>WEKW01007922.1:104389-164617 GCA_013389905.1 Sula dactylatra | reverse complement strand
GAAAACTTCCTCTGAAGCCAACAGTGAGACCCACAGTTTTCTGAGGAACACTGGAGTGGAAAAATGTTCTACTTTTTGATTTGGGAATTGCTGTCCATACACCTTTCCTGATTTCTGGATGTGCACACTACGTCATGTGGGCTTGTGAACATCATTCCTGGCTTATGGGACATATTTCCCATCCACTGATCCTGCGTTCTCAGCTGCTTCACTGGTCTGTAGATTGAGATCTTTTATCCTCTTGAGATGACCGGCAGAGTGAAGTTGTGCAGGGGGCAAATGAGCTACAGCAATGTGAGCTGTTTTAAAAAAAAAAAAAAGGTATGGAGCAAGTTTAGTGTAATCAGGGGTGGGAGAGTCTCCTACTGTACACCCTATGCAAACATTCCAGATTGTTTTTGGAAAGAAAAGGAAACCTCAGATAACATGGGCAGAATTGTGGTAAAGCTCAGCATTGTTTCACCTGCACCCACCCGGGGTGGGTGATTTTAACAGCATATTTATTCAGAGTGAGGTTGGGCCATTGCTAGGCAGGTTTGGAAATAGCATTCTGAGTATATTTGCTTTCATGCTGTAAACAGGGCTTTTTTAAACTGAGAGTAAGATAGCCATGCAGCCAACATAGTTCATCAAGGAAACACAAGTAACTAAACCATGTACAGACACAACACTAGAAATTTCATTGTCCAGCTGATCATGACTGCTGATAATCTGCAGAACTGGATGGAGTGCCTCATTATTCTTGTGTCTTAAGGCAGAACAGCAGATGGGTCCAGAGGGGCTGTTTTGGTTGCGCATGGCAAGGATTAGAGTCTTCTGCTCCTGCATCTTTAAGAGACTGACATAAGAAAAATTCTAGTTAATATGATATAAATCCCTCAGAGAACAGTGCTGGAGATGGAAACGGAGGTCTTGAGAAAGCACAGACCGTGCTGAGCTCTTCCAGAGCACACAGTGAACTTAGCCTACTGAAGACTGCAGAATATCATCAAGTTTCTTTCTCAGAGGAAAGGTATTTTCCTTGCATCTGTAATTGTTTTGTGACCGAATTCCCAGGCCTGCCTGTTTAGAGGGTAGCCCTCAACTTAAAGTTGCATGCTGAACTCCAAGCAAGTATAATACATGCTTGAAATTCTTTTCCGTGTTTCCACTTAATCTGCCATTTGTTAGCTGGTTTTGGTAGCGTGCCAATGCAATATGTGCAAGCCTTGAGAAGGGAAGCTTTCAAAGAGTGGATAAAGTATGATGATGGGTAGGCAAAAACTTCTTTGCTTTCCTGGAGTAAAAAGGAAGTGTGGACAGAGAAGAGCAGCAAAGAGTGAAAGGGCAATATGATTCGTATCGCAGGAGCAAGATCCCTAGTGGATCGGTTGCTGTGTAGATATGCACATGTATGGAGATGCATGTGTGTAGGGGTTTTATGAGTAATACTGTTCATTCCCCGTTCTACTAGGTATAGAAGAAAAACTAATGAGCTGGAGTAAATTAAGCCTCTTAAAATGAGTGCATAACTACCAAATCTGAAGCCAGTGCGCAGCACACACGAGAAGTTTAGGCTGTGACTTGTCTATAGGTACACAGGAAAAGCATAAATCAGTGACATTAGAGTTAGGAACTTGATCTTTTCCACCCAAAAGATGTTTTTTTCTGTCTCACATGGTGACTATTAGGTTGCACGTGCATTGTGCCTGCTGTTAAAGGTAGCATGGGCTTTTATAGGCAAATGATTAAACAAGAGAAAAGAGAAACATCGTAGCATGCCCAAACACTATTATCAACACTGATTATTCCCAAGATAAAATTATCAGTGGTGCTTTGTGTGTGGATTAATTTCGAACTAAATGGCAATAGACTGAGTCATGAAACAGGCTCATACTCTTTTTTTATCTGAAGATCTCTAACAGTAATTAAGGGATTGTGGCTCAAGAGGAGACAATGAATGTTCATCTGCAAACACTTTATGGACAATGTTTATTTTTTTTACAATAAATTCCCTTTAAAAGATAAGTATGCATCAGTAGAGATCTACAAGAAGTTAAGCACTTTTATTACTTTACCGAGCAAATGATCATGATATAAAATACTCCATTTAAACAGCACATATAATGAAAATATCTGATACATGTTAACTGACATTTGCTCATTTGCACTCGTTTCAGTTTTGGAAATCACCGTTCATGCCAATTTGGTGAGGAAAGAGTATTTTTCTGGCAAGCCTGGCCAACTCCAATACAAAGAACTTGTTCATAAAATACTGACATGTGATGGGAGTATGAAGGTTGTTGGATCTTATTGGAATGACAGCAGTAATAAGGTATAATAAATTTTTCCAGCTTATCGTAAACAACTTCCTATAACTATTTTATGCCACATTATCATAGATTTGGTGATTTTCCACAGGTTACATGCATGAAGAAGTTAATTTAATGATGATTTAGATAATGTTTTTTTGCATCCCCTTACCTGTGAAGCCGGATGTATTTACTGCTATGGGCAGGTCAGAAGATGACAAAAATGTTCACATTTGTAGAAGTTCATTAAAGGCTTGTCTAACATAAATTCCCACTTCTGAACTGAAGTTGAAGTGTATGTGCCATCATACAGAAAAGGGTAGGTTTAAATGGGGTAATTTAGATGAGTTTAAACCTGAGCTAGATAGAAAACAGTTCCTTTTTGGTATTTTCCCACTGCCTCCATCCTTCTTCTTCTGTTCCTGCCCATCCTTGGGAAAGAAAGCTTCTTGTGATGCAAAACAATGGAGATCCTTAAAAATGAGGGGATAAGGTGCACTTCAGAAAACCTATTCAACTGTTATGTTTGTGCTTTCCTGCTGCAAAGAGGGTGCCTACCCGATGGCTTGGCTGTTCTGATCATTCTGGGACAGGCAGGTGGCACTTGCTTTGGTTTTGACCAAAAATTTCCACGCAGGTCAAAGAAACCTTTCTGATAAAAACTTGTTTGAAATCAGGATGCTTCAACAAAGCTTCAGTTTCTGTGAATTGCTATTTTTCTAATGAATTTCCAGTCAGGTCCTGCTTCAGTGGTGGTGTTCTGGTCCCCATGGGAAGGAGGACGGTGTCCCTGCTTGGAAGATGGTATCACGGCTTATCAACAGCATTCAACAAAATTCTCTTGTCCAAAAGTTGTGTTTTACCTGAATTTATTGCAGTCTTGTTCATTCTGAATGGAGCACACAGGGGCTTGTTTTGTTGTTGGTAGGGGAAGGAGCACATGAGGAGGTATGCACCACTGCAGCACGGGGTCAACCGACCGTGGGACCAGAGGCCACAGAAACAGGTGGAACGACAGGGGCTTTCTGGCCTCTGCCGTCTCACAAAAGCTTCAGTCAGCAAAGAAGCGTGGGGTGGAAGAAAATGTCACACTGGGCTTCATCCCGCACCCACCAAAGTCTGCTGTTGTATTGGGTGGGAGCCGAATCCGTGCGCAGAGGGATCTGCTACACAGCTTAAATGTCACCAGTCGTGTGGGAGCACTTCTCTCCAGCCAGCCCTTCTGAGAGATCATTGTGGGCAATGAAAGGGCAGGAAAGACTCTCCCAGAGCGTGTGGGTGGGGAAAAAGCAACCCTTCATGCTGGGGACGCATCAGATGTGCGGATGACTCTGAAATGTGTTTTCCCTGAAATAAAGGGTTAGGCTGCGTGAGCTCTGCAGGTGGAAGGAGAGCAGCTTTGCTCAGCAGGACCCCTCCCCATGCTCAGAAATGTCTCTGGTTACAGCTTGAGTGCGAGGGGGATTGCCACGCTCTCACCATTATGGATGAACCGCTCAATACCTGCCACCTGCCACCTGCAGGAAGTAATTTTTTAACAAGAAGGATAAAAATGGAGAGAATAACCTGAAAGAAGCTGTGAGATGTGTTCAGTTCACAGTACCAATCAAATGACTGTTTACAAATGGGTACCCACAAATACTCATATTTTTTCTAAGTACCTGTGGCCACTGTTGTTGCCAGTGCTAAAAACCTTAACTGCCTGGGCTGGGTCCAAGCTCCTAGGTACTGTGGAGACATCTGCATTAGAAATTCACATTTCCCAGGATTTACCATAAAAACAGACTTTCTGTCTCCTTGTTTCCACCAGACTTCATTCAGGAAACACAATCCCCTTTTAAGTGCATGATCTTAAGCTTTGTATAATGAAATATCTTTAGGGTATTTCTCAGTAATCGGCTCCCTGAGTTCTTCCTGTGAGACATTCTGCTGCTCTTCCCAGCTTTGTGTCATCAGCAAATTTCATTAATGTGCTCCTTCTTGTGCAAAGGTTGCTGGTGCATATATTTAGTTAAGACTCGCTAAGAGTGATGCTTGAGAAACTATGCTCCCTCTGCTCTGATGGTTCACCTTTCAGCACCTTTTGTCTCTCCTTCAGCCAGCCCCTTTTGCTAATAATTCCCTACATGGCACCATTTCAATTGCTTTGCTGAAATCCAGTTAGATGAGGTCCACTAAAACCGATTATTATAAATTAAATTGTTGCTTGCGCAATGCTGAGAATCTGCAATAAATTATGTGCAAAATAGATGGGCTATTTCATCACATTCACTTTAATCTTTGATGTTCACCAGAAAGAAATACTTCAGTTAAGGTTACAGTTTTGGGGCATAGCTTTTAGTGTAATATTATCAAAATAATTGGGGGTCTTAGGGGGCAAAATCTCAAAATTATCTAGGTTTCAAGCTTAGGAAAAAGTTGTATACATTCATTTTTGTTAAGCTCTAATCCAGAACATAAACACTGTATTGGTTCTCTTTCTTCATATAGCTGATTGTTTAGAAGCTGATAAACCACAGATAAAGCCTAAGGACACAACTGTGTTTTTTTTATTCTCTATAGCTGCCTTATTTGCATTGTTGCTAATCTGAGCAGACGCAAGATCTTCAGCCTCATCGTGATGATAAAACAGCTCATTCTTCTGATGTCAGATAAAATGCAATTTTGATGTAATTCTGAAGCCAAGAATCAATCATAGAATCTGCTGTCATTTTATCTTCCTCTACACTGGAAAGGGCTGTGAGACATCTGGAAATAGAAGAATCTTTTCTTTTGCCCCATAAAAAATAGTGTTGCCCTCTTTCTCCCAGTTTTGACTCTTTCAACCTGGAAAGATTATAAAAACAGTCTGTGAAGTCAGTTTATGGAAGGCTTTAGTAGAAATCCTCTGTTTGGGCTATGAAATATTTTGCATATTTGAACGTAAGAGTTAAATCAGGAATCAAAGTTATGAATATCAGTGGTACTAGGTCACACAATCCCACTGTTTCGGAGCTGCCACTGATGAGAAGGGCACGGTTCTCTGCATTACCACCTTGCCTCTGCCAAGCCTCAGAGGGATCTGCAACACTTGGGTGGCCTGGCATGAGTGGGGGCCTGCCAGGACCCCTATTTCTCCCACCGCAGGGCAGCAGGAGCAGCCCGAGTAGTCCTGGCTACTTGGCTCCGAGCTGGGATTTGTGGTTTCCAGCACCACTGCGGTGCAAGAGCTGGAGTCACGTACCCATCTGACCTGAGCAAATCCTGTTTGATCACTCTTAGGTTTGACTAAGGTACTTCCGTAGCTCCTTTTTGGGTTATTTGGGTTTGGGTTTTGGTTTTGTTTTGCTCATCTCTGTTGTTAGCTACTCCCAGATTTCCATAATAATGTCTTCCCTTGTGATACAGGAAGGACTGTAGCCTCTGGACTGATGCGTAGGGAGACTTTTTGATATGTTTGTACCAAACACTGGCACATTCACTATAGTCACTTGCTTTATTTTTCCAGAAATCCTGTTGCTGAAGCGACAAGCCATAGGAAACCATATGCCCAGCAATGGACACTTGCTTTTGTGAAAGATCTGTAGGTTGAAGATGAAATGGGAACAGGCTGCAGGATTTAACAAATACCTCTGAATTTAATAAATATGGTGGCTTGAGGTCTCACAACACTTCACAGGAGACCAAGTACCATTGCTACTGTATTCTTTAATAACCACAGAAATCAAAGTCTGCAACTTCTGAGTTCTGCACATATTTTTGGTGCTTAGTGCATGGTATGTACCTGTTACATGTTCTTACCAAGGCAGAACATGGTATATTAAAAGACATGTCAAAAAGAAAGCATGGCTTGCTTTGATCTTGGGGGTTCTCGCGCTACTTGCCACTGAAGTTTTACATTTGCTCTTCATATGCTATATGCAATTTGTTGGGCTTTCAATAAAAATGACAGACAGAATTAATAACAGTCCTGATATCTCATCAGGAGATGCATTCCAAAAATATCTGTCTATCTACACAGTAAGTGTATGAAAGCCTGTATAGGATCCTTGTCAACAGAATTCTTCTGCTTCACTCAAAGAGAGACTTTTCATTAGTTTGGAAAAATATTTTCCTCGTTGCGCTGTCTCACTTTCATGCATCCAGAAAGATATTGAAGGTAACTGAACATTTCTAAAGAACGTTAGAACATTTCTGAAGAATGTTTCTGAGGAATATTCACACTACTAGTGCCTAGTTTGCCTTTTGTTTATTAAAAAAAGAGGAGGAATGTTCTTTGTGGCAAAGGATGGAGCTATATTGTAATGCTCTGGGACACACTGCAGAAAGCACATGGTACTGTTTAATTTACAAGTCTTATCAATGTACAGCAAACTTTAAATTAAGCTGCATGGGCCAGGAGGATGCTCACATTTCTGAACTTTGGAGCAGTATGGAGATTGCAAACTTAAACTGTTCTACAGGGATCCACCTGTTACCCACACTGCTCAGCAGCATATGTGGACTGTGGCCTTACACCACAGACCCTCCATCATTTGAGCTAAATCAGAAACTGCATCACTAGATAGTTGGGTTTTTTTGAGGGTGGGCCAGCTGTGTGGCCAGGGGTGGGAGTTATCTTTGTCCTAATGCTTCTCAGACACTTCCCGACAACAAAGGAATGGTTAAACTTAGGACTCTCAGATTCCAATCTCTGCCCTAACAAACAGAAATTCCTCTGTATATTTTCCTGCCAAGTTTTATCTTGTCTGCTACACTCCTCTTTCTTCCTCATCACTACCATCTGGCGCTGGAGGCGTTCCACTTTGTGTTGTCTAAACTGGTTATCAGAGAGTTAATGAGTACCTGGGTAATACAGGATGGAGACATGCTCCATCCTTCCAGCACGTCCTGTTTAGTCAGTGGGATTTCCCCCTCTCCTCAGCTTTATTTGTGATGCAGTAAAAATAGATCAGCAGAGTTCCAGGCAGTATTGTGAGCAGAGTTTACTTTTAATCAAACTATGTGGTCTTTTTACAAAATCAGTGATAAAGCTGCTATTAAATACCTTTGAAGTTCTTCATAGCCTCCAACCTCCAATGCTGTAGCAGAACAGATCCATTAAAGCTTTTAGCCAGGAGATAAAGAAGGTGAGTAATATGATCTTGGAAACAAAGCTGGCTCTTCTTTTGGAGTGTTGAACAACTCCTCAAATACCAATGGGCACGAGTGAGCCCAGCCTAGGAAGGGAAGGAAGAAAAGAACATATTTGGATGCAATCCATTTTCAAGGAGACGGAAACGATGAGGGAGTAACCTTCTCACAAACAAAATCATAGTTTTGTGTCAAACACAGTGTCAAGCCCAAGGACTGTCTTTATGTCAAAAATGGAAATACCCACCAGCTGCTGTGTGGTCTGGGTACCAGCAAGTTGAAAACAAGACCCTGCTCTCTTAAACTGCATGGGATTTATGTCGTGCAGGGTCCAGCTAAGAGACCACATCTATACACAAGGTGATAGGTGGCATTCAGCCCTTTCACCTGACTGATGAATGTCCAAACACCAAAAACTTTTTCTAGTAAGATCAAAGTCAAGAGGTGTCTATAAAAGTGCTAGACCTGGAGTCCGGTAAGAGTGGGCCTCTGCCTGGAGACAGCCTGTCTGCTATAGAGAGGAGCCGACCTATAAATCAGGAAAAAGCCCATCCGTCCAGAAAAAAAGAAAGCATTAGAGATTAAAATCATGAGGCCACGGTACACAGATTTGCTATGGAAGTGCCAAACCAGAACTGTTCTCCACACCTGCACTATTTCAGTGGGAGATACTCCTCCCCTGTCTGTATGAAGCATTAACCAAACCTGGAGAAGACAGTGAATGCAAAATCTTCTTTCTCCCAGGCTCACTCACCAGACTTCTCACTCTGTCTCCTTCCACAGCCAGTCACCTCTTTCCTGGCTTTTCTTCCTCTTTTTAAGCTCACTCCTTCACCTGGGCTGGCTCCTATCACTGGTGGTCTGAGCTGGCTCCCACAGAGATAGGAGAGGAGGATATCCTTGCCATGTGTTCCCTTCTTCAGCCTCTGTATCACCTCTGCATTGATTCCAAATCTGTATCTTTGACTACCTGTCCCAAACCAGATCCCCAAGCCACAGTCTCACATGAAAATTTAGATCCTTCTCAACTTCTCTGTCCCATCTTCTAATCCTTCCTAGTACCAAATTTCCAGCTGCCTGCTGATCCTTTCTCTTTTCCTACTCCTATTTTAAACATTTCCATGTTGAATTCAGATGCTTCCATCTGCTCAGCTCTGGGAGTCTGGGTCACCCAGAGCTGAGCAGAAGCCAAGTCCCAAACCTTGGTTCCTGTCAATGAAGAGCTATGGCTGGTGCTGGAACCAAGGTTTGCTGGAAAAATCTGGTCTGCTAAAATATAAGCTCTTCTTCCAAATCCAGGAGCACTTCAACAGCCTCTTTTTACCCAAAATGTAGCCTTTTTTTTTTTTTTTAGCCTGTGCAACAATCTCTTTCATCTCCTTGTTTCAACCCAGGAATGAGTGACATTTCCAAAAATATCTCTGCAGAAAGCTGAAATGAGGAACATCACCGCCTTACAGCTTGAGTTTGCCAAGATCTTAGGACATTTAACCAGGATCTTATAAAGGAAAGTAGCAGGGAACCTCAATAACAGGCAGAGTCAGTGAGCTCTGAGTCTTGTAGTTGAGGGCTGCCAGGAGTTAGGGAGCAGAGGATCTGAGAAAGGAGAGGTCAAGAGCTCTAGAACCATTCAATGCCAGGAAGAGCTGCATATGGAGTTGGATGACTGAATAGGGAATGTTAGGGCAGCAAAAGGGGCATGGAAGATGGACTGGATATCTGTTTCTTCATTACGGGAATTGTGGTTCAGTTACAGGTAGAAGTGGGTGGAAACCGACTTTCCACCTCCCCAGTAAAGCTCCAGTAGAAGAGCGGAGAAATTGGCATGGAGGAAAAGATATAGATGAAAGGAAGAGAAAAGCAAGATGATCATTTTCCCTGGGACATACAGTGTTTTAGCTGAGCTAGAAGAGAAATTTGCTGCAAACTTTAATAGCTGAATGATATGACTACAAAGAAATCCTATAAACCATTTTCAACCCCATCATACAACTTTATCTAACCTACGGCAGAGGATGACAACTCAAACAGCTCTAGAGCTTTCTGACAAGATTCAAATGTAAATATATGAAGCAAAATGATCTGGACAGATGTGATTATAGATAGATTTGGTGTGGTGTAAATTTGAGACAAATTAGAGTTAGGATTAAGTTTTAAATGAACAGACAATTTAATTCTGAGCAAGAATTCTAACATGGAGGAAATACTGAGATTTGACCTGCTGGGGATATTTATGCTCTGTTGAACAGAAGAACTCAAACCGTATTAGCCTGTTTGGAGTATTTAGTTGTAACTGGAAAAGAAGCTAAAAACAAACCATTTCTCATTTTATACCAGACCCAGAAGGAAGATAATCCAGTGGTCAGAGGTTAGACTGGAATTCAGACCTGGATTTATTTCCCCTGTGTGTGTAACCATGCGCAAATTTGGAAGACATTTAAATGTCGAACTCCAATGAAATAAAGAGAATTAGTCTGGGCTTTAGTTTCTCTGGATACAATTTGGGCTGAATAAATGCAGATGTCTACAATGTGATAAATACTTCTTCACAGTCAATGGAGAGGAGAAGCCATTTCGTAAGTCACGATTCAAGTTTCCCTGAATTTGATGTTTAAAATAGGTCAGATGAATCACTGAATAATATTGTTTCTCTGTGTTGTCTCTAAAAGGAGTTGAGGGCTCTTAGCTCAGAGGAGAGCAGAACTTTCCTGTTTTGGAAAGGTAGCTGACAGCTAAAACTGTTAAATTTGGAAGGTACTCAGATGCTGGTCTAGCAACATCAAAGTACTATAGATAGACTTGAAAGGTCAGCCTGGAATACACTTCATTTCCTCTTAAAATTAAAAGGGATTTGAGTCAGACGTGCGCTCCACAGCACATCTTTAAGGCTTCTGCCCATCTCTGAGAATTGTTCTGATTTTCTGGGATCCAGTGAAAGCCATTGATGGCTGATGACTGATGAGGGAGGACTGGGAAGTCCTCAAAGGAAAATGCAAGCTGTAATCACCAGGCAGCCCTGGGATGAGCCCCAGTAGAGTCACTCCTTTCCTTTTGCCGCTTGACTTACTGTGTCACAGACAAATAAATTAAGGAAACTATAACTAAATGTAGTACCAAAAAAAATTAAAGTTGAAATTGTCCCTGACTGGCCATGCCATTTACAGGGCTTTGCATCTTTTAATAGTATTTTAATAGTATTTTATAAGTTCGCTTTTCATTCCCACTTTCAATACCTTCTTCCCTTCCTCTCTTTGCAAGGAGTGTTTGTTTTATGCTGACTACATCACTCTGGATTCATAACCCACTATCACATCACTGCTCTGGAAACCACCTTGAAGTCAGGGAACCTGTGCTTCATATCTCATTCCACATTTGGTGTTGTTCTGATCCTCAAAGGCAAGCAGAAACCACCACATTCACCAAAAGGCATGCCTTCTTCTACCAAATCCCTTCTGTATTGCTTCAGGAACAGGAAAATTGTTTTGACCTTCAAAGAGGTTTTCCTGGTTTTGTGCTGCTGTTTGTAGATGCCTGCCTCTGTCCCAAATCCCTGGGACTTTTACAAGAAAGGCCTCCATCCCTTCCTATCTACTTGTTTCCTCCCAGGTGCTTTCTGTAGCGTTTAGCTTCTAAACATTTTTTCCCTTTATGTGTGACCTTTCCAAAGCCATGCAAGATGTAGCGTAAGTCTTAAAGCTACAGTATGTTCTGCTTTGGCTGGGCAGCTCACAGCACTAACTTTTCCCTCCTTTGCCTCTTATCCTTCATCTTACCAAGTTCTTGTGCATATTGTCATACAGGCGTCTCCAGAGCTGATGCCATGTGCTGTTTTAATATGCTGTGAAGCCCCCACATTAAAGATGTGTTTCAGGATGGCACTGTGTTACGGAGCAAGATTTGATGCTGTGCTGGTGGGTGAAGAAATTTCCCCACTACCACCTTCAAAAAACCCAAATTGCATGAAAGGTTGTTCATGGTTGTACTTCACAGCATTGCAAGACTATGTAGGGGAAATACAGAGCCAGGTTTTCTGCAACTGTCAACATGCTTGAGGATCCTCATGTGCAGAAAACCTATGACATATGGGTGACTCTTATTGCAGGAAATTGGGCGATAGGATCCTATTCGCTTCCATAGATACCACCTTCTCATCCAAGACTCTCGAAAGTCACTTAACTATCATTCACCACTTCCTACGGGTTTGCACCTCATGAGCTCTGAGCATGGCTCTGCTCCCTCTCTTCTGCCATTTTCTCCACATGCTTCCACATCTCCCTTTGCCATAACTTTCTTCCCTGAGAATTTTCTTCTCACTTATTTTACGCTGTTGCCTGTAGTTGACCTCCTCTTGCCTCTGAAAAACTAAGACTTACCCCATCTTTTTGATTACCTTGCCTATCGTAAGGAAGGAAGATGATACCAAGATGCTCTGATGCATGCTGAATGGGGTTCCTAAAGGAGCCAGAGAGAACACAGGGCTTCAGAACAGGGCTTCAGAACAGCCCCAAACTGTTTTCCTATAATAAGCTCACCAAAAGGTCCAAAGGGTCCAAAGGGTCTTTTGAATGCAAGTTTAGTTAGAGCATGAACACCAGGCAATCAAAAAAAGGCTCCTACATCTCTGCTGGCCCTCGTGGCATGTCTGGAAGCAAGGTGTCAGCTCACTGAGGGACTTCCTGACCTGCAACAAACTACACAAAGTCCTTGGTCATGCTTTCCTTTTCCTTCCTGCTCCTGCCCCTCTCACCTCCCTCACAGTTTCCCTGTGGAGCTGCAGGACTTCAGCTTTGAGCCGGGACACTTTCCTGTCTTCTCCCGTTGTCATCTGGAGACACTCAGTTGCCTCCAGGCAATGGGTAATTTTCTATCCACCCACTCTGATCACTGAAAATATGACATGAACTGGAGCAAGCAGGCTAGGGGTGTCCTGTCCTTCACAAGCACGTTGGGTGATTTTGTCCTCTAGACAGGAATTTGTTTTCCACTGCCTCAGTTGCTTCTGCTTCTTACCTCGACATGCACTCTGATGGCAGCTCCCAAGCCTTCTCCCTCTTTGCAGACTGTCACTTGGTTGTTCTGTCCTTTTTCCAGTGGTTTGGGGGAATTCTAAAAATTCATAGAATTGCTATATTGCCTGAACTGCACAATGTGCCAGCCAGCCTGGCAGTGCCTTTGGCTTTTACAGCTGCTGGTTTTTTTTCTTTTTTTTTTCTTGCAAGTCTTATAAGAGTTCCTGCTATCATGTCCTTAGTAGCGCTCTAACAACTTTAGAATCACAGACAGTAATGGCAAAAAAGATTTATTTCATGATCTACTTCATCCCTCTGCTGTTGCACAATTATTCCCCGGGGAGCACTTCAGGCTCCTGCCCAAGAAGTTTTTATGTTTAGCTTCAATCCCAAAAGCATCTCTGCAAGCATGATAGTGCAAGGCTCATTGTCTGCCTTTCAGCCATTTCAAAAATTAATTTGCCCAAAGTACAAATAAAAGGTTTTTCTTTTTCCCCTTCCAACAGTCAGTCCCGTAAACTCTTTAAAACATCAAAGCAAAACTGCATTTCTTCTTCATTAGCCAGAAAGCATCTGCAACTGGAAATGAATCTGCAGCTGTGTTGATGGTTTTTAATCCAGAGTTAAAAAGCACTTCACTTTCTCATAGCTCTGTTAGCATTTTATAGCAAGCAGGAGGAGAAGAGAAAGAAATCACATTGTAATTAATATGGGTAATAACTTTAGAAGAGTGATCTTTATTGAGTAACATTTGTATGTATCAGTATTTCAAAGAACTCAATTTTTAAAAGGCTGCTTAACTCTGACAGTCCCTTTAGGTAAGATATGACTCATAATTCATTCAGATCAAGTTTGATTAGACACGCTGACTTCATTAGTGCTAAGAGGGAGCAGGGACAGGTGATTAGCACAGCTCTGTAAGGCAGGAGGTATTTCTTCTCTTGAGCTTCCATGGGAGAAACTACATTTCCTTGTCTATGCCTCTGTGGCCCTTCTCTGGGGAAATACCATTTAGTGATTTGTGTCTTTTGCCTTAGAAATGGTGCAGGTGATATGAGGGAGCTGCAGGGGCATAGGTAGCCCCCAGATCCTCATTTTGTTGAATATGCAGAAATATTTGTTGAATATGCAGAAAATGCACAATAGAGACACGCACCCTGTCCCTGGGGTATGAGCCATTTTATGGGATATTCACCCACACTCACTCACTGGGCTAGCGTGAGGATTAGTTCATGCTTATTGAATGTATTTTCAAGAGCTCCAGACATGTGTAGTGACAAAGCTCATATGGCCAGAAACAGTAAAAATTACTGCAGATGCAATGTGTTTTTCAGGCCCATAAGACAGATTAACTTAGAGATAAATAAATGCCATGCGGAACTTTCCCATTGCTTTGTCAAAGAACAGGGTTTTTTCCTTAATTAGAACCCACAAGTCTGTTATTCCCCTCATCCACACATCATCACACACAGTTCAGCCAAAAAGGCACCGAGCCTGGAAGGTCACCAGATTTCCCACTTTCCCTCTTTCCATCGCTTGTACCCAGAGCTTGTCGCTATGGGGTCAGCTTTGCTTAGAGGGTTGTAAGCGGGGAAGGTCCCTTGTTAAGGCTCAGCTTTTGCAGCAGAGCTGGTGTGATGAAGAATGGCAGGGCTGGGCATTTGTGCCAAGCTTGGAAGCATTAGCTTGCTTACAGCCCTGTGGTGGGACTGCACAGGGAGGTTCACAATCCCGCGGTTCTTCTTCCCATTAGAGGCATGATGCGGCCAGTATGGGAGGCCTGTCTGCATCCTGGGGATACCCGTGCTGAATTTGCTGGTGATGGCTCAGGTTTTGCAGGGTGGCAGGGGAAGAAGAGGACTCAGATGGGGTCTGTGACTGCTCCATCAAGGGCTGTGCTTGAGCTGTGGGCTGCAGGCAGCTCCTGCCAGGCTGAAGGCAGCTCTCAGTGCTGCTCAGGTCCTGACAATGCAGAAGATGAGAACCTGAGACTTAAAAAATCATTTGGTTTTAAAACAGTATGTGCCCCTTAGAATGCACTCTCTCCTTCTGGGGTGAGCATTTGCAAAATGTTACTTAATAGAGGCATAATGTAAAATCCCAGCTCCAGACGCATTCGGTTCTTGGTCCAAAAATAATCAAAATCTGACGCTGGAACCACATGCCAGTTTTGCAACTGGCTCCATGACAGCAGTTGAACTATAAACACAGAACCAATCAGCCCAGCTCTTTGGGAGGTTGAAATCCAGGCCAAATTTGAAATCTGGGACCTCTCTTCAGTAATTTACAGCATACAAAAAGAAATACAATAATAAGCCTGGTTTAGCTTCCATAAAACCTTTGGGTTAACAAAGAAGCACTTCCACGTGTTCAGATCCATTGGGTCCCTCTGCTCTCTTTTCAGTGAAATCCTTGCACAGCATGAATTGAAACAAGTTAGTATTTTCCAAACTTTTTGCATGGATTTTAAGCTAATTCCCCTTCTTCTCTCTAAGGAGGGATGGGTCCAAAGGAAGGGAGTTTTAATGAGCAAGGAGGCAGCTGTAAACACGGACTGCATGTGACACAGTGGGGCAAATGGTATTTCTTTGCTGATCTTGTCAATGAGCTGTTTAGTTCTGGGTTTGTTTTTGCAGCAGTGGATCTCTCCCCTCGCCTGGGACTTCTGGGACCTTTGTCCTGCAAATATTTCAGAACCGTAAAAAGCTTGAAAAACAAGAGTGACTACAGGATATTAAACGCTTCTTGCTTTTAAATGAGCAGATGGTACTTTTACCAAATGCTATCATTTTGACCATATTTTTCTTGTGTTGTCATTTTTTGATGGCTTGCTTTTACTGTAGAAAAGGTCTGTGAAGCAGCTGCCAGCATAGTGATGGTAACTGGATAGCGTCTGTACATTTGAAAAATCTTCTTAAATGATGTGCAAGGGAAGTCTATTAACACACGTTTGTCTTGAGTTCAGAAGGTATTTCTTGCAGGGAATTGTTCTGCTGCAGCCTATGTCTGCCTTTTTTATTAAAACACAAAATTAAATTATTGTTAAAAAGCATACTCAAAATATTATTGGGACAAATTATCACCAGCTATCCTGAGTGATGTGGTAGTTGTGCAGTAAGGCCCAGGCCTGCCTGTGCTGCACATCTCACCTTGTAAAGAACGGGCTGCTTTGAACTGCAGCCCAGCTCACCTACACATGTAGGCTAATGAAAAGAAGTAGTGATGAACGTTTATATCTGCATGAGAATAAGAAAGAGCAATGAGAAGGGCTAGCTTTTAGAAGTCAAACCAAGCTCCATGTGGAAACACAAAGGGTGCCATGTGGAATATTTCATTTCAGCTGTTCTTAGCAACTACCACTTTTCAGTGCGATGTGTCTCATTGTCTGGAGGTAAGAGCTAAGAGGTCCCTCTGCAGCGCCTGTGAGACGTCATAAATCTTCCTGTTGTAAAAAGCAGCTACTGTGAGTTTCCCACCCATCTTTTTATTGCCACTAGCCCTTTCTCAAATTTTTTCAGCCTTATCAAAATGCAAGTGATTATTAATAATGCATTGCTGTTCAGACACGCTTTTCAGGTGATGATCTACCTGTATATCATATGAAGCAAGTATCAATCTGTGTTGTAAACACATAAAACAGTAATGTGCTAAGACTGAGAGCAATTCTGAGAAATGCTCCATTACAACCATACCTTATTGCTGGATAAATTAGGCTAGAAATGGCATATCCAAATTTCCCAAATCTGCATTTGAGACTGAATGATAAGAATGCCCAGGTTCTCTTGTCTGAGCTAAGCTAGAAGAAACCATGAAGGTGTATGGATGTGTGTACATGAAGCTGGTTTTTTTGGGGGGGTTAGTTTGTGTATAACATACAATTTACCATGACATAACACTCTGTTTTTAACCTGATTATATCTATATGTAAACCCAAGCTTTCTCTTAACCTCTTTCTTCAGAACTTAAAATTGGATGGAGTACTGAGTTGGCTGGCTTGGAAACTGAATCCCTCTTCATCTGGAGAACATCCATATGTCTTCAAGGTGTGCTTGAAGGTCAGCTGTCTTGATTTGACTTGCAGTGAGGAGACCTGTGCCTGGCTGCCTTGCTCATAGGAAAGCTGCACACTTCCCAAAGCTGGGAAGGTCGGTGTAGCAGGGTGCGGAAAGCACTTTGGGATGCCTGCAGGAGCCATCATTAGCTACTTCTGGGGTCCCCATGTGTGGGCTAGGTATACGATATTTAAGTGCCTGCTCAGGAGCAGTAAGAGTGGGGCTGCTCCACGAGGGATGACAAGCTGGAAGCTGAGGGCGATTCCAGCATGGCCAGTGCCATCCCCAACAGGGCACACTCACAGGTGGGCCAAGACCAGCTCTGTTGACTATCCAGTGGCCATCAGACAAGTCAAGGTCTCGGGTCCATCCAGGCAGCCTGGTCAGGAGTAGGTGGACATAGGGCCAGAGACAGGACTGGAGACAAGGCTAGTTACAGCATAGGTGCAGGGAGGTCAGGTTGGCCAGGTCAATTAATTAAGGCCTATGATTTGTCTCAGGGCCCTGACACTGCTTAGCAAAAGCTCACTCATTAGCAAGACAGTGTGGCAGTAGGCAGACCCTGCTCTGCAGGAGGACTGTGCAACAGGCAGTGGGTGCTATTATATAAATCCTTCCCTGACCTTCACACCTGCTCTGCTTCTATGACTTCTAGCCCTGTCATCTTGGCCCAAAATCTCAAAAGCCCTGAGCCAGCGTCCTCGAAAGTAATTTGGATTCCTTCCACTGGCTTCAGTTTTGTTTGAGCCAGCCAGTTACTGGGACAGGCTCTTCTTGGTCTCCCAGCACTGCTGCCGAGCGTGCTGCATTTTCCATCCATTAGAAAGGCAGTTGTCAGTGGAGAGGTTCAGGTCCGGTGACAGCGAGGGAAGTTTGCTTGCAAACGGCTGTAGGGAGCTCAATTATTACAAATTAAAACCACACCATGGAGAGATGAAAACAATTCCTGCTGCAAGTGCAATAGGGTCTGTAAGCCAGAAGGTACTGCTCTGCTTTCGATTAATTCTTGCTCTCTAATAAATCCTTTCAGCTTATTACCCTTCTTGGAACTTTTCCGGAATAACAAAATGACAAACCTAGGCAATCAAATATGTTTTCGCAGGGCTGAACCTGGATCTGATTGCATTTGGCTTTCCCTGGCTCCAGGGAGAGCAGGAGCAGCTGTGCCCCGAGGGATCGGTGTGTCCCGAGGCATCCGTGTGCTGCCTGCAGCCAGGGACTGCCCTGGGGTGCCTGTGCCCCGAGGGAACGCCATGCCCTGTGGGTTATCCTTTCATCCCAGGGGGAGCAGGCTGACCTGCAGCTGGACCAGAGCTTCACCCCACGTTTGTAAGGAAGAGGGTTTGGGTTTCAGATCCCTTTTGCTGCTGGGGCACGCTTTGTGCAGCTCCATGCCTGAGGAAAGTCCCCTCTCTGTCCTTGAGCTAGATAAGGAGGGGGGGTCTTTTTTTTTTTTAACAGGAAAAAGCCACTTGGCTCTATTTGTCATTCTTCATTAACCTTATCTCAGTCCCTTTTTATCCTCCTTTCTCCTGTGTTGCCTGGTCACTGTAGCTCTTAATACTTCCTCTCTTGATAAAGATGTCTTGTTCAAAGTGTATTTATATCATTAGTTTCAACTGCCTTACTTGGCAATGTGACCCTTTGTGATTGGCTTGGTTGTTGTTTCCTCAGTCTCAGTCCAAAGGGCAGGGTTATAAAAATGTCCTATGCATTTGGTGAGGCCCACCCCTTCCAAGGAAACATTCCCAGGCTTTAATCTGTGTCTTTGCAGATCATCCCTGCGAGATCACCTGAGGTCAGTGTGGCTGGGCTGTGTAAGGGGACACATATCGTGTAGTGCTGACTCTTCAGCCCCGGCTCTTGAGGAAGTTGGACCCCAGGAACAGCAGAGCAAAAAGCAGAGCTGAGGAGCCCTGAATGCCAGTTCTCCCCCCCGACCCTTCATTTTCTTTCATTTTTCAACACTTCATATGGGTATGGTCTATTGAACCCACTCATCATTTTATATACTCTTTGATGTCCTTTACAGCGAGGGTGACACTGAGTGCTCTCAGTGTTTCTGGTTATCAGGACAGCCTTGCTTAAACACTGTTGCAGCATCGATGCAACCTCTCGCTTGGCTGCAGGCACACACCTCCTCTTCCACCAGCATTCCTCACCCTATCAGACATTTAATTCTGAGGACTTCAGGGGTGATTTTCCCTCCCTTCCTGTCCATTGTTATATAGATTAGATATTGCAAGGAGCTTTATGAACATAAGAAGCCCTTGATTTCCAGTGTCGCCCTGCAGAGATTTGAAGTTCCACCTAACAAGAGTCAGTGATCAGGCTTCTGTTACAATTTGCCTATGGAAAAAAGGTTGTGAAAATGAATAAAAAAAAAAAAGAAGGAAAAAGAAAAAAGCCCTGAAAAGTTCTTAAAAATATTTGGAAGCTTTGACCAGTTCTAAGATGTGCCAGGGGAGGCTGCAAGGACTGGTAGGACAGTGTTTGTGTATGTTTGGTTTCCAAGACTGGCTTTCATGGAAACAGCATGATAGAATGTGGTTTTGGTCAGGAATCTCAATACCTTTCACTCCAGCACAGTGCAAAGTAGATAGCCTGGGTTGTAAGTGCTGGCTCTGTTTTCCCATGGTCAAAGGCCAAACTTCAAGCTCAGGTTTTAAGCCTGTTACCTTTAGACCCAAGGCACGGTAAGGTAATTCTTGCAGCTTGAGGGTGGGTTGTGTTTTCTGCATGGACAGAGCTAGAAACTCTTCTAGCATTTTGCTTTGAGCTAGGGTGTTCACCTCTGGGGTCTGGTTCAGGGGTACTTTGAGAACCTCAGTTTCTGTGCTGTGAAGAAACAGATGTGCAAGGGGAAGAGTGTGGTGTGCACAAAGGAGTAACCTCTGTAGGGAGTGGGTGTACCTGAGTCACAACTGGCTTAGACGTAGCTCGAGATATCTTGACTGCAGTTACACAGATGGTCCCTATTTTAAAATCTGGTAGGGGATTTAGTTAGACACTAAAACACGTATGTGCAGGTGAGTACATGAGGACCAAGTGCCTATGCTCCCATTATAGTCAATGGAAATCCAGCCAATACAGACCGTGGCACCTTCAGCATAATTTGGCCTTCAGCCTGAAGGATTCCCTGATAATCAACTGAGTCATTTCCAGACCCATTGACTATGACTTTATTGGAGGTGCCATCCATACTTCCTACAATGAAAGCATAGTCTCTAGTTCACATGCAGACACCTAAAAGTAGGTACTTGAATCCCAGCCCAGTTTCCTTTGCAATGCACACCTCTGGTGCCTGTTAACTTCTTGGAAAGTCTGTAGATGTCAAAATTTCAAGCAATGACATTATCTTTTATCAAAGTCCCCCAGAAAGGAATTATCTCTTAGGCACTTGAGTTTGAAAATCTTGACCACTGTTGTTACTCTCAGATTTCACCTTCTAGACAGTTCGGTTTGTCTGGTTCTGGATATGGAATAGAAACCTAACACCAAAATATTTCTCCAAGCTCTGCTGGCTTCTCCATGAATACCATCATGTGTGACTCATGCTCTTTGGCATGCATAAGTAGCTAGATTTAAAATATGGTTTTGTACTTCTTTTGATTTCCATATAAAGCCTAATGGAAAAAATATTTTTTATCCCTGCACTTTACGCATTAAAAAATACACTGACTTTGTTGCAATAAAAAATTGTTTATTTCCCTATATTAAAGAAACAACAATGTTTTTACCAAGCATTTTTAAGTCTGAAAAATCTGAGTAAGTTTCTCATTAGTGCAACCTTTTCTGATTAGCCCTGGCAGGGGAATACTCCCCTGCTATCCCAGTGTCTTAAAGCTAGGCTTGTGCTACCTAAAAGAGTGTTTGGGATGCATCTCAGTGGAGATTAGCAGGAGCTATAAAGCTTCCGACCTTTTAAACACTACAGCAAAATCTGAAATCTCCACTCGTAAGTATTCACAACTCTAAATTAGATTAATTAAATTGTTAATTAATTAACAACTTAAACTCAGGTTGTGTCTTTAACCTTGTCTTTAATTAGACACCCAGGTAATTTCACAGCAGAAATAACCCAGTGTGTCAGCACCAACGTAGCCTTCAGCAGAAGATGCTGTTTAGCAGCCCGGCTTCCTCCAATGCTTGCATTCCTTCTGTGTGCACCCACCTTCCCCACTGGTATCTAATACTTCACCCTGGGCTCTGGCAGTGGAATACGGAAAATCATAAAGAAATTAATGAAGAAAAATACAAGCCTGATAAAGTTGCAGCCAGCACAGTCAGAAAGAAAAGGAGATGAATGCTTTGTCTGTACAACATGTCTTCCAAACCCAGGTCAGACAATGTTGGGTTACTCACCCTCCAGAAAAAGAGGTTTGACTTGTTGCTCTTCACTGCTGTGCCCCATTGTCATCCCAGCCAGTGCCTCTGTGTGACCTTAGGCAAGCAACTTAAACATTCTCTTCTTTGATTCTGTCTACAGAATTATCCTTTCCCCCCTGCTCTTTGCTCTGTCCCCTGGGTTACACCAGCCAAGCAGAGAACCCAACCTCAGCCCCATGCTAACGTGGTCGTGCAGCCTTCGAGTCAAAGCTGGCTTAAATCCCACCTGCTCCGAGTGCTGGGAAGTGAGTTCATGTCTGCCCGAGGTCTCCCATGCAGATTTATCCAAAGTGACCTAGCCTGCATACTGGAGGTCATTAGTGCGGTGCACCGTGCAGGTTAATTTATCCTCCTTCACTGAAAGCAAATGGTGTGTGACAAGAAGGCTTATTATCTGACTTTACTGACAGGACATTCAGCTATGAAATACTTCAATCTCTTCAACATTAATCTCGTTGCTGTTATGGGGATTGCCTTGTGCTATAAGGACTTTGCACAATACTTATCTTGGGGGGGTTCTTATCTGAACTGCTCTATATAGTGCTATTGTAAGAGTGACAATTATAATACAAAGCTTTGGAAAGAATAATAGCTTAAATGTCCTTATTTTCCATTATTAATGGCATTTCCCTCATTTCCTAGTGTTTAGGAAAATCCAGTTTTTTCCCTAGTAGCTGGTTTTAGCTTTATTTAGGAACTTCAGCTTTATGTAAGTGACATTGTCCCAGAGGAAGGACCGGTTAGATCTGTGTAAACGATGAGTGTTCTGAAGGAAAATGAAATGCCTTCCTCATTTGCCTTCAGATGGTGAATATTCATCAAAAGTAAACTGTAAATATTTTAGTCCAGAGATGACCTGAGACAGAAACAGCAATTGCTTGCAGTGACGGAGACTGAGTCACATTTTGACAGAGCTGTTCCGGGCAGGAAGGGTTTACCTAATTTCCTAAAGGTGCTCAGGGACTGAATTTGTCTGATCTCCTCTAATAGCCAGACTCCAGTGAGGAGAAAAAAAATGCTTCTTTGTTTTATCTTGAGATTTATCTTAGCTTTTTGTTATTCCTGAGATAGCACCACTATCTCAGGAAACTAAAATGGTCTTGATCACTGGTACCAGAAGCTGCCTGGGAGCCAGTGGAAATACCTATGTTCATGGAAGCCCAAAGCATGGAGAAAGCAAGCTGAGTTGGACTTGCCTTCACATTCAGATTCAAAGAGGGAATCACAGCAAGTCAAATGAGAGGTCATGAAGGCATGGGTCACCAAGGCCTCATCCAGGAGGAAATAAGGGAATTTCTTATCTTGTCAGAGATAAAATAAGGCGCTTTTAGATAGTGTTGTCCTGCGAGTTCTGAGAAGGACTCCAAGTTTCTTCAACATGGGGATAGCAGGGAGATGTGTGCTATGGAGTGTTGTGAGGTCAGTGTCCAAGTGAGCTCTTTAAAGCATTTCACCCTTTTTGGCCAGCGTCACTTTGGTCTTGCTTGGGTTCATCTGAGCCATTGCTGTCTGCAAGGTGATTTGCAATGACGATGAGGGGTGCATAGCTAAGAGTCATCACTCGTTGGCTAAGGCTCTGGACTTACAGTCTCAGACACTGGTGTCACACTGATATGAAGGAGAGGTGCAACTGGTGTGAATATTTCCCTGACACTCTCCAGACAGAATCCATGGTTTCAGCTGTCACTGCACAGCCAGAGAAAAATGGTTGGACCATCGCAGTTCTGGGGACCTGCTGTGGTACTGCTACAGCACAGTGCCCTGGGGAACCCAAACTGGCAGAGGAAGCCCCTCAGAAAGGGTGTGCAAGTCTTAGCTGAGGCCACAGCCATACAACGGTATTTTTTTTTACACAATTAGAGCAGTCCCTGTGTTCCTGGTGAAGTATTACATGTTTTAAGTTAGTTTTGCTATTGTCATTCTCTGAGAAGTCAACAACTTCCACACATAGCAAAGGAATTAATAAAACTGGAAACTATATCCACCTGTAAAGTTTCTAAAGATGTTTTAAGAGGTTTCTTTGCTGGTCTTGGAAGACACACTGACTGCAGTCCTAACTGTGGAAAGAAAAGAAGCATCAACCAAAAGCCACATGGGAGCTCATAAACAGGAATTTGCCACACACAGACTAAGGCAAGGCAAAGAAGAGCCCACCACTTTGAAAATGTGAATGGGCTACCTTAAAATATTTATAAGAATTAGAGGTACAGATAGAAACTGAGACAGCTGAATGAACAGCCAGAACTGAGCAAAAAATTTAGACAAATTAAGTAAAGCTACTATTCTGTTCAACCCAAGATGTCAGTCTTGGAAGTCTTAATGGGAGCAGGATGAAGTCTAGGATCCAGGTGGAATTTTGTTCATCTGAAAGCATGCAAAACTTGGTGATTTTGTATGTGGTGGCTATTAAGTGACTATGGAAACATGTAAACATGTCTGGCCCTTGCTTATGCAGCAGACTGAATTCCTGTGTATACACAAGACCTTACCAAATGTCTTGATTGACTAAAATAAACTTACACTGCTGTTTCTCCTTGTGAGCTCTGCAGGGACAACACAGTTCACAGCATTAAAATGGGTTTCTGGTTTATGGATTATAACCACAATTGTTTATGAAAGTCCGAACACAGATTAATGATGATGGAAAAGTGAGAGAAACGCAAACTTGACTTTTAGATTCACATTCAGTTTACGGACTGCAGGAGGAATGCTTGGGGTGAAATCCTGAACCCACTGTAGCTAATCAAAGTTATGCTGTTGGATTCAGTGGAGCCACCCTTGATTTTCTCATAAACTTGGCTCTCTTGCTTCTAAGATAATCAAGGCATGGATAACCCTGACTTCTATTCCCTGCCAGTAGCTGTGCACAGTACAGCTGACTTTTTAGATGGAAATTTGTGACTTATTTAGGTTTGAAACAACCAAAATTCATCAAGCAGAAAAAAGAAAGGTTCTCATGGTCTCACCTGTTGAAACGTATAGAGACCAGATGATAACAGAAACGTGGAGAAGGCAGGCAGGAACCTCCTTTTCTTGTTTATTTTTCTATTTTGTAAGAAGCATGTATGTGAATAACCATCTCCATATCCAGAGAGGCTGTCTGATGCCAATACCTCATTCTGTAAGATAGGCCAAAAGGGGTGGTTATTTTCTTCAACATGTTGCCTTTGGTTTTTCTGAAACTTAGTGTTATGATGCCATCTGGAACTAATAACATTTCCCTTTATTTACAGCAATCTGATTTTGGACTGTATTTTGACTTTGATTATATTAGAAATGACTCTTTGCAAGGACTCATCTCCATGTGACTCCTGGTCCTGCTTGCACGCAGTCTTCAGCAGCATCGTGGCTGTCCTGGGATGCTTTGACTTATCCCCAGTTTGTATGGCTTTAATTCAGCCCAGTGCTGTTTCACACCGGTTTCACTGCAAAAATTAAATATGCCTTGTGTCATTTATGACTTTATCAGGATTTTTTTTCCTGTGCCAGAGAAAAAGGGGACAAGGGAGTGGTAGGGAATAAAGGGGAGGGAGTGTTTACCGACAGCTGAATGCATTCCTGGCCTCAACTTGGATTTTCCTCACACGCGCTTTGATTTTGTTAATATTGTTCCTTCAGAAACATGTTGCTTTTTGGAAGCTGATTTGCCTGTACAGAGCAAGAGAGATCTCTGTCAGAATGACTGTGGAGCTGGGAGATGTCTCCTTTTTGGGATGATTGTTTCACACTCCTGTACCATATGTAATTTAATGAATGAGGGTCAGGGTATGTAGAGTAGAAGGAATTCCTATAAAAATGTATATTTATTGACAGAGTCCCACAGAATTAAATGAAAAATGCTCTAGACCAGGTTTATTGGCATTTTTCCGAAGTCCTGTTCATACGGACACAGGCCCAATCTTTATACTTCACTTTGTGCTTTTCCACTGTTGCAGAGGACTGAAAACTTGCCCTAAGAGTGAGTGGTCACATTGGAAAGGGGAGGGAAGGGCTATAAAGACAGCAGAGCTGAAGCACCGAGTCACTGCAAGGCAGCGCAGTCCCTGCTTTCACCACCACAACCTGAGCATCCATTTAACTGCAGTATTTTAAGCAAAAGGGCAGGAATGTAGAGAGGTGACTTAGATCCATATTCTCTCCCCACCTCTTTGTGTCCCAGCCTCCTGGTGAGCACAGCATGGCTGGCATCAAGAGACTTCAACCTTCACAACGGCTAACAGAAAAGCTGGTGTCTTACGTGAGACTGATGGAGACACGGAGAGGCAGTGCAAATATTTATATTTCTAATAATATCAGTAGTGCTTCAAAAGACTTGCCTTTGCCCTCGACTAGAAGTCACAGCAGACTAAATGTGACTGGGAAACAGCACTGAGGACCCACTTGGCATTTTCTTCTTCATTCTTAATGTTTGCTTTTCTATCAAGAAAATATTTTAAAAATAAATGTTAGATTTGCAAAGGACGTTCTTGATATGATCAAAACAAGCCTCATACACCTGACCTGCTCGTCTCCTGTCACAGGACCGAGGTTACCTGCTGTCATCCCAGATGTTTTCTCCAATCCAGCAGGGAAGGATGAACTCGCCAGCAGCTCTCATCGCACGGAGCAGTGGAGCATGGTGCCTGACGGCTGGGGCCCAGCTAGCTGGTTCCAAAACTGGGAGCACAGCGGGCAGAGGACATTGCACACAGACTCATCAGCCTTGCTTATGGCAGAGCTTGTCAGATAAGAAATTACATTGATGTGGACGTTCTTCTTTGCTGAGGTAGTATTCTGTGCACCCCATGGATGTACAGGCTCGGTGGGTGTTAAATGACAGCCTTTCTGCAGCAATTCATTGTACAAAAGCCTACATCCTTGGATAGGATCACCAAGACCTCCACAGTGAGGGAACCACCTTTGAAAATGGCCTAGACACCCCTGGGATATGCTTGAAAGAAATGAAAAGAGGAAAGGGGTAAAAGAACATTAGCTTAAATATGAACAGATTGGTAGCACCCCATTAGAAAGACTGGGGATATTTACATTCAAATCATATAGGCTTAAACCAACACTAACAACCTGGGAAATCAGGGCTGGAGAAGCAAGCGTATGTTGAAAGCAGCTGTCCTGCTTTCAACCCTGCTAATGCAATGAACAGCCATCTCCTCCAGTAGCTGAAGTGATTTTCAAGGATAACGTAGGCAGAGCATTTCACACTAATCTAATCTGCAAGCGAGGGCTATCAGACACCGGCACCTCCGTTTGCCAAATTCAGACTGACTAATGCTTCCCTGACCTTGGCTCCTGTTACCATATGAATCTGTGCAGCACAGGAGAATTGGCAGCGTGACAGCAATACAGGCACTTCATCTTCAAGGCATTTTCTTTAGCGTTCCTGGGAAAAAGGGGGGTATTAAGATGCCTGGTTTACAGAGGGAGGAGAGGTGACAAAGGGCTGTGCCCGGGGGCTGGGGGCCGCTGCTTTCAGGGCTGGAATTCAGACTCAGGAATGTCCTAAGGCGAAACCCTCACTGCACCTCCTTCTGCTCCCCTGACAGTTCTTGCGGTCACAGAAAAAACAGCCTAGTCCTTTCGTAATATTGCGATTCCTTATTAGAAAATATTCTCATCAAGGCAGGAATCACCCCCATTTAACATCTTCTCACAGCCTCTGCTAGCCTTGAGCCAGGAGTTGTGTCAAAGCACATAACTGGGACTAACTCCTTGTGCTCCTTTATTCTAATATAAAGCAGAATTTGGACTGAGATATCCAGCAGAGTGGAATAAGAACATTAATGCTTTTTCTTAAATTTCTCTTAGGGACTGAAACAACTCTAAGATGGTATTTTTAATCTGGGATATTTCCACAATGGTTTGCTAGCACTGTGATCCTTTGGCTGCTTTCTGGGGCAGAGCGAGGCAGGAATTCGACTGTTTTTTTGGTAAAGGCATAGTACACACTGTTCCTCTGCTGAAAATAGTATTAACATGAATTGGACAAAAAGATCTCAGAGGTAGGCTTCATGTTGAACCAGAGATTTATCCTATATTTTGGATGGAGATGTGTCATTTTATTGTTTTTCTCTTTGGGAGAGGGACCCGGGATTCAGCGAGAGCAGTGGTTTCTGCAGCCGCCGTCGCTGCGTATCAGAGGCAGCTTCATAAAAAACTCTCCCTGAGTGGAAGCGATCGGGTTTGCTTCCAAGGCTTCCTCCCCGGGCCTCCCAGAAATGGGGCTGGCCCTGGCTTAGCTTTCTTTCAAACAAGTGAATCAGTGAGGGAAAATAAAAGCCGAGGTGTAAACAGAGTCTTTTCTTCATATGATCCTGCAAAGCACTGAGTATTTTGACCCCACTCTAATAAAACACTTGCTTAATGCAAGGCATAGAGCAATTCCTTAGAGTTCACTGAGTATTCACATAAGATTATGCAGATTTCGGTCAGTACTTTGCTGAATTCTGCCCAGGCTCCCTACCAGCGGCAGTGGGGAGCAGCTTGCCCGTCCCAGGGAGCACACAGGCAGCTCTTCCCAGCCTGTTTATAACCATTTATAGTTCAGCCAGGATTTGTTGCATTCATGTAACTCCCTCTGGTGGATACCTTCACAGGATTTTTTTTGTTGCTCTAGCTCCTTTGCTGGGGCCTTTTTCCAAAGGACGGGCTGTGAGTGAAAGAGGAAGAGTTGCGTTTTTGCAAAATGGGCTTCAAAAATGAGGATTAAGGGGTTAGATTTCCCTGCAAGCCATTGGTACTGAGGCTCTTCAGCTCTGATCCCCAAGTCTTTTTTGCTGACTTAGAATCATAGAATCATAGAATCAATGCTTTGGGTTGGAAGGGACCTTTAGAGGTCATCCAGTCCAACTTCCCCTGGTCTCCTTCCAACCTTTGTGATGATCAGCACTGCTGTGACATGCTGTATAAAAATATTAAAAATTAATCAGGCCCATATTTTTCTGGCTGAGCAGGCAGCTGACCTGGGAGAATGGTGGATCCTGGTCTACTCCCAGTTGTCTTCTTTTCTGAAGGTTAATGGCAAATACAGAAACAAATCTCAGGGAAAGGGAGCAGTGCCCATATCTCCTGTCGCCCAGGGCAGTACCCTAGCCACTAAGAGGCTCCTGTTTCTTCTTTGGTTAATTAATGTTAAATTATTTGTCCAGTGTAGCACGTCCCAGTGGAAGACAGGAAGGAAACTGCAGCCCGAGCTGTAGCCTGGTGGTTGTGGGCTCTGGGGGAGCTCCCCCCAAGCTGCACTGGTGCTGGGCAGATATGCAGAGGTCCTTGGAGGTGTTAGACCTGCTCTGAGGTGTTCATATAGAAAATCTTTGCAAGAGCAAGAAATCTGAGTCTCTTAAGTCCAGACTACACAGGGGGACATCCTTGTTCCCAGTCAGAAGAGCTCCAGCAGCAGATTGATTTTGTGTCTAAAGAAACCTGAGCAGAGCAATTCCCTCATGTGAAACGAGGATACCACAGGAACCTAGAATGGAATTAACCAATCCAAGCACCTCAATAATCAAGAAGAATCAGAGTTATGCATTTATTGACTTTATTTAGGGGTATCAGCCAGAAACGGTTAAGATGTGAGAAAATGTTTTAATTAAAACAAAAGACAAAATACAAAGTACAAAATAATACAAAATACAATATACAAAATACTGTGTTGGCAATACAGCTGTCAAAATGTCAACAACTACCAGCATATATTGACAGCTACCAGCAGTGCTCATGGGCTTTCATTGGACTGCTCAGACTTGCTAAATGGTCTTCACAAACAGCTGTCTGCTATGGAACGAAGACTCATGGAAACTTTTACAGATAAAAATACAACAGTCATTTTATACAAAGAAAGAGGGATCAAAATTTATTTATTTTGTCTTCTTCAACAATATGCACAGCTGTAAAGTAGATTTCTCAAGGTCAGTCTTTCATCTGATAGCTCTTCAGTTAACTTACTAGTGACACGATACACAAAGCTACTGAAATACATGGCAATTTAAGAGGCAAAACACAATATAAAGCTTTGACTTGGCAATGCTGATCAATTGCAGTTGAAATCTGAATATAAATAATGGAATTTATCTACACAATGATACCCAGGTCTGAATGCAGAGCTGCACCACTTTTTGCTGGCCCTGTCCCAGAATAACAGTGGTCCTGGCTCTTGTGTTTCATCTTCGCTGTTGGATTAGGAGCACTGGATGCCCAAGGGACACAAATCAGGTCCAAAACCTGCCTGGCATACAGTGCTGGCAACACAACTCTTCAAAAATATGCGAATTGGCTTATTCCACACAGGCAGATTTGTAAAAATAAGAGTTGCTCTTTCAGGTTTTCCTCATGGGCATTTCAAATATCACATCTTCAAGCTTTTTGCTGTAAAAACAAAGACCAGAACTGTTTAGGTTTTGTTTTTAAGGGGAAGAAGAGAGGTTGAAATAAAAGCAATGCCTCCTGGAGAGGTACCTTTGTAAGAGGGTAAATATAGCTGTAGTTGGTTCAGTGAACGTACCAGTGATAAACAACATACATTTCAAAGACTTGATGCAGGTACATCTCTAACAGGCTGTCTGCGGATGTTTTCTTTTATTTATCTGTACCTCTTTTGCTTTGGGAGATGCACAGCAAACCCCACAACCAGATCTTCCAAAAAGCTTTTCAATATTTCCCTGTTCAGCTTAAGCCGAAATCACCCAAGAAGAGCTGTTCCACCGATAATTTCTTCTGAACTTTGCTTTCTCAGCTGATCCCAGGGAAGAGTAAAAAAGTATGCTGTTAGAAAGCTTCAGATTAATTTTTTATTTCATCCAGATGTGCTTTTTCCCCTCAGTTAACACTGTTCAAACAGGTTCACTCACTGGATAAGGTACGTAACTGGAAGAATAACACTAGCATGGCCAGAATGATATCAGCTGAGAGTTTTATTTAACAGTCAGTAGATCTGTGGTTCTGACAGATGCCCAAGAGCAGCTTGGTTACATGGCAAAAATGAAATGTTTCAACAGCAAAGGAAAAGCAACATATGGACTTTGAAGATCTGTTAGTAACAGAAACGTGAGTACTTGTTAGCATAGAGTTTATAGTCAAATCACTAGATCATCTATTTTGACCTAGCTCTAGTCTATCATTCAGACATCTGTATATGGAGACCAAAGGCTTGTCTTCAGAGCTCCAAAAGTGTGTCCACTTTGTCTTTACAATTTCAAAACATGACAAATTCAGACAGTTCCCAAGGTACCCAGTCCTGTGCTCTTTCTCTCTCTCCAAGAGAGAGCACTTGGTGGAAATGGCAGGTCTCTGGAACTCCAGATCCATTATCAAATATGAAAACAGAGAAGTATAAAAAAAAAGAATGCAATAAATAATTAAAAATTAAAATAAATACACCAGATATTATGAGAGATGTTATGAGAGAGGATGATGGACATTGTCAAAGAAAGCCAAACAATAATGGAAAGTGTGATCTATAGTAGCATTTAATCAGAAAGCTTCTGAAGAAGATTCTCTATACCGAGGAAGAATTAATTAAAGTTACATAGAGTACAGTACAGCAAATCCCTAATATTAAGCAGGGGTCTGTTAGTTGCTATTATTCGCTGAATAGCATGTCCTCTCTGCTTTCTGGTGTTTCTTCTTAGTTACAGATATTTCTTACCACAGCTCGGTAAATCACCTGATGAGGTGAGATTAGACTTGTTCTTCAGACCCGCTAGGATCAAGTTCTCTGGCTGGTGCTACTTGGGTAGCTTTGCAGAACCCAAAGCAGTTGTATTTCAGGAAACACAAGTAAGCACTCCCTGATATGATAAAGGTGATGATGATAATGACTGTAGCACTAGGAACTGGTGACACCATATCCTCCAGAATGGAGTGGTCCCCTCCTGTTGCGGATGCGGGAGGCAACTCTGTGTTCTCACCTAGTAATGACAGAGTAGTCACAAATTAAAAATTACATCAGGAATTGAGCAAAAAAGGTAATATTGGTGGTATTTAAAAAGAAAAAGGAAAAAAAAAAGGACAAAGCAGGGTGCACTGGCATTCATCTCAGTTATGTTTAGACATTTTCAGTGTACATGGAAACATCTGAGCTAGTATCTCCCAGCTTGCTTGCAAAGAAAAGCAAGACATATAGTCTTTGAGGGCATAACTGATTTGCCTAATTTTAGCTGTCTTTACCATGAGACAAATCTCTCCCTCAAAGTGCTTTTTCCCTGCAGAGAGTCCAAAGGAAGTTGGAGGGTGACTATCTTGGAAACAGATGGCTGTATTTGGTCAAATGAATCCCACAAATGATGTTTTTCATTCTTGGAAAAGGAAAACATAAAACAGCTATTGAACCTGGTTCTGTGGAAATATTTTTATGGGTGGCACAGGAATTAAAAGGAAAAAAAAAAATCAGTGCAGTGGATATGAGGATAGACTGCTATAATACCTGAGCCACGGGGCCCTGAAAATGGTTTTGGAGTAGTTCTGTTCCTGAGAGGCAAGGTGTTGTTTGACATTGATTTTGATTTAGCTTAATCAATTCATTTGGACTATCCTTGGCACTGACCCTTACCCTGGGGTTAGATACTTGCTTCAGACAAGCAAAAACCTCTAGAACTATGGACACCCCAGATCTGTCACTTGGCAAATCCACTGCTAACAAGTGGTATCACTAATCTGTTTTTTTTCTTGATGATTAATATACAAGTTTTTCCCCAAAATACTGCTTGAAAGCAATGCACTTGTCCAGCAGCACAGACTATGTCACTCTCGTCCACTGAGTTGCTATTCAATACCCAAATCGATGCCAGGCACCCCCTGCTCAGAGCTCTACAGTACTGTCCCCCATTGTGGTCCTCAGTCAGGAGTGCAATAAGCATGTTAAGCACATATGTGCTTACCATAAAATCCTGTGCTTGGGTGAAGAACATGACCAGATTGCTTAAAATCTATGTCTGAGCCTACTTTCTGTTTACCTTCCCAGTTCCTGGCTTATTGACATTCCTGTATAATTCACCCCTCGTTTATAGACATCTCACACTGGTATTATTTTTTTAAAGTATTTGATCACTGTCACAAAGAGAGCTCATACTTGCTGCAGCATGTTTACCCCTTTGCATAGGCAGTGATACATCCGATTTTTGCAAAAAGTCGTATTCTCTCAGCACAGGTAGGATGATTTTGCAGGACCTGACAGTGCAGAATCCTGCTCTCAAAGCACAAGCAGCAACAAGACATACACTCCATTTTCCCCAGTCATTTTTAACCCTGAGCTTGTTTCTTTTCCTTTGGCACAGATGATTTTGTGTGTGTGTGTGTGTGTAATGTGCATTCTGTGTACCTGTCTCCGCTGACTCTGTTAGCAAAAAGAATGCCAAGCTATTACACTTTCCATGTGGAATTTCATCTGCTTTCAAAGGACAGCCCACTGTGTTTTCTAAAGCAGTTATCCTTATGTGCAATTCCCAAGGGAATCTATCAAAATGAGGAAACAGGAGCTTTAAATAAGATTTTCCTTTGAAAGCTGCACTAAAATTGCCATTTTAATCAAGACCTTTTCTTTAATAGGGGCCAGATTTTTCCATCCTTTGTCTTGTGGGCAGAACAGTGATTCTGATGAAAGTTTTTAGAAGTCTGAAATATGCTGTGGGTTTTATTGGTGCTTCTCATCTAAGACTTCTTTCTCCAGGGCTCAGGCTACTTTAAATGGGAGGTCTTGAAGTGCAGCCACTACTCCTACTGTGCTGATATCCCACTGATTTCAAGATCATACTAATTAAAAGCTCACCTCTGTTATGATGCCAGACAAAACACTCCCCAGCAGAGCCAGGCTGTGAGAATGCCAGCCTTGTTTCTTGCTATATTTAGTATGGTTGTAACTAGCTAAAATTTATGATAATTTCACTGTTACTTTGTCCTTTTCACCTATTTTGGTTTTCCTTGCCCTTTGTCTTGCCTTGTATACGGACTGTAAGCTCTGTTGTACAAGAACTCATTAAATGGGTTCCCAGTGCCTCAGAACGAGGAAGGTGGGTCTGTGAATTGGGCTACTTCTTGTTCCTACAATACAAACAAGCAATAGCATGAACGCCAAGATCAGCCCTCGCATTCAACTGAGAAAGCAGTGCACAATGCGAAGCACTGCCAAAGAATTCAGATGGTAACGCAGGGATGAGTGGCATCTGTGAATGCCACCGAGAGGTCTTCGTTTCCCTTTGTACCATTTTCAGCTGCTCCAAGTACGAGTTCATTTTTCACCTAACCCATCTGTTTGCTTCTGCATCTCAGCGACTGTAGAAACGTATGCATGGCAACGCCTCAGAAAGAGGGAATGCAACTGCCCTGGGATCACGTCCGTCTGAGCTGCTGCTGGCATACAAGTCCTCTCTTTCAGTGAATAAATGATATGCTAATAGCATGCTAACCCTCCTGCACAGATGCAAGCAGTGGCCAGGGCCAGTCCCTCTGCAAAGGGAGAACACAGAGGGCTGTTCAGACTTGTTCTTTCTCTGCAGTATTGACTTTTGCTATTAAGTTATGCTGCCTTCAGTTTTAATGGCAGAGAGATTGCCAGCTTGGATACCCACAGAGCTGGCCCTGCTGTTCCTTATCAGCGAACTGACCCACCAAGGAAGGGAAAAAGGCAAGTCTCATAGTCAGGGATGGGAAGCAAGACTGTGCAGAGAGGGAAAGAGGCTTCATTTCACATCAGGCTCCAACTATGTGTCCTCACATCGAAGACCCTCATACCTCTGCTCTGTCTGGCCAGCTTTTGTCCCTCATCAAGTTGCTTCCAATAAAGCCAACTTTATCTTGTAATTTTTTATGTTTCCCATGACTCTATTTACACTTTACATCTCACTCAAACTTACAATCTTTCTCTGTTCGAAATTCCCCTTGAAGACCTAATTCTCTGCTCTTCTGTAAGACATCAGCCAGCACATCCTGGTTGGAGCGGTGGGCAGTCCTGCTTTGTTTACAGCTTTTAAAATTGTAGATGCCACAAATGTCCTGATTTACCCATCTTTTCCTATAGCTGAATAAAACCAACCAGCTCTCACACATTTGAAAAAACAGGCTGTTCACATATGTTGAATTATGTATGCTTTGACTGTCTCCTCCTCGCCTACTCAAATTATACTGTTTGCCTTCTCACGCTGTACAAATTTTCAGGACAAAACTGCCTTAGTGTGTTTGATGTGTTATCGAAGCATAGATAAAGCCTTTGGTCATGCAATGGCACATGTATGCAGAATTGCTTATGGGATTTTTGCTATTTTTTTCTTTCATATGAACAAATGCACTAAAACTAAAACGGACCTTCCCCATGAGTACGTGGAGCGATTTGGAAAGAAGTTGAGATCTGCATTTGAAGGCATTCTCATAACAAGTACATGTGAGTACTGCCTACAATGAGTGGGATCAAAATGTCATTTCCACGTCTGAGAGCAGTGGAGTCTAGCTCAGATTGAGGTTAAGTGCTTGTCCTCTTAAAAGATGTCTCTTCTGTCAGGACAAATTTTCTTGAATGACCTGAGTCCAGAAAAGTTCAGTACTTGGCTCTTTGCAAAGCAGAAGAGACTGATCACCCCACACAAGCATGCTGGTGGAGCAAAGCTGTGCAGTATGCAAACAATGGGGGCACCTAAGGATTTTTCTCTTCTCTACTGGCTTAAAGTACCAGTCAGACCTGATATTTAGATCTTCTTGGCTACAAATCTGCCACGAAGGGAAAGCCTGCACGTTGGCTTTGTGAGAACTGGTGCCTGGACTTTGCTGAGATAGCCATGTCGTAACAAACACAGAGTTCATACCCCAGCACTCGGGAAAAGTTTCTGGGATGTTGTCTTGAAAATAAACTAGTGATGAATCATTCCATAAATTCTGAGTCACTGACTCTAGTAACATATGCTTTCTCTGGGGTATAGCAAATACTGGTGTTCCCCATGAAATAACATTCAGTAATCACGAAGGGCAGAGCACATGGTCCAAAGCTCATCAGCCCAGCTACTTTCAATCCCTGTAGGGGCCAGACAGTGGGAAGAGGAGGTGGAGGATTGCATTCTGCAGCATAAAATACAGTATCTGCCCAACACCATGGAAATGCCAGCTATTCCTTATTTATTAGATAAAATGAGATGTAGACCCTAACTTTGCAAGTTTCTACAACAGTTTGTCAGGTAATTAGTAGGTTTCAGCAGTTCAGAATTTCATTTCTTCAACAGTATTCATAGTTCTTCGAATTGTTAAGATGGGAAGGGGTAAGACAAGGAGAAATGGGGCTAAAGCCTAAAAAGCACAGATCTGGAAAACCCACCAGACTCATTTTGGAGGTGCATGTCTGTCTTTCAGACAGGAATCATTTCACATGTTGAGACTACTCAGGAAGAATTCATATACAACAGATCAGCTGAATATACATACAAATATACCGCTATATTTGTGCACATTTTGATCTATGTTCTTAGCACAGGACTGTAGATTTTCTAGCTTTTTTCTGTCTGAGGACAAGTGTACCATACAAGTTGAACATTTTTGTCTGGAAACCCTTCTTTGCACAAAGATTATACACAAAGTCCTAGTTCACTGTAGAAGCAGAAACAAAGACAATCTATTGGCAATTGCTCAAATTAAAGACAATTAAACACATTTGTTCAAAAAATCAAGTACTCGGCCCACAAGAAGTCTGGCTTTCAGCCGCATGCTAAGGTCAGGTTCATTGCTGCTTGCTTTCTCTCTGCTTTCTTTTTCCTTTGGGACTGCGGCTCTCCAAAGCAGGCCCAAAACACAAGTTGTGTTCATGCCGGCCCTTTCCCTGTGCTGATATTGATATGGTACTGGCACAGACTGGAGCTCTGGAGTGGGACGAGTATCAAGTAATGTACAAGTAACTTACATTACCCTACTGCATACTGTGCCAGACCCAGGGGTCATTCTTTGAGGATAGGCAGATGTCTTTAGATGTGGACCACCACCTTCCTGAGTCTTACCATAAACAATGTTCCAGTTTATCCTCCTAACAGAGATTTAGTTTAGTAACAGATGGGGTTTTCAGGTCTCTGCTCTTTCTCAGACTGGGAGAGAGAGAAGAAAGGAAGCCATGGGAGTTGGTAGATGTCTGCAAGGTCTTGCTGTAGTGCAGGACTGAACTAGCAGATTTGCATGCCCAAAGGAAAGGGATGTGTGTCAAGTGAAGTCTAACAACCACATTTTACTATAAATAATGAAAGTTTTCATTACTAGTATATAAGCTTCAGGAGATTTTTAAGGATACACGAAGGCCTTTCAAAATTCCTCTGGTGTTAAGCAGAAACACACAGGCTACAGTATGTTCTTTACTCTGATGTCATGGTGTGAAGACCAGGAATGATGTCCCCCTTGAATGCACCAAAGGTGTATGGCCCTGGAGGGTACATACTGAGATCGTGTGACTCCTTGAAATCAATTCTGTGTGCCTCCTACCCCTCTTCCCATACAGAGGGCCTACAATTCTCCCATCACCTTGCACAAGGTGGATTTGATGCTTAGGTATTTCTAGTGGGTAAGCAGACCCTGTAATTCCTTTTGTCACAAAGTTATATGCCAAGAACATCTCACTAGATCAGGCGATTAGCAGTAAAGTCTCCAGCTGTTCTCAAAGGTCTCTGTCCGCAATTTTCTCCCTCCAGCCCTGCAATTCACCCTGCAGCTTGTCAGAGGCAAACACAGCCACCTGTTCATCAGATCCTGCAGAAACTACTTCTTGGCCTGTGGAGATGACTGCCCTCAGTCATTAATAATTTCACAATGCCTGTGATCTGCAAGAATGTACAAGAGGAGCAAAATACAATAACTTCAGGTAGTAGATTGACAGAACTTCTTCATCCCATTGGGCTAGCAGAAGGCAGCTCTCTATGTATCTCCACTGAGTGAGAGGTGTTCTGCAAACATAAAGACAGAAGGATAAAGGTTTCTGTCCCAGATGTGAATCAGCTGGATCTGGGAGAATGAACACAGCAGACTGGAAAGCAGGAGATATCAACAAGTGAGAGTGGAAACAAAGAAGGGGAGGAAAAGTCTGGTGATATTTGAGGAAGAAGAAGTACCAAGACTGTTTGTGGAACAGAGATGTATGCTTAGGCCCCTGTACCATCAGGCTGGTGGTGCTAATACTAAGGAAATACAAAGGGATTCAGCTGCACTATACCGCAGTTAGTGATTTCTATCTAAGCACATTACTGCAGAAATAGGACATGGGTTCGCCACTCCAATTAGCACTGAAATGCAAATGTAGATCCCTCACCCGGACCTGTCTACAAATCTTTTGCCTTTTACTCAAGAGAGTAAAATCTAAAGCTTTCATGAAAAATATTAAACATCTTATCCCAACTGCTTATTTCTCTTAGTGCTTGTATTGCACTAAAAGATCTATGAAGCATTTTTATGTTGGAGCCTGATACCATGTTGGTTTGCAGATGGTATTGTGTAAGCCTGAGACTCCACAGCTGTTAAAGAAGTAACAGGAAAAATAAAAGCCCGTCCATGTATTTAGCCAAAGTAGAATTTAACCATAACTCCAAACAAGTTGCCACAGCGTTATGCTGATGAAAAGCATTATTGCGTTTTAATGGCTGTTAGGCAAACAGCAAAGATGCCAGGACAAACACTGGATAGCAATAGCAATTTTCCTGCCCTTTCTCTGTGGCCATCTGTGATACAAGAGCTCTCATTCCCACAGAGCTAGTCCAGGATATTCAGAAAGCCAGAGATACAGCTTAATACTTTATTTTCCAAATCTGACTCATGAAGAATGTGAAAATCTCAGAAAGTGGCTGTGCTTTTGAATAAGCCTCCACATATCTGAAGAAAATAACTTGACGTACTTTCAAAGCAACACTCACTTGCATGAAATATCTCTTTAAACTCAATATTACTAACTGGAGAAATGAATCTGCCTTCTCTGAAGCTGAAAGAAAATCTCTTTCCAAAGGAGAGCTGGATACAAAAGAAAAGGACTATCCAAATGTATCTTATTTACTTAAGATGTTAGTCTAAGAATTAAAAAATATCATGGGTTTCTGTAAATTAAACAAGAATTTGATGTACGAGGTTGTTGGAGCAGAGCAGTTGTCTTTGAAGAGTGTGATTTGGCTGCTTTTTGCCTCTTGGCTTTGTTTTCAGGTTTAAGGCCAAATTTTGTTTGTAATAGGATTACTTGCATTCAAACAGGCTGCAATTGTAGAATAATCATTTAGAGACATAAATACCAGCTAGATTTGCCAGCTTCAAAAGACCAAGCAGCATCAGAAAAGCCTAAGCTCTGCAGGGTCATTCATGGGCCTGTGGATAAGCAGAAACCTGTGGACACAGAAAGTCAGGACCAGTTTTCCAGCTTGCATGACCACACACTCCAACTAACTGGACTGAAGAGAAACAGAGGAATCCTCACTCAAGCCTCCGGCAGTAGCTTGCTGCATCCTGGAGTAAGAGAGCAAAAGGTACGGCTACATGGATGAGAAGCAACAGTCAATCATCAGATCATTTTTTGGTAGTCTGCTCCTGCTGCAGTTTAAGCAATAAATGTTATTCATTAGTAAGCTGTGCAGCCAGCTGGATTCAACCTTTATTAAAACACAGCTAATCACAAATTTTCGAAATCCGTGACATCGGTCCAGAATTTTATGGTGTTTTAAAGTAAAAAAAACATTTCAAGGTTGGTTTTTTTTCTTTATGGGCTATTTTCACTTGTCCATGAAATTGAAGATATAGTGTTTTCAAGCTTTTCTTTTCAAACCCAAGGACCCAGATATGAAACAGGAAAACTCAGATCATCGTGTAGTCTTACCACTCCAGCATTTGGAACTTCAAAAAGGCACCATATTTCACAAGGCGCTTAGAGCAAAACTGATTGTCATCCTCCTCGGACTCTTGCCTTGCATTTTTGTTTTGCTACCGAAGCAAACACAAAGCGCCTGGAGAATCTTGTTTATGCAAATATTTATATGTTTGCATTTTATGAAATAAGGTCATTTAAACAACTTAAATCCTGAAGTTAAAGTTGCTAAGCTATCTGGTGATAATGTTTTTGCTTATTTGGTCCTTTCTCAGTGCTTATTTGAGATCCTATAATTCAGCATGTCAACATCAATGCTGATTAATCAAATATATCCATTTTTCCAAAAGCAGTATAGTGAAGTAGTTTCAGTGCCTTTTCCATGGGGCCTTTTCCAGCGGAGTTAGCCACACTTACAGCAAAAAGGCACACGGTATTCTCCTCCAGGCTACCTATTATGGGCCGATCTGGCTCACTCCTTCACTGCCTGTGTCAAAAGCTGCAATCTATGGTAGATGTACAGGTGTACAAGGCCGATGTCTTGCACTGTGTTGTAGGGCTCACCAAATGCGGATGACAACCAGAAGGCACTCTACAGCTACCAGATTTGACATTATTTTCCTTCCAACACAAAGACCCACATCTCCAGGAATGAAGAATTGCTTCAGGAAGAAATTTTGCAGGGCACAAACCTCCCCTAGCTGTTTTACAAGCCTTCTTTTTCTTTTTTAGTGGGTTTTTTTCATGATGCTATAGACAAATCACTATTATTTTTACAAAACCACACATCATATATTGAAAAATGAACAGACACCAGGACATTAATTTCCATGTAAGTATTCAAACTGAGCAGAGGGGACAGAACTGGGTTCATGTTAAAGTCTAAAATCCCAGAATTGACATGAACAACAGCATTTTTCATCCTGTTCTTGAAAGAAATTATTTCCTCAGAGTCCTACCCTTTTCAACCCCTAAGAAAATAAATAAATAAAGTGACTCAGAAAGTCAATTGTTGCTATATCAGTTTTCTGTTAAGAGATGTGGAGTCACCATTCTTATTAGGACTCAAAGCAAAAAGAACATGAGAAAAGTAAATGCTGGCTGCATGCCTTCCTACAGCCTGCTTTTGCATTCCTGTATCTTCTCTAAAAATTACCACGAAATAAAAATTAACACAGCACAGGAGCACACTTCTGTCCTTAAACCTTCATCACTACTATAGAAATAAAAAGTTTTAATTTCAGAAACTCCTGTGTTTAGTATTCCAGTACCTATCTAACATAGGCACAATATCTACATAGTCCACAACTGTACAGTACACAACCATTATGTAGCTTAGCATGCAAACTAAAGTTCCTTTTACTTTTTCTATGATTCTGACCTTGTAAACCTATTCCCCAAAGCATCCAACACAAACAAGGAAGATGCTCCCTTTGTGTTGCATTTTTGTGTGAGCAAACTGTGCTCCCCTAAATGTGAACCTTCCTCTAGTCCAGAGCCACTGGAAATGGGTCCTCCAGCACCTGGGTGGGACTGACTCATCTCCCTCATTTTAGCAACTAAAAAGAGTGTTACTGAGCTACTGAGCAGCCTAGACTAGCATGCAATTTTTAGGTTACTAAGTTCAGGTGAGACAAATACCAGCTTTAGGACCATAGATGCACCTTGAATCCTTGCCAAAGGAATCCTTCGTGAAACTAATGTAATAAAACTACAGAATACTAATTAAAAAAAAAAGACCCTGGGATTACATGCAATTGTCCCCCATATACAAGTTAGCAGTAGTAACCAATCTGTTGTTCTGTGGTGATTACATATTATATTATGAGCATCTGGTAGAGTTTGATATCCATCTTGTAAGTGTGGTATATATGATAAGTCACGCACTGCAGAGTATTTTCCATATATATATAAATATAAATACATATATATATAAACCAGGTATTTATTTTATATATATGTTTATTAAAATGGGACTTGTTCAGTGCCATTCCCATAGAGATCATCATCCATGTCATAGATTCGATACATTTTGTGCATTTTAGTTTTATTTTCTTGTTGCAACAACAATATTTAGATAGGAAGTAGAATAATAATTCATACAAACTCACTCTTAAAAATCTGATCCTTCAATAGGCATTTGATTTTGCCCCCCTTTTATTTTTCTTTCAAGGTTATACTTTCATAACCTTTTGGGATAGGTTTTCCCAAGGGCAGTTTTCTATAACAAGGAACATACATAGCTAAAAAGATACTAATAGTCTTAGCTCAAGAAGAAGAAAAAACAATTCTTAGTTCAGAGCAAGGTATTAGAAGCAATATAGTATATCACACTCTCCTTGAGAAAAGTTTCTTCCTCAACATTAAAGAAGGCAAAATCTCAGAGGGAGATTCCACCTGGACACAAGAGGAAAATTTTTCACAATGAGAACAATCAGCCATTGGAATCATCTCCACAGGGAAGTGGTGGATTCCCCAACATTGGACACTTTTAAGATTCAGCTGGGTGCTGGGCCATCTTGTCTAGACTGTGCTTTTGCCAAGAAAGGTTGGACCAGATGATCCTTGAGGTCCTTTCCAACCTGGTATTTTATGTTTCTATGATTCTATGATACTTTAAAAGGTAAATCAAAGGGTTACCTAGCAATGGCATTAGAAGTGCAGAGGCTTTTAGGAAATTTAAGCCCCCAAGTGAGTTATTGACTCCATATTTGTGTGTGATTTATATTTCTAGCTCCACAGGCTTACAGGCTCCCTCTGCCCCACACCTCAGGTTCAGAGCCTTAGAGCTCACAAAGAGGTATTTCTTATACCAGGAAGCCAGGACCACACATTGCTCATCTCCATAAGGACCCCTGCACCATGTGGCTTTACCAAAACAGTCTAGCTCTTTAAACAGAGTAAAAGGGAAACATTGTGTCTTCTTGCATCCTTTTCTGTCACATATGCTCAAGATAAAGAAGGCTTTAAAATTAAATCAGATCAGAAATATCTTAATGAAAATAACAGGAGGTACAAGTAGTGGAGAGTCAGGGCCAACAAATTCACAGATTCTCAAGGCATATGAATGTATTTCAACACCAAAAAATATTATTGAACCGCAGTAGAAGTATTCATCAGTAAAAATGAGGGTTGTTTCTTTTCATCCTGTTTTTCAGATGCAATTATGATGAAAAAGGCAGGGGGTGGGGGCACTGTCACAGGCTCCACTGTGTCTTGATATCAAAATAGAATGGTCATGATGGTGTCCCAAACCAATTACAGCGAAGACCTCATGTGGAGCTCAGCCTTCTTGAAAGCAGAGGCTGGTGTTCTCTACCTCCAACAGTGTGCTAAATTCATTTAGCTGGAGAAAATCGGTGACTTTGGACATCAGTTCTATTGAAACAGCGACCAAAGAAACGAGCAGACATCTGAAGCAGGCTTTTTCTGTCCCCCCTTAGACTTCTTCAGATATAGGTCTGAATGAGTCAGTGAGGTTATCCTGGTGGCAAGCCGAGAAATATATACTTTGTCAGGTGGGAGTGACTTTGCCCTAAGATGGGTGTTTATAACAGAACAGATGCAAGCGCTATAAGGTGGGTCTAGATGACTAGCACAGAAGTAAACATTTACAGTATTGCTGTCTGAAGTTGAGAAAAATTCCATCCTTACTAATACAGAGATACAAGAGCTAAAAAGAGATTTTTACAGTGGTAGCAAGAAGACAAATTGCAATCTGGTAAATGCCTGAGACTTACAGGAACAGGACATGCTCTTTATTCAGGGTTATAGCAGATTTTCAAAGACGTGATGAAAGAATGGATGAAGAGGTATTTTTTCAGGGCTGCTCATGAAAGGCACAAAAAGGAAGGACACCTGGGCATGCTCTGACTGATAGTACTGGATTGATTGTGTTTACCTCTTCCATCCAGTACATAGTCATAAGAGATGCCCATTGCACTGTGGATCTAAAAATAATGAACTCAGCCTTTCTTGCAGTAAATATATTTCAAAATCCTGTTTTATTTTTCAAGTATGTCCATACACCAAAATAGATATTTTTGGTACCGTTGAGTAGAGCCAGCCATGAACTCTTCACTAAGTATATCTGGATTACTTTGGATAAAAATCTTTTGTTCACCACTTTATTACAAGAATGGTAATGAATCAGCTTGCAGTGAACAAAGTGATTGAAAGATGCAACAAATGTCCCTGCTACTTAAAGAAGAGAGAGGCCAAAGCTCTTTTAGTCCCTTTTTTGGGCTACTAAGGTTTATTTTTGTTTTGTTTGTAATAATTAATATGCCCAAAGGCAAAAGAGAAAAAAACTCAGATGTTTTTCTTGGCCACTGTAGTAGTTTGTCCCTTTTTCACTGAGTCCTGCATCCTCCTCCAGACTCCCTGGGATTCTACCCTTGAAGAGTATGGGGAACCCTTTAACATTGAGATGTATTTCCTAATCTGGGATTATAGCTTCTGAGAAACCACATTTACTGACCCTGTCCTAGTGCAGACATCGTATCTGCTGCATCCTCCAGCCTGGATCAGGATGGATATTTTTCTGCTTTTTGCATAGTTTCCCTATATTTCAGATATGAGTTGAAATTCTGCTGAAGTGACTGTCCAAGCTGTTTAGTAGGCCATCAAATTAGCTTTCATTTTTTAAATCTCTGTCTTACCTCAGATATTCTTGACTTAAATTGGAGTACACTGGAGTGTGAATTTAATACCCTCTTACCTTCTCATACTCCATAAGGACTTGCTTCTCTCTTCCTTTTGCCTGTGTTAAGTTTGGACCCAAAGTGAAATCTTGTTTTAGGTGAGGTTTCAAACCTCCTCTAGTGTTTTGGATTTGGTAAGATTCAAAATGGTCAGAAGATTGTGCTCTGAATCTCATTTATTTGTCCCACAAAATGGTAGAAAGTATAATGTATTGTCTAATGTTGCCAGATGAGTGCCACTGAAAATGACTGACTTCCCTCATAAAACTTATTTTATGAGATCTCCACCATGTGGATGGATTTTATTGGCTGGACTATGAACTTCCAAAAGGAGTCTGGCTCTTTACATTTCCTCAAGTTTTAGTCATCCAAGATATTAAAGAACACAAATAAGAAAACATATTTTAAAATGATAGCTTTTATCTTGGGGATGTCCTTTGTGATTACAGTTTTTTGGAATTTTACTGTGCTTATTTTTGCTGATTAAGAAGTTTGTATTCCACTGGAACAGAAAGTATTTGATAAAAAAAAAAATGAATGTAATGGAACTTCTAATGGTCCAAATAGATACAAAAATTCCCCTTGATTTATTGTCTCCTTTATTATTGCTTCTTTTAAAACAAGTAGCAATTCTCATTCCCCCAAGCCACTGGCAACGAATTCATCCTGGATCATGAGGTAATGTGATAGTCAGAGGATTTAGAGTGGTCAGAACACTTACCAGTGGTCAAAATGCCAAGAGCTGCCTTGGTGCCAAGTGCACCAAGACACAGCTCTGCTTGTACTTACTTGGACAGCTGTTGCAAAAGTTCCAGGAGCTAACAGCTAACAGTCTTCCAGAGGTCAGGAAAGAGGCTCTTGCTCCTTTTATTGCATAGTTAACAAAATAAGTGGCTTAGTTGGTAAACACAGCCTTTGGCTCTTAATACAGGTTATATTCCTGAGATTTATGCTACCAAAATCTTCAGGTCACATTTCCTGGCTGCTTTGCTGAGCGGGGCTGTAGGGCTGTTCTTCTGCGTGCTCCTGTTGGCCATTCTCAAACCTCATCGTCATTTTCACAGCTTTAGTTGAAAGCTGGTGCTCATCCTGCCTCTGAAAAAGGGCTTGGAAATGCAAAGTAAGAGGAGAAAAAGGTGCAGAAAGCAGGTGGCAATTATAAAGATGTACCAGTTTATCTTTAAAAAAAGTTCTCGTTATTCTTTTAAGCATTTGCCTGAACACTGCAAGTGTGAGGCAGGTAATGTGGTAGTCTTGTCCTGCAGCATGCAGGGAAACACCTCTGTACCTCCTATAGCACATACACTAGTACCACGCTGCAGTCCCACCGAGCGAGTGGCACAATTTGTTTCATGCTGACTGCGATCCCTGCAGAGAGTCTTGAAACCTACTGAAGGAGAAGATACGGCAGCAGCTTCCATCTCTTGCTGTTACAGAGATGTCACCCACTCGGCAAGATACTTGGCATTGAGAAGGTGAGGAGGGAGAAGATGCTGTGCTCTAGCTGTGGGAGTTTAATGGTTTTGAAAGAGGTCCAGAGGTTCATGAATTAGCCCTGCTATATGGTACCAAGAATGCCAGCCACATGCAAAATAAACTTGTAAAATTCTTCACAAGTCGAATGTAACTCTCCCATTTTTCCACCTGTCCCCTCTGCAGAATGACTCAGGGTACTTTTTTCCTGCATTCTATCTCCTCTGCCTTCTTAACTGTAAAAGATGCTCTATCTTCTGTGTGCCCCTCAACATCAAAATAGAGGGTTTTAAGCACTGATAGATGTTTTCTGCTATTTTTCCATTTCCTTTCAAATGTAAAATTCTGCAGAGCCTATTCACTCCATTTTAGTGAAGAGACTGCTTCTATTTCACATGCCATGCAAAAGGAAAGATAATGACCTCATGGTAGAAGACTCAGGCAGATGGAGTCTAGGAAGGGGTATAAGCTGGTTTGCCCCTTTTAAACAGAATATAAACCAACTCTATGTTTGTTTAGAATTTTATGGATTTATATTGCAGCTTTGTTGCAGCACTGACTTAGCGAGCAGTCCAGGTTAATGCAATGTTCAGGTGGGTGGCAATTGAGCAACACAAAGACATTAATGAACTGGCAGAAATTCAGAGTAAACCAGCAGTTAATTACATGTTAATGACACAATGATTATGTTACAAAAAAAAAAAAAGATTTTAAAAATGTAGCCAAGTATAACGTAATCTAATGACAGTGCTAGGGGACATAGAAAGTAGCTATGTATGTATTACATACAAGCATACATAATTTTACATTTCAGAGGGACCATGGGTCATGCGGTAAGACCATGAGTAATAGGATGAAGTTATGCAAAGGAAACTTTAGGATGAATTACAGGAAAAAATAATTAGTTCCACTGAGGTAGTTTAGACTCATAGGTTCCCAAAGGAAGCAGGAGAAATCCCAACATATTTGTCACCTAAAAACAATGAATTAGATATTCTAGCCAGTAGATGTTTGAGACCAGTCCCTTTCCGACCTCTGTGGATTGCAGCAGATATCTAATAGCTCATTTTAAGTAACGCAGCTTTCCATAAGCCTGTTTGTCTAAAGGCTCAGAAGACACTGCCTAACATATCTGCATGCTTAAAGAAACATGGAGTGGCCTAGTGGGATTTTTTAAAGCACCTTAGAAGAAAGATCCTATGTCCCACCTGCCTTTTTAACCTCCTAAATATCTTTGGAGTGTAATCTCTAGTGCGAAGATGAAGAGTGTATGTGACTATCATTAAACCAAACTTCCAGTGAATAAAATTATCTTGGGGCAAACAAATTTTTAGGAAAAAGATGAACAAGATACTATACTTCAAATAGAACTTTGAAATTTCTGGTAATGTCTGGTATAATAGATCATTGTTATCACTTACAACAGTATGCAGAACATTTCAAATTGAAAAGACTGTTTTCCAGTTTTTCTTTTCAGGTACATGAGATTACGAAGTGGCCAATTATTGCTGTGGAGGTATTTCAGGTATTTCTGGGGATCATCTTCTTTGTGGTCTGTGAATGATGGAACAGACAATATTTTCCACTGAACAGAAAACTGCTCTGTGTCAGAGAAAAACTGCTCTGTGTCAGAAATCAGAAAGCTATTTTTGCAGAATCTATAGAAAAATTATGTTGAGTCTAAAACGATCAGCAAAAAACACACCTCTGGCAACTGCCAGCAGATTAGAGAGGGCCTTACTTTCTTCCCCAGGCTGTCTGCAGAAACCAACTCTAAATTATAGCATTACCATAAGGGCACTGAGGGAAATGAAGTAACTATTGACAGAGCCCTTCCTTTCCCACTCCAGTACCAGGAGAAGTTGCAGGACCAGCTCCTAGTCCCTTTGCAGCCCTCACCCCATACTGCATCTCAGTGCAATCCTTTCTTCTTCCTCTAACAAGCCCCTTCTGCCTCCTGCTTTCTCAGCAACTGACTTCCATCAGGGAGATATAAACAATTTCTTCTTATTCCCATTTGTGGTAACATCTATTTCTGTTGCTGTCCTTTCACCTTTGGCATGGATCGGAGAGATTTTTCTGCCAGGAGTTCAGATTGCAGGCACACCTGCAACAGGCTTTGTAAATTCTGATGGCATTTGTGTTTATAAATGCCCAACTGTCTTCAAAATTGTAGCCTTGGAAGTATGTCTACGGGAGTCAACGTATGGTACACAGTCTTAACTAATCAAGTCAATCTGCCTCCGGTGGTTTAAGTCACTGTGCTCAAGTGACTGGTCAAGTGCATGGGTGCTTTCTGGGCTCAGCGCAGATGTGGTAACTCACTGAACTCTACTAGTTTGTATCTATTTTAGGTTCCTAGGTACTCAACCACTTTTTAGAATATAATTTGGAAGACGAAGTCATTTGAGGATTTGAAAAGTTTTCTTTTTCTCTGTGTATGTCATGGATAGCTTTGAAAGTCTCAAGCACTTCTAAAACTGCTCTTAAAATTCTTTGCAAGTCACATGAATTTACAAGATCACTAAGGTATGTTAATAAATTTCAAGGGGTTTTGATTTGATTTAGATACTTATAATTATTTATAAGCTATTTCTAACTATTTAATGTTTTTTTCCAAGACTGGACAAGGTTATGATCATGCTGACTCTATCAAGCTGAATCTTGGCTTCTTTTGATTGGGAGCCATTTGAGCTGTTAATAATTGATTTTAATTCCCAAATCACTGAGAATAAAAATTACAAACCAAAACTGTCAAGAATACATCCTCCTCCCATACAGTTGTGTACAGTTACATACCAGATTTCACTTTGGGATATAAGGGTTATGGCATTTCATACTACTAACAATTAAAATAATGGAATGACTCCTGAAGGAGTGCTGAACACTGCTTATGTTCTCATCTCAGTTCTAATTAGGAAAACAAATTAAATATAGGGTTAGGTATGATATGCTTAGCTGGTATAAATCAACATAATTGCACTGAGTCCAGTGGAATTACATCATTTTACATCAGCTGAGGATCTGACCCAAGCTTGCAGGATGATTAATCTTTCTCACATACTCCAAAGTTTATGGAAATTACATTTTTATGTATAAGTCCTCCCTTCAGCACCTGCCAGAAAGGTTAACAAATAGATTCACAGTGCTATGACCCTAATGCTTCCTTTTCCTAACATACATAAAACATCTGGTGCAATGTGTCATTCTTAGCATCTGTCACCCATATTTACTAAATCCTAAACAAAGATACACTTTTTCCAATAATCTTTTTTTCTAAATATTTCCTTTCACATGCTTCTTCTAAACTATTCTTTCCAGGTCCAGTTCCAGATAGAAAAGTAGTCTTTGCCTGACAGGATTAAAGCTGTGGCATGTCTAGTATAAACCCAGAAGCATCCATGCCAATGAAGGATGAAAAAATGAAGCAAAGGGTCCCTTTGCTCCTACAGGGAATCAGTGGAAACAAAATATCTGAATAGCATTATTATCACAGCTTGCACTTCTAGGAACATCTACTGCTTTGTTGCTCATTATATGGTCATTGTGAGTGTGATTCTCCACTGTCTGGAGTTTGTACAAGCCTATGCATCTATCTCACCTCTTCACATTTGGATGGAAGGTCTCATGGAAGGGCTTCTATGGCAGGAGAAACAGTATAGAATCCACACAATGGGAAGTGTTTGGAACAAAGCTCACATTCATGGATGCAGGATAATCCAAACAGGAGATAAGAGTCACAGGAAACCGGGCGCCATCACTTCTGCTGCTTGTGGAACTGCTTGTTTATATCTAGTTTCCGGATGAGACAGGAAGTACTGAAATATCTCAAAACTAGTTCTTCCTTTGGCATCTTAAAGTAGAAATGGGAAAAGAAGTAGCTGGAATCCTCCATCCTGATTTCACAGATGCCACAGGGGTGTATCCAGCCTTAGTCAAACTGGGGAATGAAATGGGGAGAGACAGGACCACCATTGAGCATAGTGCAGAGGTTCTGTGGTGACTCTAGTCCCTTAACCTTGCTCATATAACCTGTGACCTGTCTGATTGCCATGCCAGTTTAAGATCTAGATTTCAGTCTGCTCCAGTGCAGGGAAATTGCCTCCTTTGTTTAGGCTGAGTGCAGCTAGATTTCTTTTACGTGTTCTTGCATGTCTTATGGGGATTGAAAATCCTGCACCTGGAGAGGAACAATCTCAGGCACCAGTACATGCTGGGGGCCGGCCAGTTGGAAAGCAGCTTGGCAGAAAAGGACCTAGGGGTCCCAGTGGACACAAGCTGAACATAAGCAGACAATGGGCCCTTGATGCAAAGGCAACAGCCAATGGTATCCTGGGCTGCATTAAGGGAAGTGTTGCCAGCAGGTCGAGCGAGGTGAGCCTTCCCCTCTACTCATCACTGGTGAGGCGACACCTGGAGTGCTGGGTCCGGTGTTGGGCTCCCCAGTACAACAGAGGCATAGACATACTGGAGGGCCACGAAGGCGATTAAGGTTCTGGAGCATCTCTCCTGTGAGGAAAGGCTGAGAGATCTGGGACTGTTCAGCCTGGAGAAGAGAAGGCTCAGGGGAATATTATCAGTGGATAGAAATACCTGCAGGGACGGTGCAAAGAAGATGGAGTCAGGCTCTTCTCAGTGGTGCCCAGCGTCAGGACCAGAGGCAATGGCCAGTAACTGAAACACAGACAGTGCCATCTCAACACTAAGAAACACATTTTTTCACTGCAAGTGTGACCTACCACTCGCCCAGGTTGCCCATAAGTGCTGTGGACTCTTCATCCTTGGAGATACTCAAAAGCTGAATGGACATGGTCCTGGGCAGCCAGCCAGCTCTAGGTGTACCTGCTCAAGTTGGACAAGATGATCTCCAGAGGTCCCTTCCAACTCCAACCATTCTGTGATTCTGTGATTCTGTGATTTGACTCCATGTCCCTGAGCTGGTTTTTACAGGAGGAAGGCAGTTCCCTGGGCCTCAGATCCTGTAAAGCAGGAATTTATAAAAGAGCAGTGCATACCTGCCAGATTCTTATATGCAGAGATGTGGATTATCGGATGATTCTGATGGGGCAGAGATTACTTCTCAGAGGTTAGAAATCATGAATAAACAGTAAAACAGGCTGAGGATGATCAGAGACTTTGCAGTTATGTAAGTTAATCTGTGTGAAGTCAATCATTGTAAATTTGCTTGTTCAATTGAAGTCTCTAATGTTGTCTCATATCTGCCTAGTTAGGTTTCTTCCCAGCCAAGTAAGTCATCTGCTAGTACTTGGCTTCTTTTATTTACTCAGCCTTTTTTTTTTGGCCTAGCCCAGTATTTAATTTATTTGATAGCTTCTTTATCCAAAACCAGATTTTTCTTACCTCCCCTGCAAACAAACTGAAGAAGATCATATGCCTATGGCTGAGTCTGAATTACTTTATTTCTTAATAGAAATAAGGAACATAACAGACAACTATACATAATTAACGTTCAGCATTTTATGAAGTTTTCAGCTATGTTTCCTTCTTTTAAAGTTTCACAGTTTTTAAAAATACTGAATTTACTTCTGAATCTACAGTGGTCATTGAAATAAACATCAAACATATCGCTATGATGAAATCATAGAATCATTAAAGTTGGAAAAGACCTCTACGATCATCAAGTCCAACCATCAATCCAACACCGCCAGGCCTCCTAGACCATACCCCAAAGTGCCACGGCTGCACATTTTTTAACTCCTTCAGGAATGGTGACTCCACCACCTCTCTGGGCAGCCTGTTCCAGTGCCTGACCACTCTTTCAGTAAAGAAATTTTTCCTAATATTCAATTTAAACTTCCTCTGGTGCAACTTGAGGTCATTTCCTCTTGTCCTATAGCTTGTTACTTAGGAGAAGAGACCAACAACCCACCTCACTACAGCCTCCTTTCAGGTAGCTCTAGAGAGCGATAAGGTCTCTCCTCTTCTCCAGGCTAAACCCCTCCAGCTCCCTCAGCCGCTCCCCATCACACTTGTTCACCAGACCCTTCACCAGCTCCGTTGCCCTTCTCTGGACATGCTCCAGCACCTCAATGTCCTTCTTGTCCTGAGGGGGCCAAAACTGAACACAGCATTCGAGGTGCGGCCTCACCAGTGCCGAGTACAGGGGCACCATCCCTGCCCTGCTCCTGCTGCCTACACTATTGCTGATACAAGCCAGGATGCTGTTGGCCTTCTTGGCCAACAAATCAAGATTTCGTGCTGTAATTCTTTTTCATAGTAAGTAGCAGCTTAGAAGACATCCTTGAAAAGCAAAGACAAGCCAGAGAGAGAGCTACCAGCTAAGCAGTGTGGCTGACCAAGAGCCCAGTGCTTGAGCCTGGATCCTGGCTCTTTTTTATTTGGGAGTGTTGGTGTATCGTAACACTCCACATACCTGTAATACGACCTTGGACATATCACTGGGGAAACTGAGGTACCAAGACTCTCACGTGACAGCACTCCTTTCATTGCGAGGGGTGTTGCCGGTTACAAATCACACATAAAAAGTTGTGACAACTGAGATGGGCTATACATAGGAATAGAAGATCTACACTCTTAGCTTGCCTGTCTAAGAGAGAGCTCAGTTTATCACTGCTGATAAAGTCAGACCGGCTAAGGATTCACTCGAAGTACTGTATAAAATACCTTGGAAACCCCAAAATATGGTTAAAATACAGTTATAAAACAACAAGACATTATTGTCTCCAAGATGCACTTCAGCAGATGACTACTGGATGTCAGAAACTCTGCCGTTTTTTAAGATGTCAGCACACAGCCATGACATGTAAGAAAACTCATTGCTTTTATGGTTCACAAAACACTATCTTCATCCAGAATAATTCATTATATATATGTTACATAATTCACAAATACATAAAGTTATTTGTGTGAGTCAGTGGTGTAAATAGGTGAGCAAAATATTTTTACATTAAAAAGCTCTGATTAAGAAACTGAGCACACCAAACCTCCATGTGTCGTGCAGGGCAGTACAGACAAGCTGGTCCTAGTACCAGGGTTAGCACAGCTCTGACATACCAATGCTGTAAGTGAGCTAAGAAACCTTCCCTGGGGCAGCTAAGCTCTTTCTATGACTGGAGTAGTGCCATTGCTGCTGAGTGCTTCCCTGGGTGGTGTAGAAATACCATTGAATTATGCTTTGCATTTCCAACTGTATCCACATGCCTGGAAAGAGTCATCCAGTTAATACAGCAGTGTGAAATCCTGACCCCAGTGAAATCACTGACCCCAGTGAAATCACTGAACGTGTCACCACAGATTTAGAAGAGTACAAGAAACCACTGTAGTCCTCTCTGCTCATATCTACTACATTAGAATGAACTGCAGCATCCTGAACTCTTTAAATCTTCGACAAAGTACTTATAATAAAGTATGTATCGGGATTTTTTTTTTTAAGTAGTAAGAGCCTTTAACCGGCTGCCAAATCAGCATGTAATAACTGGGACTCCAGTTCCATGCATGAGTGGGGCCTGGACCACCTCTGGGACAAATTAGTTCAAAAAAGATTTATTTCAGTGTAGCAGAGTGTTTCTGTGAGTAGTACTGAATGGTGGTGCTTTCATGAAGAGATGCTCTAAATTTCAGATCTCTAATCATACAGTACTAGGAGCACCTTCAGACACAGGAGAAAATTCCTGGGTGCTGGAAGGGCTCACAGTGCACAAACAACTATTCTGTACTTTTCCCTCAGGCAGTTTAGTAATTCAAGCAGTGCATACAGCATCAAGAAAGGATGTCCTTGTGTGTCCCTGACTGTCACAGGCCACAGGGTCCAAAGGACTTTTCTCCCTTAAGCACTCTCCAAAAGCACTTTCCAAAACCTTTTACATATCAGCTGATTTCTTCCTACCCAAAGTGCAATGCTCTGAGCAGCCCATTGATATAAAAACCACGAAGTATTTTCTTACAATAGGCAATAGAGCAAATGGTAAAGGGCTAAACTGATCTTCTGTTACACTAGATTTATTAGGTGAATTGCACTGAGCTGTTATCATGGCCAGTAGACTTATGATAAATTATAATATATCTTGACAGGCTGATAACTGTATATAACATACTACTTACAGCTGTACTTTTCTTACAACATCTGTTCACAGCACATTTATCTCTTCCAAGTTTATGGCAGAGGAATGTTAATTTAGAATATGATCAACTGAGAAAATAAGTCCACAAGCATACACAAGGATGGATTGTTACTTTAAAGCATGAAAGATCTCTATGGCAATGTGTTTCATGGGAATTTATTTATTCTTTTTGCTGTTTTTTCAGCTCTGTTTCTGCTATATTCTAGTATATCACTGATGGTGGTCTTGTTCTCATTGCTCATGGTGTAACCCCAGCTATTTCATTCAGTAGAAATATTTCTGATGCTGAGCCATGGCTTAACAGGTAGCAGAAGGGACCAAGTGGGTTGGTTTTTTTTCTTTTAGTTCTCTCCCTTCCATCAACATTAACCCTTTTGGTAGGTTACGGAACATTCCTTGTGCTGTGGTTTAGCCCCGGTCAGCAACTAAGCACCCCACAGCCGCTCGCTCACTCCCCCCACCCCTGCGGGATGGGGGAGAGGATCGGAAGGGCCAAGTAAGAAAACTCATGGGTTGAGATAAGAACAGTTTAATAATTAAAATAAAACAGCAATGATAATAGTAATAATAATAATGAAAAGGAAAATAATGAGTGAGTGAGATCTGAAACCTTGGAAGAAGGGAAAGAGGGAAAAAACCCAACCAAAATCAAAACTAAACAAGTGCTGCAACCGCTCACCACCCGCTGACCGACGCTGCCAGTCCCCGAGCTGCGATCGCTGCCTCCCCTGGCCAACTCCCTCCAGTTAATATACTGGGCATGACGTCACATGACATGGAATACCCTTTGGCCAATTCAGATCAGCTCTCTTGGTTGTATCCCCTCCCCTCCCGGCTCCTTATGCACCTGGCAGAGCATGGGAAGATGGAAAAGTCCTCGACTAGTGTAAGCACTACCTAGCAACAACTAAAACATCAGTGTGTTATCATTATTTTCATACTAAGTTTAAAACACAGCACTATACTAGCTACAGAAAATTAACTATCCCAGCTAAAACCATGACACCTTGTAAGAGATGTATTGCAAATATTTTTATATTCTTTTCCATCTGGAATGGTAGCTGTAATGTCCTGCACTAAAAGTCTACAATTCAATGTGCTAGGGAGAAGTTTCACTTTCAGGCCACTGATATATTAGCCCTGGAAATAAGTATATGGCTCTTATAGAATCATAGAATCATTAAGGTTGGAAAAGACCTCTACGACCATCAAGTCCAACCACCAACCAAACACCGCCAGGCCTCCTAAACCACGTCCCAAAGTGCCACGGCTGCACGTTTTTTGAACTCCTCCAGGGATGGTGACTCCACCACCTCTCTGGGCAGCCTGTTCCAGTGCCTGACCACTCTTTCAGTAAAGAAATTTTGCCTAATAGCCAATCTAAACCTTCCCTGCTGCAGCTTGAGGCCATTTCCTCTTGTCCTATAGCTTGTTACCTGGGAGAAGAGACCAACACCCCCCTCACTAAAGCCTCCTTTCAGGGAGCTGTAGAGCGGGAAGGTCTCCCCTCAGCCTCCTCTTCTCCAGGCTAAACAACCCCACTTCCCTCAACCTCTCCTCACAGGACCTGCCCTCCAGACCCTTCACCAGCTTCGTTGCCCTTCTCTGGACACACTCCAGCACCTCAATGTCCCTCTTGTCCTGAGGGGGCCAAAACTGAACACGGCATTCGAGGTGCAGCCTCACCAGTGCCGAGCACAGGGGCACCATCCCTGCCCTGCTCCTGCTGGCCACACTATTGCTGATACAAGCCAGGATGCTGTTGGCCTTCTTGGCCACCTGGGCACACGCTGGCTCGTGTTCAGCCGGCTGTCAGCCAGCACCCCCAGGTCCTTCTCTGCCAGGCAGCTTTCCAGCCACTCTTCCCCAAGCCTGTAGCATTGCATGGGGTTGTTGTAACCGAAGTGCAAGACCCAGCACTTGGCCTTGTTAAAACTCATACAATTAACCTTGGCCCATTGATCCAGCTTGTCCAGATCCCTCTGCAGACCCTTCCTACCCTTGAGCAGATCGACACTCCTGCCCAACTTGGTGTCATCTGCAAACTTATTGAGGGTGCATTCAGTCCCCTCATCCAGATCATTGATAAAGGTGTTAAACAAGACTGGCCCAAACACTGATCCCTGGGGAACACCACTTGTGACCAGCCACCAACTGGATTTAACTCCATTCACCACAACTCTCTGGGCTCAGCCATCCAGCCAGTTTTTTACCCAGCGAAGAGTACACCTGTCTAAGCCATGAGCCGCCAGCTTCTCCAGGAGGATGCTGTGGGAGACTGTGTCAAAGGCCTTGCTGAAGTCCAGGTAGACAACATCCACAGCCTTTCCCTCATCCCCTGGGCAGGTCACCTGGTCATAGAAGGAGATCTGGTTGGTCAGGCAGGACCTGCCTTTCGTGAACCCATGGTGGCTGGGCCTGATCCCCTGGTTGCCCTGCTTATGCCTGGTGATTGCACTCAAGATGTATCACTCCATAATCTTCCCCAGCACCGAGGTCAGGTTGACAGGTCTGTAGTTTCCCGGATCCTCCTTCTGGCCCTTCTTGTAGATGGGTGTCACGTCGGCAAGCCTACAGTCATCTGGTACCTCCCCTGTTAATCAGGACTGCTGATAATGATGGCTTGGCAAGTTTCTCTGCCAGCTCCCTCAGTACTCTTGGTTGGACTCCATCCGGCCCCACAGACTTGTGAGTGTCCAGGTTGTAAAATGCTTCCTCCTGGACTCTGGGGGGTTTATTCTGCTCCCCGTCCTTGCCTTCCCACTCAGGAGGCTGAATACCCCGGGGATAACTGGTCTGATGGTTAAAGACTGAGGCAAAGAAGGCATTAAGTACCACAGCCTTCTCCTCATCCTTGGTCTCAATGTTCCCTTCCATGGAAGGGAGGATGGAGATTCTCTTTGGTTCTCCTTTTGTTGTTAGTATATTTGTAAAAGCATTTTTTGTTACCCCTTACAACAGTGGCCAGGTTGAGTTCTAGCTGGGATTTTCCTTGTCTGATTTTCTCTCTGCAAGACCTAACGAGGTCTCTGTACTCTTCCTGAGATACCTACCACTTCCTCCAAAAGTGGTAAACTCTCCTCTCCTTTTTTTTCTGAGTGCCACAAAAGCTCCCTGTTCAGCCAGGGTGGTCATCTTCCCTGCTGGTTTGTCTTGAGGCACATGGGGACAGCCTGCTCCTGTGCCTTCAAGACTTCCCTGTTGAAGAAAGCCCAGCCTTCCTGGACTCCTTTGCCCTTCAGGACTTCCTCCCAAGGGACTCTCCCAACCAGTGCCCTGAACAGGTCAAAGTCTGCCTTTCGGAATTCCATGGTGGTGGTTCTGCTGACCCCCCTTCTTACTTCTCCATGAATTGAGAACTCAATCATATCGTGGTCGCTAAGCCCTTCAGCCTCTGACCACCATGTCTCCCATCAGACCTTCTCTGTTTGTGAACAGCAGGTCAAGCGAGGCAACTCTCCTGGTGGGCTCACTTACCAGCTGCATCAGGAAGTTATCTCCCACACACTTCAGGAACCTCCTGGACTCTTTCTTCTCTGCTGTGTTGTATTTCCAGAAGACGTCTGGTAGATTGAAGTCCCCCACCAGAACAAGGGCAACCGATTGTGATACTTCCGCCAGCTGCTTGTAAAATGCTTCACCTACCTCTTCATCCTGGTTGGGTGGTCTATAACAGACCCCCAGGAGGATACCTGCCTTGTTGGCCTTCCCCTCATCCCTACCCATAAGCACTCGACCTTATCATCACAATCACTAAGCTCTATGCAATCGAAACGCTCCCTAACATACTGAGCCACACCACCACCCCTCCTTCCTTGCCTATCCCTTCTGAAGAGCTTATGTCCATCCATTGCAGCACTCCAGTCATAAAAGTCATCCCACTATGTCTCTGTGATGGCGTCTAAGTCGTAGCTATCCCACTGCACAATGGCTTCCAGCTCCTCCTGTTTGTTGCCCTTGCTGAGTGCATTGGTGTAGATGCACTTGCTTCCTAAATTAGAAATTGGAATGTCTCCAACCCCCACAGTTATATTTCACAAGAATCATGCTATTTTTTCCTGCCTTTTTCTAGGCAATATATAAGGAACGTAAAGACATTTCAGCTGTGCTTTTCTCATCAAAGATCACATAACATATCCTGTTTCCATAGATGAAGAAACCCAAACTGATAGGAGAGAGATATCTAACTCTAAACTAGCACAGAAGCCTGTTTGGAAGAGCTTAACAGTTTGAGGTATGTGCTTGCAGTTGTGGGGCATCAGAAGGAGAATCGTTCTGTGGAGATCCATGACATTGCTCCCCTACCATCATAGCAGAATGTACGGGGTTGGGGGAGAAATGCGTGGTTATAGCAATGCTCCCATCTTTTGCAAATGGCTTATAGGGAAAGAAGACAGGATGAGAATGGAGAATTTCATGCTGAACCTGTTGGCACCAACTTATCTGTATTTTCTTGCTCTACTTAGAATTTCCTTCTCCATCTACAAAGGCTCAAACAGCAACAACAGAAGACAGAGAAGGAATGCTTGCCAAGACCCAAGAGCTCCCCAGAGGTGTCCTGCATCTCCATGGCTGTCTGTCAGAGCATTAACCCCTCTGCCAAGGCAGGATGTGCAAAGAACAACACCAGAAGAGGTCTGTCCTCCAGACAAGGTGGTCTCTGTGTGTCCAAGGTACCCGAGGGTGAGGACAGGAGCAGCCACAGAGCTGCCCCTGTAGTGTGTGAGCACAGGTCGAAGTGGGTGTACCACTACGGGAGTGCTGGGGAAGGAGAGACACAAGAGCCCCCAGCTCTCCTGCTGGATACAAATCTTTAGATAAGGCTATGACTACAGCACTGTAATTAAAGAGCTGATGATGAGGACGGCAATGGTGATTAAAGTCCCAAGACCTCACACCCACTGTGGCACAGCCCAGGTGCTGGGCTGAGCCCAGAACATCCCTGGCTGCTGGCTTGGGGGGTTGGGACATGTTCAGATAGTTGGGGCAGGTTTGGGGGGATCAGGGCAGGATCACCTCATTTCCTCATCAGCTTTTCCCCAGCAGTTGCCCATACTCACTGTGGGGACTGAAGGGACAGCGAGAGAAGCAGGGGCTGCCTGAGAGCACCTGCTTGTACACTCCTGCATTAATGCAGCATTTAAGCGCCAAGTTTCAGTATGTCAAAGCCAACAAGTAAAAAGAGAAAATCTATGTGAAGCACCTAGCCCTTGCCAAAGGACACATGAGCATTTGCAAACAAAACAGTCAAGTCACAACCAATTTGCTCCCATCCAAGTTCCTCTTTCAGGCTGCTCCAGCAGAAAAGGCTTTGATTTTTACAAAACAGAAAAAAAAAGGGAAAACCCCAAGCCCAACATCCTCCATTAATTATTCTGTTCATTACTGGGTTTTAGTCCCTTTTCATCGCCAGGCTGAAGCCACCCACCCTGCCAGCAGCCATGGCTTTTCCACCCTGCTGGCAGGGACTGGGGGTTGGGGCTGGAGTCCCGCAGCCCAGAGGTGCCCCTCTCTTCTCGTCTGTCCCCCCTCTCAGCCGGGATGCCACGTGTCCCCCCTCAGCACTCACCTGCCAGCCCTGGGCTGGGCAGCTCCAGCAGGAGCAGTGGGAGTGGGGCAGAGGGTGGTGGGTCCCCTCAGGAGGGGAGTGTGTGTGTATCCCTGTGTCCTCATGGACCCCCCACAGGCACTGGCTTGGGGGTTGTTACCCCCCACCCCCTGCCCCACAGGTGCTCCCCGGTGCTGCAGAGTCTCCTAGAGCTCTAGAACTGGAGAGCAGCTGCTCTGATGGAGGAAGGTGGTGACTCTTTGCAAAGACACAGTGTCTGGGAAAAGTGAGACAGGCTGTAATAAGGACCAGAGTGCGTTGAATCATAGAATCATAGAATCATTAAGGTTGGAAAAGACTTCTAAGATCATCAAATCCAGCCATCAACCCAACACCGCCAGGCCTCCTAAACCATGTCCCAAAGTGCCACGGCTACATGTTTTTTGAACTCCTCCAGGGATGGTGACTCCACCACCTCTCTGGGCAGCCTGTTCCAGTGCCTGACCACTCTTTCAGTGAAGGAATTTTTCCTAATATCCAATCTAAACCTCCCCTGGTGCAATTTGAGGTCATTTCCTCTTGTCCTATAGCTTGTTACTTAGGAGAAGAGACCAACAACCCACCTCACTACAGCCTCCTTTCAGGTAGCTCTAGAGAGCGATAAGGTCTCCCCTCAGCCTCCTCTTCTCCAGATTAAACAACGCCAGTTCCCTCAGCTGCTTGTCATAAGACCTGCCCTCCAGACCTTTCACCAGCTTCATTGCCCTTCTCTGGAGGGGGACCACAAAAGCGGATGGATGGGTAAGTCTTTGCAAGCAAGAGGAATGTCTCCATGAGGAGGTCTGTGAAGGGGATGGGGAATGAAAACCCTGTGTCTGCCCATGGGATCAGTGCTGTTGGTTTTCAGAGAATATCGGGAAGACAGGAGGACATCTGGGTGCAGGTAGCAAGGGCAGGATTTGTGGGCTTTCAGAGTGGCGGCCATGTAAAGACAGGAGCTTAACTCCTTGGGAAATTAAATACAAGAAAACATCTCTTGTAGGGATGGAAGAAGCCAGTGGGAAACTGGATCTGAGACCTGATGGCCACCACCAAATGGGAAACAAGCAGAGAGGACTGTACACGTGAATTTAACAAAGTAAACCTTCAGGAGTCTTAACATGTCCAATGTTGCAGACCTTTCTTTTCCCCTTTCATCCTCTCCCATTTAATAGCATGTAATTCACATGTGTAATTAGTAGCATGTAATGCACTGGGATGTCATGAATTCCTGACATCTGTTTATGCTCACATCCTAAGAAGTTTACCCCTGTTTTGCTCACAGATATGTTTTTCTTTTGCAAGCAGTAATAAGCCACTGTTAGCTGAAGTAAAGACAAAAAGAAGTCCGAAATGGCATAGCAAAGTAACCTGACATTTCCTAAGAGTTTTGCAGGCACTTTCAATACAAGCCTCAGTAAACAGCTCTCTTTGCAGCTGGCTCAAGTATTAATGCTTAAAAGCTGACTAACACTTCCACCCAGCTCAAGGAGTGTATCTCAGGCCCGCAAACAGACACCCCTAAACCCCTTCCACCCTTTGCTTAAAGGCCAGGGCTTTGTGGATTTCTGAAGAAGTGTTTGCCTCATCTGGAGTGGGGTGGGCTCTTGTTCCCTTCCACTCCCTGCAGCGCAGCCGTGTGCCCAGCCCCTGGCAGGACCCTGCCCGGCAGCAGCCCCACGGGACGCGCCCACGCGGGACGCCGCGGCTGCTGGCCAGGGTGCTGAACCG
>WEKW01007922.1:67253-96306 GCA_013389905.1 Sula dactylatra | reverse complement strand
TTCAGTCACCAGCAAATGGAGGAATAGTGGAACATGACACTATTCTGAATTATTAAAAAATAGAAAAATATTCTTTATTTTTCTGTTCCATTGCATTAGGGCTCTTTTTCCTAATTTTTCTTGAAGTTTTGAATAAGTAACGACAATGTAATAGTAACAACAACAATTGTATAGAAGCTGAAGCTAGTAGGTGGTCTTACCACTTGCACGGTAGGTACTTACTTTACTCACAATCACTGTAATAACAACCTGGTTCACAAACACATTTCACATGACAGATGTTTTTTACAAACCCTGCTCCAAGTGTTTTGCAGATAGAAGAATAAATGGCATGCCTGAAAACAGAAGCAATATTAGCTGTGCTATGGAATGGACCCAATTCTCTTCAGAGCCAGTCCAACATCTGTAGAAGAATAGAATCATGAACTGAGGACTGATCCCTCAGTACACAGTCACTCTTGAAAAATCTTTTAGGTAGAAGATAGTCTGAAATGCAGATATGATCATGCAGTCACAGACAAATTAGTGGCAACATCAGAACTAGACCGTAGAAAATAATGACAGAAGTCCATACAGATGGATACGGATCTGGTGCAGTAAAACCACATCCATCTTGTTGATATTTGGCTAGCTAAGAACTTAGCAAGACAAGCTCACATCTGCCTGTATGTGTCTGCGTAGACATATCCATAAATTCCAGCCTCGTGCCTGATTCTCTCTCACACTGCTTCATCAAGAGTGATGCAGAAGCAAGTTACTGCTATTGTTTCTCATCATCAGTCAGGCACCAAGCAAAGGAATGCAATGGAGCAATTTTTGTTTGCTCCCTGTGTTCAAGGCTGATTCACATCTACAGAATTGTGATTCTGAGGCATCTGGAGGAACAGCTTGAGAAAGTACCTGTAAAATCTGCCTGCTTATGGTTAGTCCCTATCTCTGTTTCTTTTTGTGGGCTGTAGTGGGCACTGGGATCCAGTGGCTGTGTGATTTTTAACTACTGATGTATTTTTTTATGCATAATCGACTAGCTTTGTAATAATGGATTCTCAATTACTGGAAGAAATACTCGTGAAATATCTCTAGGTAGTGCAGTTTAGGCCATTACTGTAGCCATCCTGTGAGCCTTACTTTGTGTGGCATGGCTTTCTTTTGAATTTCATGGTCTTTAGCATATCTCTTCAAGCAAATTCATTTCTTTCCCCTTGTTCCTGCTTCCCACTAAAACGCTTTTCACAGGGGGGCTTTCAATGGCTTTCCCAGTGCTGGTGATAGTAATGCCTTTCTTACATTAGTTACCCTTAATTTCCTTAAAAAATCAGAGCAGAGCTGAAGCCTGGGGTGGGAAGAGAAGCACTCACCCAGCACCAGGCTCTGTGCTGGTTAGAGGAGAGCATTTAATGCAAACATAGTCATAAATAGGACAAACTCAGGAAGTGGTTTTAAATATGTATATTGTTAAAGATTAAAATATTCCCATGGGAACCAGTACATCAGCTGCTTCCAGCCTGACAGAGAAACATAATTTGGATGGGAACAGGTGGAATTCTTCCCAGTGTGTGAGTCATTTTTTCTCTGGCTCCCCTTACAGACTTTGGTACAAATCCTAACGCAACACACACTATTCTTTTTAGTTCTTTGTTTTGCTCTAAACCCAATCAAATGGGCAGGATGACTAAGCTGGTGGACAGGACTGTATTTTTCAAGGTTGTTGATTTTGGCTGAAAATGGATTATCTTGGTTTTGTCTTCTTGCTCAAATAAAATGCAGACGGATAACTTGGGCTGCAGATAACCTTTTTTCCTCCAGAAAAAAAGGATTATTTCATACCTCTATCCATCATGCATGCTGTTCCTACAGACTGGGAGATGGACCAAGGAAAGATAAAGTAGAAATAATATTATTCAATCTTTCCTGAGTAGTCAAAACCGATAAAAACTTAAAAATCAGATTAGGATCTGAGTGCACTAAACATTAGGAGTGTCTGCATGTGATTTTTCATTTCAGGTGAATTATAGGTCCTGGAGAGGCCAACAAATCCTGCATGGAGAAATATATTAAAAAAGTTGTGTATCACACTCCTTTGTTGTCTCCATCACTGTTCCCCTAATACTGTTTCTGCCAAGGCCCCATCATTACTACACTGAAGCTGGCAATAGTATAGATGCTATAGCACAGTACAGATGAGATTTAATGAAAAATGTCCAACACAGCAAGAGTGTCTGACTGCTAGAGCCAGCAGTCTCTCTTCTGTTGACTAGCTTGAGTTTAGCCCTTTAAGAAGCTTGTTTCTTTATTGATTTTTCATACATGGATTTTTCTCCCAGGCAGGAGAAGCAGGGAACATCATACACTCAAGTACCTCTGAGATAAAACAGAAGGGGGAGAGCTGCACCATGAAGCTCCTCATACTTGTGGCTTCTGCATCTTGCTCCTGCTGGCTCCTTTCCTCTCTCAAGGTACCTGAAACATGATAGAGCAAAAGCCCCAAGTCTTCCTATGAAATGAATTTCCTCCAAGATTTGAAAGGAAGTGGCATATCAATGGTGAAAGCTCAGAGTGCTTATAATGTGAAGCTCCTTCATTCTTTCCTGGTACAGAGGAGCAGGAAGCATTGGTGAGTAGCACACCTTTTACTGAGTTCTCCAAGAGCTGAGCCAGTGCTTTTAAGGCGCCTCCCTTGACTGATGTTTTTCACAGAAATGATCTTCCCATGAGGAAGGAGCTCTCATCTGTGTTTTGTGTCAACTGCAGTGCCTTGAGGCTGTTGTGGCAGTCAAGGTTCCCCTCTGCTTCCAAAGGTGTTTGTTTTGCCTGGATGGGAGATTGGAAACATTTGTGAACCGAGTATTTTCACACAGGGCAGGAAATCACTTCCTTAAATATACCCCACGGTTAGAGGTGAACTCTGAGTCAAAAATCCTCTAGTCTGCAAACATCAAGAATGGAGAAAACAAGCTCTTTTGTCCCAGTTTTATAGAGCACAGACAGGCCTAGATTTTGAAGAACTTACTTACCCAAGATGACACATCTATGCAGCATTTTGTAGGCTGCCAGGGGCTTTTGAAGGCTGCCCCAGATTCACATATAGAACACCTAGGACGTGCTGCAGCCTATCTGATGGGTTATGTATCAGCAGATACATGTCAGTCACTCATCCCTTATGGGCAGCAGATGGGGAAATGGCTGGGTGCGTTGTGCTTACAGCTGGCCTCATACCGGCCCATGAGGTGTGGCATGGATGCTCCTGAGACAGTCAGAATTTGAACCTAAATCTTACTTCAGCGCATTCCCATACAAACATCCTTCCTATAACCATTGATAGCATGAAAGGGTGTATGGATCATGAGCTATTCTTAAAGTTGGGTGGAAAAGAGTTTTCTCCAACTTACAAAAAAGTTCACAGTTTCACCAATGTTCAGAATGAAACCAGCACCTTCAAAGGTATAATAGACATTCAAAAAAAAGCAGCTGCCATGGAAAGCCTCGAACTCCCTGGGTCTTTTACTGTGTATGTGGGAAATCTTTCTTCTTTATTTCAAAAATACACAGGGAAAATATGTATTTATATATATACATTTGTATATATAAACATGAGGCTTCTTCTGAACACTGTTGGAGTTACAGTTTCAGGGATGCTGATATTTAAACCTAGGGCTGTTTTGGCAGAGAATGTCATCTCCGGATACAGACATTCTCTCTGAACATTCTTCCAGAATAAGTGGAAGATAAATCTCTGGTGAAACTCCCCTGAAATTACATCAGAGATTAAATTTTGTCCCATGCTCTTCCTTGTTAACAGCTTTCTTCCAACAGCGTTGACTTCTTCTAGAAGCTGAAAGACAGAAAACCTGCTGTACTGAGTGCTGCATCTGCTTCTATACTGCAGTGATTTTAAAAAGGCTCGCATTAGAGGGGTTTGCTCTGAGTACAACACATCCTGATCTGGGTTTGATGGTCCTTGTGTCTATTGTGTGACTTTCTCAGGAGCATTGTGGAAGATCCCACAGATAAGCTGGAAATACAACTAAATTAATAAAAACACAGTTATAATGGAAGGAAGCTACAAACCCTGTCAAAGGCTCCAATTTTACATTTCTACTACAACCAGTAGTCTAGCACCACTGCCTGAACTGCCTGGAAAGGAGGTTTCTGGCCAGCTTCCTCTGTGGTCATGGTTGCCACAGGGCAATCAAGACTTTTGGGTAATGAAAAGATTACCCGTAAGTGTTGGGGGGTGGTGTAAAATCTCTGATGCTGCCTGCCTTCTTTCTCACCCGGCTCTATCCTTCTGACCTGGGATATCTCATTAAATAGGTCTTCTCTCTTGAGAAGCACCCAAGAAGTACATCCATCTCAAGCCTTGAGATCTTATTCCCTTGGCAAGGCTTGTCCCATCCCAGCAGTCCTACCAAAGCATCTTGAGCATGATCTGCCACACTGCTTTTCTCTCACAAGCAGTAAATGTTCAAATATTAATTCTAACTCTCATGCTTACAGGGGGTGAGGTCAATCCATATTACATTAGGCTGTGAGGCAGGCTCTCCAGATGTTTAGACCCTTGTGTCAAGAGGCTGTAGCCAAACATTATATGGTCTCAGCTTTGAAAAATGCCCTTAGACCGCATTTTGTAGGCAATTTTGCTTTTCATACATTCTGGGGATGATTTATCTGGGCTGCATTTTTATGTTTCTGCTTTTAAGATTGTGGGTGGATGCTGGTTATGACAATTTGTGTCTGGTATTTTGGTATTCTGGTATGTTTGCTTTTATGGTACGTGGATGGCAACTAGTTGCATTCCACAGAGCTATTTGTTGTAAAATTGTGGGGTATAAATAGGATTGAGGGAAATGGTATGCCAGTCTCTCGTGCTTAAATTGCCACTGTGTACAACAGTGCCATGGACTGGAAACATATGCTTTAGGATCCCTATTGGATTGTGGTCTTTACAATCATAATTAATAACTATCTATGTTATATTGGGTTGGTCCTTCAGAGTGATCTTTGAAGATTTTCTTCTCAAGAGCAGCTTCAGTGTTACCTGTCTAATTCCAATGGTATGGTCTTTCCATCTGCAGAGACTGAAGTGTGTTGATGAAACACTGACAAGGATTGGCAGATGTCTGCTATGGGCATGAAACAGTATTTTGGTTGGCTTGCTGTCTGGGTGGGAGCTACAGAAGCTTGCATTTTGCAGGATATAATTCCAGCAAATATATTTTGTAGCAAATATTTCAACATTTGAACTTGGTAGAGTCAGTATCTCAATTATGTTCCCATCCTGTGAATTCTGATGAACTAAAATGTTTTTCATTCTTCATCAGGGATAAAATGAACATCTTCTAGAGTTTGTAATGAAAAATGTGAGACAGATCATCAGAATAAACAATAACCTTGGGACTGGGGCTCTTTCCTCAGAGTCGAAGGAGCGACCTAAATTCAAGTTCTTGGTCCGATTTTGGCAGAGTTGGAGCTGTCAAGATATTCTTCATATCTCAGATTAATGGCACGATCAATCTGTTGCTCTGGGTCAAAAGTCACTCAGTTTTGACTATCAACCCCATGCTGAAGTTGTCAAGAAGTTTATCAAAATTTTGAGAGGTTTTCTGGATTTAATCCTAGACATGCAAAAAAAGTTCATGCAAGCAGCTTTTTCCAGTCCTCAGATTAAAAGCCACTGGGTAATTGTCGACTTGTTCAAGCCCTGTCCCTGGGAGCTGCCTAAAAAAAAATAAAAAAACTTTGTTTTGCTCTCTTCAGGTCCTCAGCTTGGGGAATTGAATCAGGTTTTCTAGACCATCTGTTAAAGCAGCTAAACGTTAGCAACATAAACATACATCTGATTTCCAGGAAGAGCACAGGCTATTATCTAATTATATTCTCTGTGCTGACTCAGAGGGTTCCTGAGTTGTTAAACAAGTGGCTTTGCTTCTTCTTAGTGATATTTGGCACTGAACCTTGACAGATAGGTTTTTGCAGGCTGCAAAGAGCACAGGGACTTGAAGACCGGTAATGATAAAAATTCATGAGACGACTGGCCACCACACAGGAGTACAATGCCCTGCAGAGAGCTAGAGCTTTATTTATATGTTGTATTTTCCATAGTGTTTGCTTAGTGTTAGGATCAGCTGCCTTCTAAATTTCATAATCAATTTCTGAAGATGTAAGTAATGCTGTTTAAGTTACATTGTCATCAGATGAATAAACACAGTCTACATGCAAAAATCATTCCTCCCCAAACAACTTACTGAGTTTTCTTGTAGACAGGTACGTTTCGCATCATCAAGTGGCCACAACTTCTGCTTTTTAAATCTTTTTGTAAACCTTCATCTCACATAAATAACTAAAATAACAGAGTACTATGAGTCATAAATTAGAGGAAAGAAATGCAAGTATATTTATGTAGCAAAGTTCAACAGACTTCAATTTTAACTGTCAAGCACTCCATGTAGAATGTAGCCCTATTCCAAAAGGCTTCCTGTCTGCAATATTTAATCGCAGACTTTTGGCAATTTATTCCTTAAGCGGAGTACAGAAAGTTCTGTTCATTTCTCATTTCCTTTTAACGCTGACTTCTGTGCATGTCCCATGTGAATTCATCCAAATAGATTTGCAAACTCTCTCGATTTCACACAAAGATACTGCCCTGGGATCCTGGCACCTACATGAGACAAACACCCACCAGTGCTTCTGAATCAGAGGCACTTGCTATACTCTCTATCAGACCGCTGATGCACTGGGTGGCCTCGGCTGAGACTGTCCCTCCCTACCAGGCACTGTACAAGCAGAATGGAAAAGACAGACTGTCAGATAAAAACATGGTGGAAAGGAGGAGTGATGCTCAGAGGTGCAGAGAGATTAAATGACTGGCCAGTGGTCACCCTTTGTAAGAGGATTGTGAATCACACCCAAACCTTGTTCAGTTTTGTGATAATGGCACCAGACCTCCTCTCGCTGTCTACCAACACTCCTGACAAAATACCATCAATGAAAGCACAGATTATTGAAGCTGAATCTAGTCTGTGCTTGCATCATGAAATGACAGCTTCCTCTCTTGTTTTGTTCTACGGTTCCTGTTCTTGCATACCAAATCACAGTGAACCGTAGCAGCGAGTCCATGTAGTGACTCTTGGAATGAAAATAAAAATTATGTTTCATTTCATGAAGTTTTCATCAGAAATGATGATTGTAATTAGAAGAGAGAAAAGCTATTAGGATGCCTGAAGGCTTATGCTGGGAGGCACCCCACTGTGCTGACTTCAATTTTCTGAACATGTCTGATAACCGAACGGGCTCAGGAACTCCTTCCTAAATGAGGATGGGGACGAGCGATACTCGGGCATGTCAAGCTCTGCCTATATAATGCTCATCTGCTATTGTCATCATTATTCCCCTGGTGCCAAGTCTGTCTGATGTTAGACAATGGAGGCTCAATTCACCCATGACGTAACTCCATCAAAGGCCAACAGAGCTCCGCCACCGGAGGGATTAGTCCCTCCTAAATCTTTTTCAGAGTGTTGGATGTGCTGCAGCTGATGTGTTAACCACTCTTGACATATGCTGCAGGAGAGTCTTTGCAAAGCAGCTCACAGGGAATCTCTCATATATCTCAGTTAATATTAATTTACATTACTGGGAGGTGGTGTGCATTTCCCGCATGCCAACTTGGAAACAGACCCAAAAAAAGCTTTAATAAGGAAGCAGATCCCAATGGGAAGCAACTGATCCACACAGCCTCCCTGTGAGGGTAATCCCAGCTCTGGTGGTGGAAAAGTAAATGGAGGGGCTGGATGGATGCGGGCATATGGATGGTGCTAAAGGAGCAGGAGACCTGCGGGGTGCTTGATTGCAAGGAAGAGGATGCTTGAGAGAAAGAGTAAAGGTCTGAGCTGCCTCCTTTCCCACAGACACAGTCCAGTTGTATAAAAGCTCCAGCGTAAGCCTGGCTGAAGGCTTAGTGATAAACGTAATAGAAAAAAAAGGATTAGATAAAACTCACATAGTAATGCTTTTAAGGACCAGGAAGAAAGCAGACCATTTTCTCTGAAATACCAGATTTATGATCTGTGTGGAAATAACGTATGTGAAGTATTTGCCACTTTTCCTTTTGTGGAGAAGCAGAGCTTAAAAACGAATCAGGGAAACCCATTCTGGGAAAACACACCACAGAAAGGGAAAGGATTTGAGACTCTTAATAACACCATTGTAGAAGATACACGTGAAAGTTAACCTGAAGTACTGAGTACAACACCAGCTAGCCACGTTAAAGAAACGTTAAATTGTCCCGGAGCGTGCGCACAGACTGTAAACTGAGACACCTGGGGAATACAGACCCCGTTTTACGAGACATTTTGTCTTACGAATACACTTTTGCAAGCCAATGTGAAAAACCAGTCCTGCCCCTCCCACCCCCTGCCCTCGGCATCCTGCGCTGGAGACAGACGCGGGCTGCAGTGGCACCCTGGGAGTCCCCACCTCGGCTCCCCCCTGGGGCTGAGCCAGGCAGAGCTCTGCCTCCTCCGCATGGTTCTAGGAGGACTGGGGTTTCTGGCAGGGATGTCCAGCGCGCTGGGACAACGTGGCTTCTGTGGGACAGCCGTGACATCTAGTGGTCACACAGGCGAGGTCCCGGGCAGCCAGGAGCTGCTCCCACGGCCCTTGGGGACCACCTCACACGTCCTCGGAGCCCACGGGCACAGGAGAAGGGCACAAGGTTTCTGTAAGAGCACCAGCAGGAGCGTCAGGACGCGGTTTTAAAGGATCTCCACCTATTTAAGGAAGATTTTGCTCTGCCCAGACTCCCTGCAGGACTTCTGAGGAATCCTGTCTCCTGGTGTCACCCTCCACATCCACACCAGCGGGTTCTGCTCCTCTCTGCCAGCCGCTGTGAGCCAGCCCCGCCGCAGCGGGCATGGGGCAACCACACAGAGACTCAGCCACCCATGCCGAAACCAGTTTAGGTGATGATGATCGTTGCTGGGTTTGGTGCTAAAATCCACACTTACCTCTGTAAAATAACCTGTGGCCTTTGTCTCACTTATAAGGGGGTAAAAAACCCTTGTGCTCAGGCTCGGTCTAAACAAGCAGGCAAGCTTGTCTGGGGATGTTCTGCCTGGTTCCTGGCTCCTGTGTCCGTGTGTCCTCAAGTCCCTGCAGTTCACCTGCAGCTTTGCTGGGCAATGATTGCTGTGATAGTACTTCTGACCTGTAACTTAATCCAGGGCTCAGTAGGTGTGGGCAATAGATGTATCAACTTCTACTGGTAGGTTTGCCTTTTTGACCAGACAAACAGTTTGTTTATGACAATGGATGGTTTACTTTCCAGAGGCTTATCCCTAATATTATACTAATTTTTCCAGCAGTGAGATGAGCTGCTGGTCTTGATTAGCCTCCTAAAGTATAAATTCCAGACTCCATAATCTGCAATATATATCTCTGTCTGAAATATATATTCCAGACTCCGCTGGAGAGGGCAGTAGGAGGCATTCCTATTGTCAACCTTATCCAAGCATTCAAAAACCACAAAAAAACTAAGAAAAGAAGGGACTTAGATGTAGCAGTGCTAAGTGTAACATTTGACTTCTAGTTCATGGAACTCCAAATTGGGATCTAAACCCCTGCTTTAGGTGCAGATGCTGTGGAGACCTTGCCCATGCCCCAGTGATGATGGCCATATGAACAGCTGCATGTGAGCCGTGTACAGAGACATGATGTTCTCTCCAGGGCTACATGTGTGTTTCTTACCATAGGGCTATTTCAAACATTTTTTAAATTTAAATTCACTTAAATACATTTAAGATTTAGATTTAAAATTCAATATTTAACTTCAGATTTTAATTTTATTTGATATTTATAAAATTAATTTTAGAGAATGTTTGGACACTTCAGAAATTTTCTGATAAACTCACATGGAGGATGGGAGGTAGAGCTGAGTGTCACCAAATTACTGACGCTGAACTTTGTATGCAAAGTACACCCAGGTACTAATAACGCATGCAAACATTGTGACCACGTACAGATACATAAACATATATATGTGTGAGGGTGTGTTTAAATAAGACACACTCCCAGAACTCCATGCCAGTGATCTCCACTCCTCCATCCACACCAGCTACCACAGGTCATGTCCAGAGCCTTTCTAATATGGCCAATAACCTGATGTACTGAAGATGAGGAGCATGTGCTGATGTGTCGGAGGGCAAAGAGATCTGAATGAGACACTGGAAACTGTGGGAAGTCTAAACCAGAGCAGGACTGCAAGTGAGCTGTGCGTGCCTCAAGGGATACAGTTGGTGCTCTGCAAGCGCTGGGTAAATCATTTACAGGCAACGGCAGTGTGATGAAGGTGCTGCGGGGGGGAAGTGACAAATGAGACCATGGGGAATGATTGACTGCAGTTAAAGGTCACAAACCTTTGTAAATATATGGTAGAAGCTGAGTTAATGTAGTGAAATATTTACAAGGCCTGAGCAGGCATAGGAAGAGGGCTGGGGGTGGGAAATTTTGGACCAGCATAAAAGATGAGAGTCATGTATTGCAGGAGATGAGCAAGCCTGGCAGGTCCTCAGTAGCAAAGACTTAAGTGTCCAGTTTCAGAAGGGACTGATGCCTTTGGAAGCCCCAGCTGGGACGTTCCATGGAAGTCTTCATGTCACAGATTGTCACAGTCTCAAATAACCTTTAAAGCACCTCCTTTTGTCTCTGTGTATAAGATGTCCGTGCTAAGGAGGTGCAACAGAACCTTCTCCTGAAAGGCCCAGAAACTGTGTAAAGTGACATAGTTAAAAAGCATGAGGGCAATTGGAAGGAAGAACAGCTTGCTTGGGTGCAACTTTCATCGGGGCATTGCGGAAATGCCAGCAAATGAAAGAACTGGCTTAGGCATAATTCACACCACCAAGAGTAAAATGCAAATAAAATGAGTTGGTTGCGGACTTGGCAGCTTGCCGAAGAACACCATGTGCAGTTGACATGACAGACCCCTTATCAAAGCTGCTTTATCTGCCCAGAGCCAAGGCAGTGAATACATTTGTGCTGCTGGAACAGAACAGGTAGATAAATACATGTCCACCAATCAGTCGGTCCCAGTTAAGTCAATGGAGCCGATGCAGGTTTTAGAGTCAAGCACGCTTTTCCCTTTGACTGACTGGTAACCAGCTAAGATTTTGTGTTCCTTGGGCAGGGTATTAGCAGCACAAATCTACAAAATGTTCAGCCCTTAGTTTTAAATCAGGACAAAATAGTCCCAAATCTACCCTGAATCAAGAGATGACAGAGATTCTTATCCTTTAAATACCATTTTCTTTTAGCTGTGTCAGGAGGAATAAAAACTTCTCTTGAAAATCTTTGTGATGATTTTTAAGACTTAGAAGTGCCATTGCCATACCAGAAAATCAAAATATTTTTACTTCTAATCAGTTGCAATTGCATTTGTCATTTCAAAAGTGTCAAGAGGACCGACAGAGTGGCTGGAGTCGAACGCCATTGAGGCAGGAATACAGAAAGCAAAGAGGCAGGGTGGCATCTCTGAGCAGCCACTCTCTGCTTGCAGACTTCACTTGCATACCCTAAAATCATGAGCATGAGCTGAAACCAGATGAAATTTCAGGCATTCATACTTTTTATTTTGACAAATTCTTTCCTCCTTCCAAATGGCCAGGCCTGTGCCTTGGGATATGTCTGTCTGTTCACTCCTGAGGGGCAACCTTTTAAGTTGCTTCAACAGAAAAGCTTGCTACACAATCCACCAAACAACATTTATAGCATTTAATAAAAGTTTGAGCACCCTAGGACTTGGAGAAATGCGCCTCTTGGTTCCCTCTGTAGAGGTGATGGGATAAGGCTGTGTATTTGTCTATAGGACAACACAGCTTATGCATAGCTAAACTGACAGCAGAATTTGTTCATTAGTCCTTATTCCTGGATTAATGTAAGGACAAAAGGATCATGAAGGATGCTAACTGGAGCACAGGCTTTGACCTTTTTTCAGTTTGCAGGTCCCCACAAATTTTCAAGACTTGATGCAGGCTGCTGCTGAAAACAGGCTTGTTTTCCTAGGCTTGCTCTTGCAGGCATGGTGCAGGTTACACATGGGAACACACAGTCTGTGGCCACCAAGGGAAAGGGGCTGCTCAGAAATTAGAAGCTCCACTTGAATTTGCAGCTATTTCACCTTGGTTTGGCGAGCATGCTCCCTGTCAACAGGGTGGAAAGAAGGCTGACCTGGGGACAGGGGGAAAGTCTTGTGTTCACCACCAGGAAATTCACTTTACAGGATATAACTGGGATTTTTCTCCCACTGTCAGAGCTGCAGGCTTGTCTTCAGCAGGAGTCACAGACTAACAAAATCACAGGAAGGTTCAGGTTGGAAAGGATCTTTGGAAGTCATCTTGTCCAACACCCTCTTACTCAAGCAGGGCCACTTAAAGCCACTTGCCCAGGCCCATGTCCGGCTGGGTTTTTAATATCCCCAGGGATGGAGACTATACAGCCTCCCTGGGCAACATGTGCCAGTGCTTTTCCCTCATAGGAAAAAAGTGGTTCCTGATGTTCATAGCGAACCTCTTGTGTTTTAGTTTGTGCCCATTGCCTCTGGTGGTGTCACTGGGCACCACTGAGAAGAGCCTGGCTCCATCCTCTTTGCACCTTCCCTTCAGGTATTTATAAATATCGATGAGATCCCCCCTGAGCCTTCTCTTCTCCAGGCTGAACAGTCCCAGCTCTCTCAGCCTTTCCTCACAGAAGAGACGCTCCAGTTCCTTGCATCATCTTCATGGCCTTTTGCTGGACTCTCTCCCAGTCCAGGTGGGACATACTGGAGAGAGTCCAGCAGTGGCTGGAGGCATGGGGCTGCCCTGGCTCCATTGCTGAATGGTGAGCACAGACTCAGAGGGGTTGTTTTCTCCAAACTGGTGTTCCCAGAAGGGAAAAACCCACTCGCTTTGGTCTCACTGCAACTGCCTGGATGAATGAGTGATGATGGGTTAGTGAGCAGTGTGGTCTGTCAAGACCACATGCTGGGTTCTCACATTTCAGTCAGTTATTTTCACCTTTCTGCCAAGTAAAAATAACATGTTTTCAAGGGACTTTGAGTCTTGTGATGTGGGAAGAACGACCTGCTAAAAAAACGCCATGGAAGTTTTCCTATTAATTTGTCAAAGGCAGAATTTTAATTCATCTTTGTTGAAAAAGGATGCCTGAAATCATTGAACCAACCACTTGCTGCGGGGCTTAACATGTGGCAAAAGTTACAGCAGGGTTCAGTAAAGTGCGATGTTTTATTAATGAGTGTTTGTGGCAGTCCACTGAGGGGTCTGCTGAAGTTGGAGATGTTTTTCGCCTCTTACTCGAAGGGAGTGACTGTGGGCTATAGAGAAATAAATCTTTCCCTGGCTCTGAGAAATGTTTGGTGGAAAGGTCCATCCCAGATTGAGCAGACAGGTGTTATTTAGCATTGTAGGATACCACAGCTGGACAGCTCAGGCTGGAAAGCTTTCCTTTTGGCTTTTGCTTCCTTGGGACATCCTTCTCCATCCATGGGTAGGTGGCCCAGCGGGCAGAAACCCTGGGTGATGCACCCATGTGTGGGCTATGCCCGGCAGGACTATGTGGGAGTGCAGGTAGAGAGCAATGCTGCTGCAGCAGGAACATCCTCGGTCGCCTGGACACCCCCTCAGCACCGTGTGGCATTGAGCAGCCCGCTCATATCGTACACCAGGATAACCTAACCCACAGCCTTCTCTAAGCAGTGAACAGGGCCGAAGTCCTGCTCCCCAAAGGAGGTCAGAGCCTTCTACTTAATTTAGTGGCAGAAGCAAGGCTCTCCTGTTCGTTCTCAACAGAAGTAATGGAGAATGGAAAAGTGGCTGAGCTCCATGTAGGGTCTCTAGAATATCCAAAGTCTCATCCTGAGTCTGAGCAGCACTCGGCTGGCCCTCAGGATCTAAAAATGAGTTTTCAGGGCTCACTGTTAGAAAATACTTTCTGTCTAGAAACAGACAGCAATTAAGAGCTCAGCTCTGAAACTGGTGGGACATCAGTGGGGTTTCAGGTCTCAGCCGGTCCTTCATGGTGGTGATATGACACCCCCACGTACTGGCAGACCTCAGGCAGTGTTGCTCAGCCAAGCAGCCACAGTTCCCTATAGTACAAATGCAAGCGGGTCCGTGTCCTTGCAGAGCAATATTCCACTAGAGCTTTTACAGTTAGAACTTTTGCTGAAGCTGTTTTTGAGGAGGTTATGGCAATTCCACACAAGGTTGTCATTAGGAGAACTTTTAAATTAAAAATACAAATATATATAAATATCCATATGTACCCTGTACTTGCTACTTACCAACTTGCTGTGTCTGTCCTCAAAACAGAGGTTTCCATATCCTACTGTTTCTCATGACAGATCAAGAAGGTCTGACCTGTCCCATCTTAATCACGTAATCACTATGCTAAACAACAAATTGCAGGGAAAATTTTGTGTCATAGGTAGAGATTACACTAAAAATAGCACATACAAAAAGTACAGATGCCAGATGCTGGACATTTGGAACATTCTGCTTATTTACACAAATAAAAATGATACTTCATTCCTAAATCCAGTGCATTCTTTCTTGTCTTTTTTTATCAACCCCAAAATCTGTTATGAAAGTTTCATGCATATTTGCTAACGACACACTAACAGTTGTTTCAATAAACAAAGTGCATTTTCCTTCACCCCTGCCTGTACCATTGACTTTGCCTGGAAATGCCAATGAGGAACTTCTGTTTGCAAAACTAGTTACAAAAAGATAGCGGTGTGAATTCTGTCCTGCAGTGTTTGCACAAGCACTGGCGCCAGAACTAACACAAATACTCATGGGAATTTGTTTCTGCAAGGTTAATGTCAGAAATGATTTATTGAAGCCTTCCTCCTGCTCACCAGTCTGGCATCCATCAAGCAAGTAAACAACACCCCCATGATTTCAGAGTGCTCTGAGGCTGGTCACTGAGCAAACACTCCAGATCAAAGTCAATGTTTTGGGAGTAATCAATCAAATGGTATTTATTCCCACAAAATTTAGGTGGAAATACTTTCAATCAAGAGTGAAAATCAATGTTTTTGAAGATAATTCCAGTTTTTCCTGTTGATGTGTTAAAGTTGTTCAGCGAAGTTGGTGAGATGGCTGATCCAACTGAAGTTATACTCATATGTAGAATAATTTAAAAAAACCCAGCTTCTTAGTGAAATGACAGAAATGAATATGTCTGTCCTCATGGGTTCCCATTTGAAGAAGAAATAGGATTTGCATGGTGATGCCGCACACTCGTGCCATGGAAATGCCCTTCCAATCCTTTCTCCATTACTCCTTGCTCCTGAGAGTTTAGTACTTCTTTAAAAGGCCTTTCTTTCTAATCTCTGTTTTCTTTATGAAGTGCACACTGAAATTAATTCTTCCTTTTCCATCATGAGTGATAACTACAGAAATCTGGATTCATAGGGCCTGCTGAATTGCAGGCAGAGCTCGCAGAACCAAGCCCAGCCCTCAGCGACCAGATCGTAACCATTGTTACGGTTCCTTATGGCCAAGTCAGTGGTTACTGAACCCAACCAAAAAGGATAGCAATTATTTTTTTCTGTTTGTTTACCAGACAAACAGCTATTACCTTCACAGATACAACATGTTACATTCTAGTCACAGCCAAAACCGCCTTTCCCTCACCTCCAGCAGACGTTAGGTGGTTTAAAGTATCGAACAGGAACCTGAGTTGGTGGCTAGAAGCTGGCAAGTACCTCCAAGTCGATATCAGATTGAGCTGAAATGCTAGTTTTGTCCTGTTCAAATGCCAGCTTAAAGTGTTCCTGTTAATGTGAGGACATGGTTAGAGCATATTAAGCCATAAATAAAAAAGGGCTGGAGGGTGTCAGGTTTATGGTTGGACTTGGTGATCTTAAGGGTCTTTTCCAACTTAAATGATTCTATGATTCTATGATCAGCTGTGGTCAGACTCATACTGCAAATGGCTGTATTTATTGAAAATCTTTCACTCTGAGTTTTTGCCTCTGCTGGCAGCTCCTGACCCTTCAGCTCTGCCAAGAGCTGGGCGCTGCCTCATCTACTTTGGACAGCGGTGCCCAGATTAGTTTAAACGTGCTGCACCTTCGAGGTGTCGCGTGCTGTCCCTTTGCCAGCAGCCCCATGGGAGTGCTGAGCAGCCATGGCTGGCCTGGGCACAGACATCTGTGCGTGCTCTGGGGCACCTTGGAGCTCTGCTTCCATGCTGTTTGAAGTTTGCATCTCTCTGGTGTCTTCATTCCTCCTTCCTTTGCTCTACGGGGCTCAAGTCCAGTTTGTTTTCTAACCTCTGTGTTATTAGAGAGATTTTTCTTTTTTCTTCTGCATCCAGGGGAATCAATGTCTTAGCACAAGAACATGGTGTGGCTCAGGAGACCCTGGGTTTGGTGGTCACATCTGTACTCCTTCTCCAAAGCCTGCCCCAAGGGCCCTGGCTAGCCAGGAAAGGCAGCCTCGGATCCCAGCCGCTCCTCGCCGTGGGTACCACTACACAGCACAGCAGCTCCTTTAGCGGCCAGCATGAGGCAGCCCCAGGTCTACCTGCTCTAGTGCTTCCTAGAAATCAAGAACATGGGGGTGGTTTTCAGAAAGAGACGCAACCTGAGGTCCATAGACACTGGCCTTCTAGTCCCAGGCTCAGCAATCACTTCCTCTGTAAGAGGAGGCAAATTATTTAACCTGAGCTTTGTCTTCGTTAAGAATATGATTCTGAAATAGGAATTTTTAAAGGCTGTCTATGTGCATGTCTGCATTAGTTAAAAAAACCCACTCACATTTGTGTGTAGATTTGTAGATGAGCTATAGAAGTTAGATGGAGAAAGGACTTTGCAGTCTTTCTTCTTTCAGTAAGGCAGATTCTTCCCCTCTCCTTGCAGAAGAAATCTCTTTCCTTCCTCAGATGAGTAGTGACGAGCCAACAGGTGAAGTAGGGAATGGGATGTGAAGTGCCAGGTTTTATTTTTTCTATGAATCTATTCACATGGAGATTTTTCTCCTGCTCACCCCACTGTGTGTGCCTCTTTGGGCCAACAGATCCTCAAACCTCTTGGTCTTTCTTCTGTCACTAGAAGGTTAGTTGGATTCTTCTGGGGTTGTAGGGAAAGGCTTTCAAAGCTGAGCATTTAAAAACTTGTACCTCTTCTGCTTCAGTTGCTTTAGCAAAGCTGGGGAGGTGTGGAGATCACAGAATTGTAGAATCATAGAATGCTTTGGGTTGGAAGGGACCTTTAGAGGCCATCTAGTCCAACCCCCCCTGCAGTGAGCAGGGACATCCCCAACTAGGGGATGCTCAGAGCCCCGTCCAACCTGACCTGGAATGTCTTTAGGGATGGGGCATCTCCCACCCCTCTGGGCAACCTGGGCCAGTGTTTCGCCACCCTCGTTGTAAAAAATTTTCTTTCTTCTATCTAGTCTGAATCTACCCTCTTTTAGTTTAAAATCATTACCCTTCTACTATCACTACAGGCCCTACTAAAATGTCTGTCCCCACCTTTCTTATAAGCCTCTTTAAGTACTGAAAAACCACAGTAAGGTCCCCCTGGAGCCTTCTCTTCTCCCGGCTGAACAACCCCAGCTCTCTCAGCCTTCCCTCATAGGAGAGGTGCTCCAGCCCTTGGATCATTTTTGTGGCCCTCCTCTGGACCCGCTCCAGCAGTTCCATGTCTGTCCTGTGCTGAGGACCCCAGAGCTGGACGCAGCACTGCAGGGGGGGTCTCACCAGAGCAGAGCAGAGGGGCAGAATCACCTCCCTCGACCTGCTGGCCATGCTGCTGGGATGCAGCCTGGGATAGAGCTGGCTTTCTGGGCTGTGAGCGGACATTGCTGGCTCATGTCCAGCTTTTTATCCACCAGTACCCCCAAGTCCTTCTCAGCCGGGCTGCTCTCAATCCCCTATCCCCCAGCCTGTATTGCTACTGGGGGTTGCCCTGACCCAGGTGCAGGACCCGGGCACTCCTTGCATACCCACCCACTGCCTTCCACTGCGTGGCTCAGTACCGAAGTAGTATTATAGAATCATAGAATCATTCAGGTTGGAACAGACCTTTAAGATCATCAAATCCAACTGTAAACACAACACTGCCAACTCCACCACTAATCCATGTCCCTAAGCACCACATCTGCATGTCTTTTAAATACCTCCAGGGATGGGGACTCAACCACAGCTCCAATGCTTGACAACACTTCTGGTGAAGAAATTTTTCCTAATATCCAATCTAAACCTCCCCTGGTGAAACCTGAGGCCATTTCCTCTTGTCCTGTCCTCACTCCTGTCCCAACAGCCACGGCAGCTCTTGGATCCTGCTCTCTCTCTTAGTCCACCATGGCAGGGCCATCCCCTCTGTGATAAGGGACAGCAGCTCGGTAGCAGATTTGGGAATGGGACTGCAAATTCCTGACTCCTGATGGAACCCCAGGCTGTGGGAGGGAATCATGGGGCTGCAGAGGACAGCTACTGGAAAGGCCACACAAGTGAGGAGGACTGGGCTGGTGGCCATGTCTCTCAGACTTGACTTTTCACAGCCAAAAAAAGAAAAAGCGCCTGATATCCTGAGGAGAGGGGAAGGAAGGGATGCAGCCCTGTGCAGTGTCCTGGTGCATCCCAAAGCTGGCAGGGCTCTGGCAGATGCAGATGTTGCTCTCGGGCATTTTGGAAAGGGAGGGACCTTGCAAGCTCACAGAAGTGAAACCCAACTCATCCCACGGCAAACGGAGTGCCGGCTTTGCTGACGCTGACAGGATGAATTACTGGTGTTTCAGGATGAGACCTGCCCCTTTCCCTGCTTTGGTTATAAAACTATTCCCCAGGGAAGTAGGGATGGCTCCTCACTTCTTTTGGCTCCGCTCAGGCCACAGCTGTAGAAACATGATTGTTTTGTGAGTGGAATGGTATTATTGTTTGTCATAACTTTCATACACTGGGGCCTCTGTAGCTGATTTTTTCAGCATTATATATAGATATATTCCCTTCTCCTCTGAGAACCCCTCTTCCCCTTTCCAGGCCTCTCCCGCACCCCCTACCTTTCAAAAAGATGCTACAGTTTTATTGTGGTTCTCCTGCGCGTGACTCTGCAAATGCTTTTTGCTTTCTGCCTGGGGCCTGCCAGTTTTTTTCTCACTGCTGCCAAATAGCAGCAGTAAGAAGAAAGGCTATCATCTCAGGCTGGAGGATTTCTGTTCTGCTGTGCTCTCCCAGTCCTTTTTTTTTTAAAACATAACTAGTGTGAGGCCAAGGAAGAAATCAAGTTAAGTCTTTTGGATGACCTTTTTGGAGTATACGTGCTGCTGGCTTCTGCCACTGGCAGTTTCCCTTGCCACAGCCAGGGGAAAGGTGTCTCTTTGGCCCTTTTGCCACGCTACCACGTTATTGGGTCATTTTTCTCCATGAGCAATGTTAGCAACCTGCTGTAGCCACACCAGCCCTGAGCCCAAGGCTGAGCAAGGAGAGATTAATATTAAATGAAGGGTGAGCTTGTGATTTCCTTCGCTGACACACTTGGTATAAAGCATCACGTACGGCCCAGAGCTAGTAGACATGCTGCTGGACAAAGCCTTCACACCAGCAGCTGAGGTATAGCCCTGCTTTGCCCTCACCTTTCCAGATGCTGGTTTGGAGCTTTGATGGAGGGAGGGGATGGACTGTCCTCCTGTTGCTGCACCCTATTGCCTCTGAACAACCATTTAATGGGTTCAATGTTAGGAGCCTGGAAGAAAGCCAGGGTGGTGAAACACTGGCACAGGTTGCCAGGGCTATAGAAGCCCCATCCCTGGAAACACTCCAGGTCAGGCTGGACGGGGCTCTGAGCGACCTGATCTAGTTGGGGATGTCCCTGCTCACTGCAGGGGGGGTGGATTAGATGGCCTTTAGAGGTCCCTTCCAACCCAAACCATTCTATGGAAGTCTGCGGCGGCATTGGTCTTGCCAAGGAGGTACCAGCCCCGCTGGGGAGGTGCAATGCGGGTCAGGTACCAACCCTCTCGGGAGCAATGCGACACGGGTCGGGGCACAGCCTTTGCATCCCAGCCCCGCAGTGCCATGAAAAGCAAATCTGGCCAAGGCACCCCCCGGCAGGGCCTGGACACGAGTGGGAGCAGGGCCGACAAGGCTCGGCGAGGGGCCGGGGTGCAGCTGCCGCTAGATGTCAGCCACTCCTTGCTGCAAAGCAAAACACCACAAACGCAAGAAAAATCCCTGAAAGGGCTTAACTTCTGCTTTTCCATGGCACTTTACTTATCAGCCCTCACCAAGCACTTGAGTGAGAGTGTCTCTGAGTTGCTTTGGAAGAAAATACTTCACTTCATCCATTTAATGTCAGGCTGTTTCTCTGCACAATGATGTTTTAAACCTTAATATTGTAGAAGCAGATTGTCAAATGATTTGCATCTATTTTGCAGGAAGGATGTTTTTCCCTTCCTCAGAGTAAGCTCAGGAAATGAGAGAACCAGGCAGGAAACTAGCTAAATGCTGATGGAAATATAAAATGAAGATATTTATCTCGCCAGTGTATCAACAAGCCATAGGTAATTGTGGGTTTTTTAATGTTTTAAACCATTGATTTTAAAATGGACAAAATTAAAGTTAAGTCTCTCTTCCCCAAGCCCTCTGAAGTGGATCTAATTAAGCAGCACTTTTGCTTCTGGCAAGCAAACACAGCAACAAAATCAAAAGTTACAAATTACCGTAAACTTTGTGGTGCAATAATACTTGTGTTTGGAGTTTAACCAGTTCTCTCTGTTGTACCTGACATCTGGCACATGGGAGGTCCCTGCTCCCCCCAAAAACTAGGAAAACAGAACAACAGTTTCTCAGTGATACCTTAGCACATGGGTCCTCGTTTGCTGCCGCTGCCCTCTAAGCCACCTTTGAGCTCTTCCAGCCCCATGGTGACTGTTTGGTAGGCTGTTCCCAGAGCGTAAAACAAAACATCTGGTTGTTAACAACACAAAGCTGTTACAACAGCTGGACTCTGCCAGGATGTGCAGGACCTCTGGCCAGAAATCATTTCCCAGCTGCAGGAAATACTAGTGAGATGGGATCTACTGTACCAGCTCAGCATCAGCTGGGAGCTGCCTGATCTGCACCCATCCTCTCGTCTGTTCTTCTTGGGGAGATGCAGTGGGCCCATGGCACCGTGTGGTTCCAGCCTGGACCCTGCTGTGCTTCGTCACTGTTGCAGCCAGCGTTGGCTTTGCAAGCATGAAGAGATGCTCCGCTTCGCACTCGAACTACATTAATATTTGTCAGACTGGTTGAACTGTCCTAGGCTGAGGCAGAGGCTGCAAACTCCTGGCTTATGTTTTGAGCCAATTAGCCCAAGTGTGCTGAAAAGGACACTACGGAGCATTACTGACACAGCTGCTATGGGGCTGTGCAATGGGGCTTTCACCTATGGGTGAGCAGTTCAAAGCTGGACTTGATCGTCCCAGGCAAAGCATCAAACTTAAGGAGTTACCAACAGCCTTACCGAAGGCTTTGCTATTTCAGCAGAGGCTGGGGAAGCGGGAAGTGGATGGGTAGTTGCTGCTTATCTCTCACCCACTCCTGCATCCCTGCAGGCAGCCGCAGCTCTGGCCTCACGGTGATGATGGTGCAAGAGGGCTCAGGGAGCAGCTCCACAGAACGCTGCCTCTGGGAGCCAAGGCAATGCAAGCCAGACCCCTGCTCCCCTGGCAATTCATGCTGCCTCGCTGTGCCAGTACAGGCTCTTGGTGGGGCTGCCGCATAAACCAGATCACTGACATGATCCAAGTTAAAAAAAAACTTCCAGCACAGAATAAAACTAAAACTCTGACTGTCATTTTTAACCTGGATCTTTTTGCTGATCTGCAAAAACTCTACCACTGAAGCTTGGGTCTCATGATACTACATTTTCTCATTACTGGAGCTTAGGATGCTCCTGATTTCTGGCAGCAGAACTCTGGTCTTCACTACAAACTCCTTAACTTTTGCTCTCTTTAAAGACAGCTTTAAAAAAACAAGACAAAACCAATCAAACAAAAAGTCCTGATGAAGGCTACTTTTTGTGAGCTTTGTATACAGCCGTATACTCCCCTCCGTCGGCAAACCGGGGCTGATTTGTCATCCCAGTGGCTTGGGAGGCTGTCCCCTGATCAGAGCAATCCACTGTCACTTCACAGGCGATGCCCTGAGATACCTGATGTGGGGGACGTGCACATGGGCAAGTGGCCATCAGAGAGACCTGGCGCAGCCAACACCATCTCGAACGCTATGCCTGAGACTCTCTGGTGGTGTGAACAGTCCCAGCAACAAGAAGAGATCCTTCACCCTCCCCCAGAAGCTCTTTTCTTTTAAGTTTGTTACGTTTAACTGTAGCTATATTAAAGACTCCTAATTACATGTTTCAAGTCAGAGATCTCATTAATCACCAACCTGAGAACATTACGGTGATGAGCTGCCAAAGGCATGAGCAAGTCACTCTAATTACCAGGTTTAGATGCTGCTCTTCAAAACTTGATTAGCTACAGATACACAGGTGATAATTCCTACTGTCTTCTTTGTAGCACATCCTCACTATTATCCCCTCTAGTCTGATTTAAGTTCTTATTAGAATAATATTATGCTAATTAAGTAATACTGCACACAAAATGCTTCATGACGGAGATGATTAAGTGGGTTTAGATGATGACCAGTATCACAAACTGTACTGTCAGTGTCAGAGAAAGTGGTGAGGGTCGTACACAAGAAGAAGAAACTCCCCGCTGCCACCGTACATCCTAACAGTGAACAGAAATGATAAAAAGGAATGACAAATAAGTGGAGCACTAATAAGATCAATTTTTTAAAAAAACCGTTGCAACAAAATGTAGACAATCAATTGAATCTCTTCTCTGAAGAGCTGAAATTACCCCTAGGAGTGAGCCTATTTCAAGGATGTTACTAAGAGCAGAATTTGCCCCTTCTAAAAGCCACTAATAGTCCTTGTACACCTAACAGGCAGGTGGTTACACCGCCCTCCTCCACCATACGCCCCAGATCTGAATGCTCAGTGCATCTTTGGATGTACGCATTCCATAATACATGAAATACAAAGGAGCCTTACGGGAAGCTCTTCTCTCCCCAGGAGCCACATCACAGCAGTGTTACAGCAGCGCATGGCTGTGTTTCCATCTTTGCACTCCCATTCGGTTTTGGGGACATGCTCAGACAAGCCCAAAGCTCCAGCTGCTTCCCCAGCCAGCGCCTGGGACCTGTGTGCCACCTTTAAAAGTGTTTCTGTCCGCCCCACGTGCAAACGCCGAAGCACGCACGCACTTTCACCGTTGTTCAATGATGTTTTGTTCTCAGTTATTTCTCACAACCCACATTTAGAACTAAATCGTGCTGATTAAACCATTTGGAGCATCCATTCACCGCAGCGTGACCATTTCAGTCCTTCTTCCTTCAAGGGGAAAAAAAGCACTTGCAAGAGTGATGAAGCCAGTTTAAGGAACAAACTCACCAAAAACGTGAGGGCTGCCAGGAATACCTTAGTTATCCACAGAGGTTAAAATTTTATTTTGATATAAAAATTAAATAGCAAAGTTTTTGGTTTTTTTTACAGTGATAAATTAGAAATTTACAGTACATACATCAAAGTAGATATATTTTCTGTACACCCCAAAATAATCAGTGTCTATTTCCTTAAAACTGAGAAGAAGGAGCTAACTTGTCTGTTTAATGTAAGAGCTAAGCTTGTACCTCTCCAGCAGATGCTTCTAAAACCTGCAGTGAGAAGAGCACAGGCCGGGGCGGCGGGGAGGAGGCAGCAGAGGCTGCACAAGGAAGGGAACTGCTGCAAAGTTTCTAGCTGTATAGCCGCAGCAACTGCACTTCCGAGACAGGATTAGTCACACATTTTTTGGCTTCAAATTCATAACAACGTTGAAATGAGAGAACATACGAGCTGCAGATATTCACTTTTCACAAACGACGGGTTTTAGGCTATCTGCTGTGACTTCCCACTCACACAGCCCTGAAGTGGAGCAAGGTAAATGCAAGTGGATGAATACATTTATGGAACAGTTTCATCTCTGTAACAGCTGATTTTGCTTTGGGTTGGTACAATGTCCCCCCAAACATTTGGGAAAGATGTTCCTTCAGGAGCAGCAGCTGGTATCTCTCCCCAGCCACCTCCTCCCCATAGTATGGGTCCCTCATGCTCTTTAACAGAACACCTCCCCGGGTCCCTTGTAGGGCTACACAGTGCTATCCTCATCCAACTCACTTCCAACATCTCAAATCACTAGGGACGTCTTGTCTGTCACAGCCCATGGGGTCACAGGCAGCGATGCAGGGATCTGATAACAAGGGACTACTTAACATTCACTCCTGTGTACATAACATGGTTAAAAATGCCATTTATTGAATCAGTCAGGTCAAACATGGGTCGTATCAGCCAGAAGAGTATCCAAACTGTTTCAGAGTGAAGGACACTTGAGTGCACGTGACACCTTGGCACAGCTCGATGCTAGGTTAAAAGACAAGGCTCCTACTACGACCTCACCCCTTGAAAGTCAACATATAGCTGCTGACTTTACATCCCTCACTGCGCCAGGAGAAAGATCGCACAATGGAGAAACTCGGCCATCTGAAGATTTCCTACTCGCAGAACTCCTTGTCCACAGAGGAATAACCGAATCCAAACACAACACTAACAGCAAGAGACTTTATGGAGAGGATGAAAAGGCTCGGCTGGTATGCGGCGTTAGCCAAGACAATGCTTGTGCATCTTAAGCAGAATGTGTCAAGTTGTCACTTGTTCTGCTGGAGAGGGAGCCCAACCACAAAGACTGCAATTAGGGTTTGTTTGGGGTTTGGTTGTTTTTGGGTTTTTTGGGGTTTTTTTTTGTGTTTTTGTTTTTTTTTTTTACATGTGCTGTAGCACGTTTCAACATTGACAGTGAAACAATACATGCTTCTGGGACAGATTAGTGCTCATGGCCAGAGCTGGAATGAATTGTGGTTTGGGAAGCACACGGGGCACCTGTATGAAAAGTGAGGACAGTAATAAAGCAGTGCCTGTTCTCAGCTGCCCTTGAAAGTCGTGCAAGTCGGGGCGCTGGGGGGATGATCCGCAGCTGACCAGGTTCCACACAAACAAACTGAGCAGAAGTTTAGGGCACACAGGTAAAACTGAAGGTTCTTCAAAGGGATAGAGTATCAGAACAGTGTTCTTTTGAGTATTTCTGGGTTACTTTTATTGGCATCACCTTTCTTATTAACCAAACAAGACCCTGACACAAGGTTCGAGCTACCCACAAGCACAAGCTGATACCTCCTCAAACAAAAGGATAAGAAAACTTGACAGTTGCTATGAAACAACATTATTCACCAAGAAGTTGGATCTCTTCTCTTGGGATCTCTTTACAAAATCTGGAAGTGCCTCTTGTCCTTCCTGAGGACTGAATGCCTGCTCACATTCTGCATGTAAATAAAGGTTAAAAAAAAAAATCTCCATAGCTGTCCGTGAGCAATTGGAGCATCGTTGTGAGGCAGTCAGCTGTACTGCGATGTCATGGGCTGAGAATGTTCTTTTAATTGTAACTGACACATATAATTATACAACTGATCTGTGTGAACATGAAGTTGCCAAGGAACTTAACATTTTGCTTCTCCCCAGACTGGCGTCTGCATAGATACCACCACGCTGAATGAAATATATTAAGACTTAATTGCTTCATGCAATGGGTCTCCAGAGAGAGACAGATAAGTTTACTTGGAGAAAACTGGCATTGTTTAAAGAGACCCTCAATTAATTTTTCTTTTTCCTGGAGGAAGGAACACTATAATGTAAGACTTTATTTAAAGCTATTAAATGCAGCAGAATAAAGTAGTCCGCTGGAAATAGCGGGAGCACCTGAAGGGACAGGAACAGAGGCAGCTGGATAATGATAATTGATGCAGAAGACCATACACAGTTCCCCAGCTCCCACTGACTCCTCTACTTCTGACAATGGCCTTGAGTAAAGCTTTTAAGAAATTATAAATATTGATGGAACCACAGAGTAATTTGGTGGGAAGGGACCTAGGGAGGTTAAAATTCCTGCTCAAGGCAGAGTCAACTCTCAATTCGGACCAGGTTATGGACAGTAATTGATTCAAAATTAGACCATCAGATAACTTAAAGAATCATCCTCACTAATACCTCACTAAATCCTACTCATCATGGGTAACTCTCAGACCTGGAAAGTCCACTTGGTGTTTTCTGGAGGACCTGATCCTTGGCTGACTTGTGCAGTGTATGGGAGCCACAGAATTCCCCAGGGCATAAAGACACAACCCTCAGCGGGCGCTTCCTTCACAATGCTGAACTTGGAAAGAAGACATCTAACTGAGGTCCTGGGTGCTCCATCTTCTGGTAACTGGACCCTAAATCAGCCCAGATTTTGGCCCTGGCCCGCCTTTCCTCGATCAGCTACACACGATGAAAAGAAAACAACGTCCCACAGCTGTGGGCTACAGTCCCTCGGTTTCTAAAGACTTCAGTATATTGCATCCTGCTTTAAAAAAAAAAAAAAAAGATAACGTGTTTGGATATTTCACAGCTTTTAAAGCCTCCTTGGGCTTTCCTATTTTGGGCAGCATGATTTATGGCTATTCTATCTGCAGCACGATCTTTTTGCTGTTTATTCTTTAAGGCTTTTTTTCCATCCCCCAGAGACAGGCTGTGTAACCGTCTCCCTACTCTACTCCCAACATTTACAGAGCAATGCTTACACACGAGCAGTCCTTCGCAGGAGAGCAGTCAGACCATCGGGGTGTTGTCCTTTTCTCATACCACGGTCTCGTTCCCTTTCCCAGGTTTCACCCAACCATCTGCTCTCTTTTCCCGTTTCACTTTCCCTGAGTTCACCAGTCTGTTGGAGCACTTCTGCCACGTGTGCAGAGTTTTGGCTGACCAGATCCACATACCTGATGTAATACCCACCAGGAGGGACATGAAGATTTTGAGCATCTCCACTGCCATATTGGAATCATCTGCCGAATAGCGGAAAACGGCCCAGTTGGAGATTTCGTAGAAATAACAGGCGATGACACACGTTGCTGGAACGGTGTACAACACTGAAAAGACACCGATTTTGACCATCAGTCTTTCCAGTTTGTCGGTCTTAGTTCCATCTTTCTGGAGATTAGACCTGATTTTAAATAAGGCCACAAGTCCCGCTGCAATGAATAAAGTCCCAATGACCAGGTAGGTAAAAAGCGGAGCGACGACAAAGCCCGTCAGCGCATCGAGGTTCTGGTTCCCAACATAGCACAGACCGGTGAGCTCGTCTGCGTCTACTAGTCTCATAATCAAAATGACAATGGTTTTCACCGCGGGGATAGCCCAGGCTGCAATGTGGAAATAAGAGCTGTGCATTTCTATAGCTTCATGGCCCCACTTGAGTCCTGCCGCCAGAAACCACGTCAATGTCAGAATAACCCACCAGATGGAGCTAGCCATCCCGAAAAAATACATCAGCAAGAAAATTATAGCACATCCTGTGTTCTTAAGACCTTCTTGGATAAGAACAGGTTCTGCTGCCTCTTCAAAATCACAGGATATCCTTTCCCGGCCCACAGTTAGCCTCACAATATAAGCAATGCTATAAATATTGTAGCACATGCTCAAAAATATGATTGGGCGCTCCGGGTAGGAAAATCTGGATGAATCAATCAGGAAGGTCAGGACTGTGAAGGCAGTTGAGATGAAGCAAAGACTGGCCCACACGGCCATCCAGACATCTGTGAATTCCTTAGCTGACCTGCTGTAGAGACCGGCGTCGTAGCCGCACTTCAGCACACAGTTCAAGCTTCTCTTCACCCAGATGTACTGATCCGAGTTAGATCCCATGCTGTGGCACTCTTCTCCGGGCTGCAAGGAGGTCTTGCTATGAAGGGGAACCTCTTCGTCTCCTGGGCCCTCCATGCACATGTGGTTGTGATCATTCTGGGGTGGGAATTTGCTGCAGTTTAGGCTGTCCGGCCAGGCAAATCCAAATTCTTTTAAAACGGGTTCGCATCTTCTTTTGACAGAGAGACACATGCCACCGCAGGGACCTATGGGGATGTTAATCTTCTCTGTGCACATCGGGACATAGACCGAACAAAGGAAGAACTGGAAGAAAGAAATCACAAGTGCGTTAGGGGGAAATTAAATGGGTCAAAATATAGAAAGTTTTCTTTTTTTGCCTTTTTAGCAGTAATATTTGGTCCTTCGTCTTAAAAAAACAGGAAGCAGCATAAAACAAATGAACCAAGAACAATAAAAACAGAGAAGAAAAAAAAACACAAAACCCTAAAAACGTTGTCTTCTTTCTGTTCAAATGTGTTCCGGAGCCAAAGCCTGAACATTTCAGTCCCTAGATTTGCTCCATGTAAATTTAGCCCATCAGTTTCAATAAAGCGAGTGGGATTTAGCCAGATGTAAACCTCGAGGGTGCAATTTAGGAAAGCAAAAAAACAAATCGAAGCGGTTTAAACGAATTCATATATTTGTTCTGGGCACTGCTTGGATATTACAGCTAACAAACAAACAAGAAGAAAAGGCGTTTATTGAATTGCTTTGGTTCGCGATCCTCCTAGAAGAACGCCTTTCTCTTTTACCATAAGGTCACGGACGTATTAACAACGGTAATAAAATACCGTAGTTTTCTCGGATTTTGAATAATCGCAGTTCTGCGACACGACAACGTGAGAGGGATTGCGTGCTAACTCAGGAACTCTGCCCCTCGGGAACTCTGCCCCAAGGAACAAGCTGGTGTTTGTTTGATGAGATCCGTGCCCGTGGGGAGGACAAGGATCTTGCCATTCGCCTGGGAAAGAAACTCCAGCGGTGAAACTCCGGGAGGAGGTCCGGAGCCGCCAGCAGCCCCCGGGAGCCGGCTGCTCACTTCGGAGGGTCGCAGCACCTCGGGTGCAAGAGGAGCGGAGGGGAAGGACCAGGCAAGGCTCCGGGAGCGCCAGCCTTCCCGGGCGGGCGGGCAGGACCGCTCCGCTCCGCACCGCACCGCTCCGCACCGCTCCGCTC
>WEKW01007922.1:47566-66548 GCA_013389905.1 Sula dactylatra | reverse complement strand
CCCGCTCCCTGGGGAGCCCCGACCCGCACCCCCGAGAAGCACCCTTACTCCTGGCTGCATCCGGCACCCCTCGCAAGGCGCCCCCCCTTTTCTCCTCGTTGGGGACCCCCTACCTGCACCCCCGGCCTCGTCCCTCAGAAGCGCTGTCCAGAGAAGGGCAGCAAAGCTGGGGAAGGGTCTGGAGCACAAGTGTGATGGGGAGCGGCTGAGGGAGGTGGTGGCGTTTAGCCTGGAGAAGAGGAGGCTGAGGGGAGACCTTATGGCTCTCTGCAACTACCTGAAAGGAGGCTGTAGTGGGGTGGGTGTTGGTCTCTTCTCCCAAGTAACAAGTGATAAGACAAGAGGAAATGGCCTCAAGCTGCGCCAGGGGAGGTTTAGATTGGATATTAGGGAAAATTTCTTTACTGAAAGAGTGGTCAGGTGCTGGAACAGGCTGCCCAGAGAGGTGGTGGAGTCACCATTCCTGGAGGAGTTCAAAGACGTGCAGCCATGGTACTTTGGGACATGGTTTAGGAGGCCTGGCGGTGTTGGGCTGACGATTGGACTTGATGATCCTAGAAGTCTTTTCCAATCTAAATGATTCTATGATTCTATGACTTTAATCACCCTGGGGAGCCCTGCCCATGCTCCCTCTCCCCACAACAGGTACCTCCTTCCATCCCTCCCCCGTGCCTGGCGCCCCTGGGAGACATCCCCACCATGCCTCCCCAGCATGGGTGCTGGTCCCAGGGGCTCCTCATAGCACGCAAGTCTAGCTCGCCAAGGGACAGGCTGGGCTGAAACCCCAGCATGCGTGTTGGGGCTCATGCTCATTGCACCCAAGCCCTTCCCTCAGTTCTGGCCTGCTTTTTTACAGCCAAGGGTGCTCACCTTCTTTGTGGCTGGGTTAAAAATATCTGGGGTGGCTTTCTAAGCTGCCACCTTTTCTTCCTAATGAGTTAAATTGCACTGCTGGCCGCTGGGTTACATCTGGGTTTTAGCATTGTTTGTTTTTTCACTGAGGCCAAGAAACCTGGAGGGCACTGCTAGGTACCTTCTGGCATTTGTATAAATCTCTGTAAAATTAAGTGTGGATGAAGCATTTGTAAATTTGGAGGGGAAAGGGCTGGATGATTAAGTAGGCCTTTAACGTGTCAGCAGGAGGAGGGATTAAGAGCAGACAAATGAGGCTCGTGCTTAAACTCTCTCAGTATTATTTACACCTGTAATAAAATCTGGTTGAGCTGGTTGTGCCTTTAGCAAAAATATGTCATCTATTAATGAATTCTTTGTAAAGCACTTTGAAAATGTTTGTAAAGCCCCGGTTAAGTGACCTCTTACTGTGTGTGTACAGCATGTGGCATGTGCATGTACTCCTGAGCATGTCCGTCGCGAGCAGCTATGCCTCCGTACACACCTCGGGGTCTTCGCTTCTCCCCGACGTCTCCCAGATGGATCGCTGGACTAAGACTAAGACTCAAACACTAAGGCAGTGCTTAACAGTGTCTCATTTCCAGGAATGAGATTGTAAGTCACAGCAAAACCCATGCTATAAAGTGCCCTGTGCTCCATCACTGCAGGTTTCCCCTCTGTGGCTCCATCGCCATCAGGGTTTTTTTCCCCTCTGAGATGCAGGGAACATATGTGTGAGCTGTACCGTGATGTTGTAGGGACTGATGGGCTTTAGGTGTGATTTCCTGCAGCAAGACAGATAGTATTTCAATTGAGGTTTCATGAGCATAGATATTTACACAGCTCTCATCACCGTTAATACTCTACAGCTAGCTCCAATAAACAGAGCCTATAACCTTAGAAAATCCTTGCAAGGCAGACAAGTAATATTATCTTAACTTTTTCAGCAGACAGCGCTACAGTCCCAAGGTCAGGCAAGGAGTCTATGATGGAGTCAGCAACTCAGCCGTATCTTGCAAGGCCCATATTTACTCCCAACCGTTGCTGTCCGTAACCAGCAGCGCTCAGCTGCTAATCTGGGTGGATGATAATGCTGTGAACGCACACAGTGTGCTACACATGTCCACCGAGCTGTTCCCAGCCCCACTGAGTTTACCACCCACATCAGACAAGTGCAGGGAATGGGTGATGGGCGCTCTCCATACAGTCAAACACTCAAAAGCAAGAGGCAGAGAAGTTGTTTGTTTGTTTGTTTGGGTTTTTTTGTCCAAATGATATAGGAAAGAAGACTAGGCGGAGGATCGTAGTGACCTTAAAAACTATGCATCTTTGTTTTAGTATGTGAAAACCCTTTTCATTTGCAGTCTCCCGCTGCAGTTAGGCACTGAAGCAGAGTTTGCTGCTACCAGAGCAGGACCTTTGCCTAATTGCCATGAAAAAAATATCACCTACTGCATATTCAGCAGTTACACAGCAAAACCTTCTGCCTGTGGACCCAGTCCTTGGACTCAGTAAAGGGGCAGGGAGACATTTTAAAGCTACAGTGGACACCAGTATCTTTTTAGAACCCTCCCCCCCCCAAAAAAAAAGCCCTACCACTGTTGCCTTTTCTTTGAGAACACAAAATAAATATTAGAAAGTGCTACACTGCTGTGTTTGCTTTGGAAAGTCTTTTAGATAACAGGAATTAGTTTTCAAAACAAGAGTGCTGGGAGAGGTGGTGGCAAATCATACGAGAGGTCGGAGTTGGAAAAAACGGTCATTACCCTGCTTTGAACCCTATGCATATATTAACAGTGATTAAATGTCACATGATAAGCAAGTACATAATAGTGTCTTTAAACAGATCAAAGTAAGAAACCTCCATGATAGTGGGTTTACAGATCCTTAGATTACTGGGCAGTGTGAGACAGTGGCCTGAATCTGGCACAGCACAAGCCATGTTCCTTCCTCAATTATTGCCTGACTTACTGCATATTATTTTTTAATAAATCTGATTTCAATTTTGAGGTTGCCTTCATTAAAGGATCAGCAGCCGCCCTGATAATTATTATTTACTGTGGCTGCCAAGAATTATATTTGATACCTAGACTGAGTTATCTTCAGCTTCCAGCCACTGACTTTTGTTCTATCTTTACCGGCCAGGTTGAGAAGTCATTACTGAGATTATCCCTGTAGGTAATGTCAGTCTGTGATTAAGGCACCCTTTGACCTTTTAGTAGTAAGCAAAATAGATTGAACTTCCCGAGTTTCTTACTGTAAGGTGTCTTTTCCAATTCCTTAATCATTCTTTTGATTTTAAAGGAGCAAGGGTTGACCCTGCTGTTTGAAAAGCACTTTCAGCCCAAACCATCCTGTACAGTCTCAATAGATATATCTGAATTTGTTCCCTAAGCCTAAGCCTAAATTGACTCCCTCTAGAGTCAGCTAGGATAGGCAGACACTTGCAGAAGGCAACTCGCATAATAGGAATTACATGAACATAAAATGCTGCTTATAATTTACTATTATCTTTTTATTACTGTTTCCCCATAAGTTTGTATGTGTACTTTTGTATATTTATTAAAGTTGTGAAAATATTTTTACATTACAAAAATAAATAATGCTTACCAGCATCTCTTGGAGTCTTTCGTCGGCTCGCAGGGAATATGAGGAGGTTCATAACTCTTCTCTGAACATTTTCAATGCATCAACGTTTGCCTGAACTGTAGTATTAGAACATGGCTTAGCTTTCCCATAGGAGTGACACTAATGTCAACTGTGCGGGTAAAAACACCTCTTCGTTCCTACACAAGATCACCCTGCTTAGCCCTCCAAGAACATGATCGACCCCATAACATCACACTGAGAGCCAAGGCTGGTGCCTTGTGGGCAGACTTAGAAACCTCGGGCACCCTGTTGATCTTTTTTAAGAAAGTGGATGCCACAGTAGGATGTGATTATTTTAACCAAATATAGATGTCAACTCTCGGTCAGATCAATTTAATTCTAAAAATGCCTCTACCTCTCAGCTGGCTGTAGAGGGAACCTAGGATGACTAGCCCAGAGGTGAAAACTCACCAAGAGGTGTCTAACGCTGGATGAGAGCAGTCCCTGCCTTCCTGCTGGTCTCCTGGGACTCAGTGACAGAGGAGATTGATATTGCCATTCCAGATAGTTCTTTTAAAGTTCTTGGATATAAGTTATCTAAACATGCAGGGTTTTTAAAACGTGTAACTTCTAGAACTGTTTTGGGACATTGAAATTGTAAGAATGCATTAATCACTACTAGTTATCTCTATCATGCAACTCATCTCATATATATTTTTCCAATACACAACAAAAATATCTGTTGGACGCTTCTGTCACCTGCGTTGTTTACTGACAATTCCACAACTTCCACTGAGTAATGTACCAGTACCATTAGTGACTTTGTCTCAATTTACATAAAACACTTTGTCTTTGACTGTCTGTTCATTTTTTGGTTTTGCTTATCTTACCACATTCTTGTAATTCCTTTTTGGATTTATATTCATTCAAATCAGTGTCTCCTTTCTACTGTTTGACATTTATGCTTTTCTTAAAATTTATTAACTTTATAATTTTATAAATTTTATTAAAGACTTCAATTTTTTCATCTATAAAGTTAGCTGAATTTTTTAATCAAAACAGATCACTTTTTTTATTCAGTGATGGCTTTTCAGGCATCTAGTAAAATATTTACAATTGATCCTTAATTACTATTCACATGCTTAATATGAATTCTCTCCCCTAGTTACTTCTGAACTTTGTGAGGCTGTCCCTCTCTAAGCAGGAAATACCTCTGTTCTCCAATTTGCATTTATTTTGCTGTATTTATCCATTATAATCAGCATTTCAATTGCCCAGTAACTATCAGAAAAGAAATTGTTTTGTCATGACACTTCAAGTGACCATGGCTCTACTTGACCTCAGGAAAAAAACCCAGTGCAGTGAGCTGCACATGTATTTATGTCTATATATTTACATATGCAAATACACAGACACATATATCGTTTTTTTTTAAGATATAAAATATTCATATATAATACCAGTGCACAAGGTATTGCACAGAGTGGCACTCTGATTCAATAACGCTGAATCAATCAACGTTGGTCTCGATGGGGCAGAATGTGTCCCAGACCTTGAAATAAAGTATATAGCGTGTGCAAATTCACCTGCCACAGTGCGTTGCAGCACCTTTCCGTGCCTGATCCAGCAGGGTGGCATTTGGCTCCTGGGTCTCTCGGGATACTTTGTTTAGGCTTCTACCTTTGGTGTCTCCACGTGAGCCAGCTCACTCTGCAAAGGGAGACCCAGACAGCACCAGTAATGGAATCTAGAGGGCAGGTCTCCTGACGTGCTGTTAAGCTCTGTTTTCATGCAGACATGACTGGAACTTACTTTAACGTACTTTGGTGCAGCTAAACTGTGTCACATAGATCCCATATCTTGATTCACATGTAATTCCTCGCATGCCAACGTGGGTCAATAGTTGTTCCATGAACCCTGAAAGTCAATATATTGGTCTGCACAGAGACCTCAGAATTTGGTTTTATAGCACTGTAAACAGGAAATTTCAGTCCTACTTAATATGCATCATTTTGAGAAAACCTTTGCATTTAGATAGCATCAAAACGTCTCACAATGCAAGAGGATTTTTCAGATAATGTGTGGTTAGAAATCCAGAAGGTACAGATGTATCACACACAACATTCAGTAGGGCACTGAGAGCAAAGCTGGTTCTAACTTTCCTAAGATGAAAGGTGCCCATATAAAGGTCACTTTATCTATGTGTTAGTAGTTTTTCACACAGTTATTTATCTTTGTATGCTTAAGAATAACTTTAATTCTTTTTTTTTTAAAAAACCATTTTCCCAAAGCCCCTTTCCTCAAATAATTCACAGATTGATATATCTCTTCAGCCAGATTAGCAGAACGGTCAAGAAGCTGCAAGGCAAAGTCACTGGCAGAATCCGCTGAAACAAAAATATTTGCACAATGATATTTTTTCAGACTGTAGCTACATTTATAAAATGTTGTACTAAAATACAAACCCATCCAAAACAACCATCCCTCCTCCCTTGCCTGATTTTACCAAACTTCTCAGGAAAGCTCTCCTGCAGAGATCCAGCATGCCCAGTTTCAAGAAAATCTGTTCCTTTTGGGAAAATTAGCAGACTGTGGATTGAAAATCAGACCCACAGTGGAGGCAAAGTTCAGGCTGAATTTTGGAGTCAGTGCTACTGCCTCCCAAAATGACTTTTGGTTTGAACTGCTACTCATCTTTGCTTCTATAATGCTCAGAAATTCGCATTTTGGCTTGAAATTTCCCACACTTGACCTTAGTCCAAGGGATTTTTTTTTCTTCTGGAAAATGATGAACAGTTTTCTTCTCAGAAAATTGTTCAGAGGCCTCTTTTTTTATGCTCAGATAACTGCAAAACAGCTTGGTTTTATAACTTCAGATTTGGCATGTGCAGAGTGTGATCCTGAAGGAGGAATGCACTTTTTGTCTCATTTGGAGAAATTTCATTTCGCAATAGCAAATTAGCCTGAACGTTCGGATATAATAGACGGATCATTCACAAGGCGTGTTTTAACCGTGGCAGAAAATGACAGGCTGAGCTCTCTTTTTCTGAGAGGTCACGAGTCTGGCTTTATAAATACGGCTTAGCTTCCTTTTTGCAGAGTCATCTTTCCCACTAAATCTTTCTGCATCCTGTTTTGCTTTAACTATGGCAGCATTGGAGGTTATTTCCCGTATATTTGCTCTCCATAAGCAACGCTGTGCTTGGCTGTCGGTAGCATTTTGCATGTTCTGTAGAGCAAATTTCACTGGACGTGATTTAAGAAGGACTCTTTCTGCCTCACATGGCATGCTGAGTTAAATTACTGCTCCTCATTCACCCAGATTGCACCCGGTCCTGGTCCTCTCATCCAGTTGTCACCCACATCACACAGACCTGCTTATGGTCATAGGGGTCAGATTTTATTGAAAGCATCCTATAGTGCTTTCTCCTCAAATGTATTACCCAAGAAGCAAATACTAAGCTTTGAAACAATTAAATTAATTAATTTATTACCCATGATGTAAATATCAAGCTTTCTAAACACGAACATTAATTAATTAATTAAATTTTTAAACTTTCAAAAGTAAGTTAGGCTGAGATTAAAATAGGAGCTGAGAAGGTGGATTTGCTGATACGCTTCGGCTGGTTTGCACTGCTCCAGTGATACTGCAATGAGCTGGTTTAATCAATCAGTTATTGCAGGCTTAAGGTTGTTCTGTGTCATTGGAGCAGCACAGAGCTGTCAAGTGTGCTGAAATCTGGCCACAAATCTTAAAATGTACTATTTTTCCCCATTAAAAAGCCCATGTGAGCTGATATGCTGTGTTTAATTACATAACAGCAAGTATTGACTTGCAGGGCATGGCTGGAAAAAAAACCCTGCTTTGTATTGTGTTAGGCTGGCGGTGGGTCATTCTCCTGGGAAAGAAATTTGACATCTGCCAGGAGGTGAAGTTGGCTGCATTCACACCACTTTTGTAGCGTCTGTGAATACACAAAGGGGGACTGGATACAACAGTGAAACCTGTCCCATTGCTATTAGGGACTGTTGGCATGACTCTCGTGAGGAGCCGCTTCACGTGCCAGTGAAGTGGCTTTAGGTTATACACACAACTGCCTTCAGGTCCTTATAGAATCGCAGAGAAGTTTAAATCAGCAGCAATACTTGACTCTTCCAGTTCTAGCTGGACTGCCAAGTTCACAGCAGCTCTACTCTTCATTTTGTGGGCCATTTAAAATATGGTCACTGAGTGCTAATTATTTCCATATTCCAGTCTTCTCTGCAATTCTAATTTTTTATTTATTAATGGTTGTTTTCTCTTTAAATGGTCACAGTATGCACTCAGTTTGGGAGCTGGTATAATTATTTCATTTAAGAAGATGAGTTTTTGCTAATATATTTATACATATAGCATGGATGCAATTGCAAAAGATATCTGCTTTATTCTACTCCCTCCTTCAGTGTAGTTTATCCCCCTTTCTCACACAGATAGAGCTGCTCTTCCATAAACCATTTGCATATGACATTCATAGTTTTCCTTTTTCTTCACCTATTCCTATATAGTTAAAGCAGTACTACTTTCATATGAGGACAAACACATAAACTTCATTCCAGACAGTGAAAAGGACTGGTTTGGCAAGTCTCCGGCAAACAGGTTTCTTAATTTCTATGCAAACTGGCAAATTAATCATATGGATTACTGTTACACAGACTAAAGGACTTTCAAAATTAGTCTGAGCATAAATAATGTCATTCACCCTTTTCCAGAAGGCTTTGCTGCCATTTACATTTACCTTGCGTTCCTTGCATGCATGCAGGTGATTACACGGAGTGCAACCCACCTTATCCTATGTGCATATATGCTCCTCCTCTGACTCCCTGGCAGGGTAGGTCCAGGTACTAATTGTCAGAAAACTAACAAAATAAAATAAATAGTCCTGTGGTGACGAGGAGGGGTGGTGTGACCACAAAAGAAAACAGATCAGCTTAGACTGGCTTCAACCGTCAAGGAACCGCACCCTCATTCTTTTCTACCGCGCTGATCACGATGGTATTTTAGCACTGTACTGAGGTTTTGTTATCAATGGAACAAATGCAGAATTTTATTTTTATTGTTGCTGGATCAAGCATTTGAGTATGTACCGATCTTTCATTCTTGAGCAGTGTAATTTATATTTGGAGGCTGACAATTCATCTAGTTCCCCATACACATATAGATGAAATTAGAAAATAATGAGAGTTTATGTGAATTCCATTTTTCTCAGGCATTTTTATTCCTTGGAGAAAATTCCATGGTGCTAAATTACCACTGAAACTAGATTACCATATTTCAGTTCCTCACAGTAAAAGTTCATGTCGTTCATTACTGTTGACACTATACACACATCCTTGGGGAACCATGAAAATGTAAAAAAGTAAACTCCTAAAAATGTGCATAAAAAAAATAAGAAAGCTGCCATTTAACCCAAATATTCCCTGAGCAAAACTAAAGCAAATTATTTCCCAAATATGAAAATTTCAGGCCACAGCTGGGCATAGTGCTGTATTGAGAGGTAATGTTATTACTCAGTTTATGACATAAAATCACTCCAGATATGGAGGAATCAGTTGGAAAGGCAGCCAGCATACAGACCCCTTTGCTCTGAATGCAAGGTGCAAAGCAGTGAACAGTCACGCTCCCAATGTAGACAAAAGTCACTGTATCTGCTCTTCCAGTGCAGCCAGTTCCTGAGGCTAAGATCTAGATTGATCCCACCTTATTTTAATCTTGCAGGAAAGGCTCTCAGGGTTGCACTTTGCCACCACACCAAGACCACTGCAATGGAGGACAACCACTGAAAAGGCCAGTGATGCTCTCTGTGCTGCCCCAAACCTTGCCTCTCCTTCCTACGCATCTGATGTAGGGGCTGTGCAGCCAAGGGTGAGTTTTTTGATAGGTTTTGCCATTGACAGGTTAGTCTGCCATCGAATCCTGTGCAGTCAAGGCAGACAGAGAAGGTACTCGAGAGTCCAGTTCAGATCTAATGTGGCAGCACTGGAGATGCTCCACTCTCCCTTGACTATTAAAGGAGCTTAGGATGTCTATCTCATTCCTTAGGTGCTCCAGGTAGTTGGGTAAAGTTAAGAGGACTTGAAGGAATACTAATTAAGTTTGCTGATGACACAAAATTGGGACCAGCTGTTACACTCTGGAGGGCAGAGAGGCCCTGCAGAGACATCTGGACAGACTGGAGAGCTGGGCCATCACCAACTGTATGAAGTTTAACAAGAGCAAGTGCCAGATTTTGCACCTGGGGCACGGCAACCCTGGGTGTACAGACAGCCTGGGGAACGCGAGGCTGGAGAGCAGCTCTGCAGAGAGGGACCTGGGGGTTCTGGCTGACGGCAAGTTGAACGTGAGCCAACAGCGTGCCCTGGCAGCCAAGAGGGCCAGTCGTGCCCTGGGGTGCATCAAGCACTGCATTGCAGCCGCTCGAGGGAGGGGATTGTCCCGCTCTGCTCTGCGCTGGGGCGGCCTCACCTCGAGCGCTGTGGGCAGTTTTGGGCGCCACAGGACATCAAGGACATAAAGCTACTGGAGAGTGTCCAGAGGAGGGCCACGAAGTTGGGGAAGGGTTTAGAGGGGAAACCGTACGAGGAGCGGCTGAAGTCACTGGGTTTGTCCAGGCTGGAGAAGAGGCTGCGGGCAGACCTCATGGCGGTCTGCAGCTTCCTCACAAGGGGAGGAGGAGGAGGGGCAGGCGCTGATCTCTTCTCTCCGGTGACCAACGACAGGACCCGAGGGAGTGGCAGGAAGATGTGCCAGGGGAGGTGTAGGTTGGATATTAGGAGAAGGTTCTTCCCCCAGAGGGTGGTGGAGCACTGGAACAGGCTCCCCAGGGAGGCAGTCACGGTGCCAAGGCTGGCGATATTCAGGAAGCACTTGGACAACGGCCTCAGAGACGTGATGTGAATTTGGGGTTGTCCTGTGCAGGGACAGGAGCTGGGCTCGATGATCCTTGTGGGTCCCTTCCAACTCAGGATGTTCTGTGATTCAGTCTATGATTCTATGGACATAGGCCCAGGTGTAATAACAAAGTGGGGACTAAGGGAGAATTTATGTAAGGACCCTTGGGCAACAATGCATAACTATAGGATAAAAAATTGGTTTCAGCGTGACTAGAGGATCATTTTAACACCTTTATGGTAAGACTCACACATAAAGTGTAATGCCATGCCACTACAGGCTCTGAATTATGAAAGGATGAACCGGGTCCCAAAAACATGATTTCAGTAAGTAAAAAGCCAGCCTTTCAAGAGATCATTTGTTAAGTGGACACATGGGAAAAGAGAATTTTCAAAAGTCCTTCTAGAAAGTGGTACTGGTAAGAGATGGCCCTGAGGCTTATTTTTCTTCAGCTAAAACAGAGTTGTTGGATGTTAAATGATGTTCTGAGACAGTAAGCTTCTGGTGAGCGGTACTGTAAACCTGTATCTCTGTTTTTTGGATCATCAGTAATTATAGCTCTTCCGTACAGTGGTAAAAACTGTATACTCTTTCGACTTGGGCTATTTAGTTTACTTAAAATTTCCTCCAAAAATATGCTTTTTTTCCACTATTTTTACATAAAATGTTTCTCCCAAAACAGAGATGGATGCAATTCAGTGAGGGTGGGAGTGCTGGGAGGAGGCATAATTTCTTGCACACAATGTGATTTCCCATGTAAAGCTTACTAAAGCACTGGTATGAGGGAAATTATTTGAAATATATCATATGAGTTAATGCTGCTTTGTGGTGCTGAGACATAAATTGCACATTCAATGGTCATTACCCATCGTCAGTGCCTTGTTTTTAGGGGCAGTATACTATCCCAACCAGCTCCTACCAGTTTCCTGCTGGGTTTTTGACCAAAAAGATCTGTATAAAACATTACCATTACACCTCTTCTCTAAAAAAAAAAAAAGAAAGAAAAATTATTTTATTTTCTATAAATAGGATGCAGAAGGAAGGTGCTTTCCTGGTGTGGGAGGGGAATGTCAAAAGATACTTGTCTGACCAGTTACCTCATCTCCATGCACATGGATATGCACATGCATACAGACCTCTAGCCAACACAGTAAGTTTCCTGCTTCCTATCTTCAAAATCTTCCAATGCTAAAAAACACTGTAAAAGTATCAAGAGAAGCCTTCTGACAGTGACATACCTCAGGCTGCAAAATGACCTCTCCCAGAGAGTGGCAAAAGCCCTATCACTTGTTATAAACAACAGTAATTCTTAACACATGATGTGCACAGAGCTGGACAAATATGAAATGATCTGCAGAACATGCCTTTGAGATGTTACTGCTGCAGAGAGGCATGGATGGGGTTTTGGGCTTAGGGCTTAAAGAGCAAGCATATTCCTAATAAAGTATTTACACTCAAGTTCATCTCTTCTAGCTGGGTACTCACATACCAAGATAACCCCATGGCATTTACTTACTTACAGCATTACGACTAGAAAAAACACTGGAAACTATTCCCTGAAGATAATATTGGGAAAGCTGGGGAAATAACATCTTACTATAAAGAGGGGATTTTTTTTAGAGACACAAAGTTAGGTGTCCAACCTGCGCTGAAATCCAATGGGATCTGAGCGTCTAACTCCCACAGGGTTCTCTGAAAATACTGACCTTAAAATGTTAGATTTTTCTCTCAGCCACGCCAGACTTAGTATGAGGGAAGTCTCTGCAGGAGATGTCTGTAAATGAGATCAGAACTCAAGCATAAAATGCTGACAAAGTCCTCTGGAGTGCACAGAGCTGTGCTCAGTGATGAGTATACCATTTCATTATTTTTGTGTTTATTACATTTTTTTCCCCATGTGTTGGTTTTGGTTTATCGGCAGTTTTTATTTTGATTTGTATTTTATTATAATTTACTTTCATTTGCTAGTTCTCAGTCTATTTACAGAGAACAAAAGAATGCACAATGTAGAACAGTAGAATAATAGTGTTTATTTTCACAAGTTTGGACCGATCAAATAACTCACAAGTCCCAAAGTGGAACCATGCCTGAGGTAGGTTAGGTCATCCTGAGTGTGGGGAAACAAACAGAAATATCCCATTCTTCACTATTGTTTATTATATTTATGCCACTTGAGAGTTTTAACAATACCACATATATAAAACATTCGTTCTTGCTTTCTGCGCTATTCAGAATTTTCTCAAGGCTCTTTGGTGCTTTTTTTTTTTTCCTAGGGACACTGCAATGCTGCTATGCTTTAGTGACTTTCTCAACTGGTTTAGCAGAAATGTAAGAAATGGCCCCTAGGAATGAGCCAGGGGTGCTGAAAAGGAAGTTTTGTTCTCTGAATGCTTCTATGCTTAAAAATGGTTCTTTTGAGAGTTTTAACTAGTTTGCTTCAACTTCTTTCCTTTTTTTTTTTTCACGTACATTCAAAACTCGGTCCAGCAGAGAGAAACCAAGTCTGTTGTTGCTATCAGTATTTTTGCAGTCCCATCAAATCCACAACTGGTTGTTATACGGCCCTGATTTTTGACAGGAGGTCCAACCATGGATGTCTAAAGCCACATCTGCCTGCCTAAACCCAGTATTTCAAAAGCTAATAGTAATCATGGGTGCATTGTTTCTTTCATCTGCAATTTGAAGTGCTTTTGAGACAGCTTGCAGCAAAGGGTGGCTCCTCAGCCACCTTGCTGAATATGAAGGCAAAAGGGGCAGCTTTCCTCAAACAGCCTCCTCCAAGCCCTTCACCCTCCTCACACCTTTGGACATCAAGAGTCCTGCTGAAGGATGATGTAGTTTATCAACCCAGCATTGCAAGATAACCTAAACACACTGCCAATCTGCTTGAAAATACAGACCTGCAAAATGCAGTGATTCAGCAGCTGCTCCTGAGGCTGCTGAATTCTACTGCTGTGATGTCCAAGTGCTGGCAGCAGGAGTGATCAGAGTCCTGAGGCTATTTCAACATGAGCATTTGAAAACTAAGTTGCTGAAATTCACTGTTCATCATTCCTCTGGAAAAATTCAGGCTTAAATTGAAAGCTTTTTTCAAAAGTGCTGAGTTCCTAGAAACTATCATTACTTTTCAAAGGAGCTGTTGGGCGCTCGCTTGCTTTAGGATAACTATATTTCTATCTGTGGTCTTAGCACCCCTACTTTATGGACTGACAGTTTTATTACAGAAACTTTAAGTGTGCTAGGAACTTCAAACAGAGAAAAAATGGCTCCTTCTGAGTCTTTTAAGTTCATGATGCTACTCACGACTTTGAAAAAATTCCTGTTTGAAGCATAATGTTGCAGTAACAGCCTCAAATGAGATGGAAATGGGTGAAGAGGAGGGGGAAACAAACATTTTTTACTTGAGGATTTCATCATTCATTCCTGCCCCCTTTTTCTTTCCTACTTTGTGAGAGATCCTTTGCATTGACGTTGCTGAGGAACAGCCAACCACTGACTGCTGCTCCTGCGGGCAAATTGTAATGACTGGCTTGTATGCACCCTACTTAGGGCCAGACCTCTCTATAGCATAGTTACCTCAGCTCTCGTTCAAAAGACCCAAAAAAGAGCTAGAGAGGGAATCAGCAATCAGGTGGCACAGGCAATAGAGGTCCACAGCTCCAGTTCTCTCCTTGGACCTCTTTGGGAGTGGAGACCCATCTACGCCAGCTCAGAGCCCTGTGTGTGCAGCAGTGTGCAAGCCCAGCCTGCTCTCATCCTTCCCACTCATGGTCATGGAAAGGTGAACATCATCTGCACGTTTGACGGAGACGGGAAGGCTGCTGCCCCCACCTGGTATGCAGAAATGAAGGATGTGGAAGCAATGCGGGACAGGTCTTTCCTGACTGCTGAATTTGATAAACGTCGAGACAGGAGGATGGCAGAGGAAGGACGTGAGTTCCAGACACAGCACTGTGACTGTAGAGCATGGGCAGACGTATGTTTTGATACCACACTACCTTTCCACCAAAAATTATTTTATTCCATCTGGGTGGTGTAAAGGTAGTTTGCAGTGATTTCAGCCAAATGAAGGCAGGGAACTGGCCTTTATTATCTGGGTGAGAGAGTTTCAAGCACAGGATTATCCTGAGGTACCTGGCTGATGGAAGATGTGATTCTGCATTCTTTCCAGAACTACAGAAAGGACTTTCCTGGAAAGCAGGAAAGAAGCAGAGAAGCAGCACGGTCACAGTTGCTGTTCTGGGCTGCTCTTGGGATGGTGTCCACATGTACTGCCTCTTACTCCTTTTCTAGTGAACCCAGTGGCTTAACTTAGCCTTTAACAACCAATTCTGTCACCCAATTTAGAAAGAAGAAATCACTGTCTCCAGGAACAGCAGCACCATAGGCTAAATACAGTTGAAGTAAAATTCTACTGACGCCAGTAGCATGAATATGGCTCAGTATGTCATCTCCTGGTTTGGCCTGCAGGATCAGCGTGGTGAACATTATGATTTTGTTTTCTTGATGTAATCCTTGGTACCTCTGTAAGAAAGACTGCAACATTTATGTTTGGAAAAAATCCAGATTTGTATAAACTGGAAGTTATTATCCCACAGCCCATCCCATATTTATTTTGGAAATTATTACATCTGGAAAATGGGAAAACTTCCAGTTAATTCCTTTACCTTGAAATATCAGCAAACACAAGGGTATTTTGAGATTATTCCCTGCTAAAAGAAATGAACAAGTAGCATTCATGACTGCAAGCCAAAAGAGAATCTCTCTTCAAATAATGCAAAATGGTTTAAGTTTAAAGTGTAAGTAGTTTCAGAGACAAGGGTGAAAGTAGTTCTTAAAGGGTCCTTCTTTCCTTGGGGGAAACTAAAACCAGCCCAGTTAACAGCCATTCGCTCCCATTCAATGCAGCCATTTCAAGCGTTACTGATCTATGTTACAAGCGTGTGGTTTATTTCTACAAAACTAATTATATACTGTACCTACCATTTGTCCTGGATCTTGAAAAGAAATGGAGATTGGTGGAGCTGACTATCCCTTGGTACATCACTGATGGCATGAAACTCCAGACCTCCTTTCTCAACAGTCTTCAGTGCTGTCCTGAAATTCACTCTTTACAAATTTTCTGGCCGTATTTTGACACCTCCCTAGTGAGCACACAGCACAGCAACACCTCCAAGGTTCTATGCAGCTTACTGAAGGAAGCAGATGTCTGCATGCACACTTTGCCTCCACTGACCTGTGCAAAAGGATGAATTTAATCTCTAACTTTTTTAGCAGCAGAATATTTTTCAGTCTGGATTTCATAAGCTTTACGATGGAGGCATGAGACAATTGCACAGATGGCAAGAGAACAAACCGAAGGAGAAAAACAATGAGAGTGGAGGAATGGGAAAAGAAGGAAAATAAGTGAGTGCAAAAAAACCCCTTCTGCTGGAAAGAGCAGTTATTATTGGACTAGGGAAGCTACTTCCAGAAGCGAAGTTCAGGCTCTGAGAACTGCACAAGTAGCAGGGAAAAGCTGGGCCACCTGTCCCAAGGGAGAAAAAAAATACATAGCAAAAAAGAAAAGCACACAAGCTGGAAAGCAGCATGAGGAGAGGGCAAAGCGTGACATTTTTTCCAAGTTAAAAAGCTTCCAGATCTTTCTGATATTTAAGAATGCTTAGAAGGAAGATTTCCCAGATCCCAGTGCATTTGGAAGGCAAAGCCTCCTGCAGTGTGAGGCTCCCCATTTGGCTTCTTTCTTCAGTTTCTTTTTTTTTTCCTGTCTAATTATTTTCCAATTAGTTAAATGCTGCACCTTGGATTCCCAGCTAGCCCACCTCATAACATTGATACCTACTCATTGCGAAGGCAGGCGGAATTCTTCACACCTCCAGCCTCTCTCATGGGCAGAGATATGTAATTTACTTGCAGACATCAGATTTGTCAGACACTGAATGTATTAGCAGAGAATGTTCTCAGGCTGTGAGACCCACTAAAACCTGGAAAGGCAGGCACTACTTTTCTTCATTCAGCAATTGCCACTCAAGCTATCTGATTCCCCAATATAACCAGTTATCGCCTGTATAGCTAAACTGGAGGATTGCAGCGCTCCCCACCAGTTAAGGTCTCTTGCTAAAGCCTGAGTCTGGCCCTGGACTTGTGCTGAAAGCTGTACTTTGTTAACCCAGCTGCAGACGGGTATGTGGGCATCTGGAGCAGAGGGTCTAAATGCAGCGAGGTGCTGCCACATTGCTCCCTTCTGTGGCACGAGGCACGGAGACCGGGATATCGTAGCTGTCCTAGTCTAACGAGGTTCACATGTGCATCTGTCCTAGTCTAACGAGGTTCACATGTGCATCTGACATTTTTGGCTGCCTAAATTTTTATTCAGACACATTGGTATATCTGATAGTGCTACATTAACGAGGACCAGGGAGTTGAGCGCTCTCCACTCCCCCACCGTTCACGCTGCTTAGCAATTAGCTCACTCCCCGGCTTTGTTTTTGGGACTGCTCTGAGCAATTCTCTCCAAGGCACCTGGATATTACAAGGCAAGTCCTGAACAGCATGTGCCACGTCACCTGGCCTTATGCCACGGGATTTATCACTGGCATTTGTTTAAGTAACATTATAGAGACAGCCTGCTGTTCCCAGTATACAGCCTTGTTCGTGCGACAAAGAGAGCTCCCGAAAACCCCAGGTACTTATGGGGGCAAAAGTAAAGGTCCTCAATGCTTTTTTAATTCACGTGACTCCTTCCTTTTCCAAGACTATTTTGTCCCAGTTCCAGTCAAGGGTAAGTTTCTCCCAAGACAGAGCAGCCTGGGCTGGCATCCAATGGCAATTGGGCTATCGGCAGTATTCCCATGCCGCTTTACCCCTCAGGCTTCTTCCCAGAACAGAGTATCGCAACTCCATGAAAAAGGGCCTGGAGCAATGTCAGGGCTGTGCTGCCTTCTTTATTACTGCATCATCAGGGTCTTCCTCGGCTAACCCAACAGGAGAGATCCAAAAGCCTCCAGTTCTGAGCAGGCAGCTATTTAGTCAGATCAGGGTTGCTGCACAAATGAAGAGGGTATCTTGTTGGGTCCTTCTTTACCAGTTTTCCTTAATTTGAGCAGGGCAAGTCCTCCAAAATTAGGACTGTCTGCAAAAACGTGTGTCAGAAGTGAAATTATTAGCTTGTGTAGTTATTAACATTATACATGCAATAGCTCCCTGCCCACAAATACAAGGCAGCAAACGAGCCTTAAGCCCAGACTAGTGCTGAAGTCAAAACATGCAAACAAGACATGAAGCAAAAACATGCAAGGGAGCCAGAATCCATATCTTAGGCAATAACTGCCTTTTCTGCCCACAAGCAGTTCTTTAACGGTGTAACATAAAAACAGCAAGCAAGGCACTGGGTCCAAGCCAAAGTCCAGACAACGTTGCAGCAGGTTATTTTGCCAATGCCACTTCCCTCTGAGGGTCAGCACACAGCGATATTCACTCCCTTAGTCAGCCCTGCAACCGCAGCTGCAGGGGAGCTGTACCTCAGCATTAAAGCGGAATTTAAAGTTATCTCTAGGGTCTTCTACTACATTTTAAATACTGACTGTCATGGACAGAGGTCTACCTACACAGTGTTGGTCGGTCAAGCACGCTTGACTGAAATAGCATAACTGAACTATTTAGGCCAAAAATCTCCTACTGCAGATTTGCTGGGAGCCTGCAAATAGTCTCACAGTGGCTCCGAGTTCTGTGAACCGTCCAACTTACCCATCTGTGGGCTGCTAAATTTGAAATGCCAGCATGCTGTTGTACCCATAGCAGGCTTCTTGGAAGCAACGGTAAAGGTTTTTGCAAAATTAATGACAAATTAGCTCTATCTTGTTGGGAGTGGTACAGACTGGTCTCAAGTCTGATCAGTGAGGGGAACTCTGCAGGCTGTGCAGGAGGAGAATTTGAGGCAGGCTGTAAGGGGGAGGAATTTTCTTGCTGTGGATCTGTTCCAAGTCTGTATTTGACTGCAGGGTAGTTTGCCCATCTTCCAATTTGCCTTGGGATATATCTCCCATTAGGTCTTGAAATAACCTCTCCTGGCTTGACCACTGCACAGAAGGTACAGAGTGTACTTGCTCCATCAGGACTGAGTGTTCGCAAACTGTTACTTAACAGAGACCTAATGTAAAATCCCTGGTCCTGACACACCCAGCCCATTTAGTCCCAAAATAATCAAAATTTCAAGCTGGAAGCAGATGCCAGTTTTGCAACTGAACTATAACCGTGTTACCAGTCACTGCCTTCATGGGTTTGTAAAACTCTGTCATATCACCCCCCACTTCTTTCCAAACCAGAAAGAATCAACCTCTTTTAAGCTTTCCCTCACAGCGCAGTCACTCTCACTCCTTCGATGACTTTAGGTGCCTTTCCGCCGCTCGGCTGCACCGGGAGGTGCGGAGCCCAAACCCCCCACTGTACTCGACGCGTGGGTGCACCGAGGCTTCGAGTACCCGCACATCGCTGCTGCTTGTCAAGCCTCCGGGCCGACGCGCAGCCCTCCGGCCGGCCTTCCCGCCAGCTGCCGCAGCGCTGGGAGCTGCAACC
>WEKW01007922.1:9492-28960 GCA_013389905.1 Sula dactylatra | reverse complement strand
AAACCTGGGGGAAGAGGGAAAAGAAAAAAGAAAACCCCACAAGTGCTGCAACCGCTCACCACCTACTGACCAACACCGCCAGTCCCTGAGCCGTGATTGCTGCTTCCCCTGGCCAGTTTCCCCCAGTTAACATACTGGGCATGATGTCACATGATACGGAATACCCTTTGGCCAATTCAGATCAGCTCTCTTGGTTGTATCCCCTCCCTTCCCGGCTTCTTGTGCCCCTGGCAGAGCATGGGAAGCTGGAAAAGTCCTTGACTAGTGTAAGCACTACCCAGCAACAACTAAAACATCAGTGTGTTATCACATTATTTTCATACTAAGTCTAAAACACAGCACTATACTAGCTACAGTGAAGAAAATCAACTATCCCAGCTAAAACCATGACAAATATGTAAGAAGTTATATGAGATTATTTAGGATACAGAAATCTAAAAGTTACTGTCATCCATTTCAAAAAGATCTGTTGATTAAAATCACTTAGAAATTTGATAGAGAAAAGTGGAAAGTAATGCATTGGGAGGAAGAAAGCAGCCCTGTCCTTACACAGGGGTGGGCTTCAAACTAGCTACTGTTAATCAGGAAGGTGTTTGAGGGTCGTCATGGACAGGTTCTTTGAACAAGTCAGTTCAGTACTTGAGTATGGTCAAAGAGCCAAGGAAGTGTTATTTGGAGAGAAAATGAGAACAAACCAGAAAACTGTATAAATACGTGACATCTTTACGTGTTGAGTACTGTATGCCTTCCCCTGTCCCCCTCACCAAGAAGTTCTCCTAAGATCGTAATCTTGACAAGTCCTTCACTTGGAATGTAATTAATATCAACACTGTCTTGCAGCTTGAGCCATATAAGCTTCCTTCTCTCATCTGGTGTTGGGTGGGTGACCGAGGATATAGGTGTAAGACTTCACTCCTTTTTTTTTTTTTTTTTTAACCAATTTGTTTGGTTTTTTTGATATATTTTTTAAATTGTTTGTTTGAACTTGTACGATTCCTTTAATTTATTGCTGTGTGATTTATTCCTTCAGTAGCCCCTGAGAGCAAAGTAATTGTATGTCATTTCCCAGCCAAGAATGCCATTTGGTATTGTATGTTTTAATCCATCAAAGAAATATCAGTACCTCTATGTGTTTGGCATAACTGTGGCCTGAGTATTTCTGAACTTGATTTGCAACCATGCAAAGAGATGGTCTGAGACTTTGGAGACCTAAGTGCTCTAGATCTGATCCAGAGATTGAATGTGATAGATTTGTATAATAGGATGCATGCTGCAGTTTTTTTAACTTTTTTTGGTTGGAAGGTATATTATAGAAGGAGCAGCAGTAACTCGGAAGCAAAATTGTGCAGCAAGCTCCACGCAGCTGGCTGGTGTTACCCTCTTGGAGTTCTAGACCAAAGCAGCAGATTAAAGGGTTTGTAGCCAGACATGTTAACCTCATATTTACCTGCACAATTCCTGATCTGAGAAGAGTCGCCTGTTTCCTTCTTTTGTGGCACCAAGGAGGAGATGTGTTGGCAGGCATACAGGGTGTCCTGGATAAAGTGACCACTTCATTTCTTCATACCTTTACCAAAGTCTCAGCGAATCTTCAGTCTCTGTATGCTGAAAATACATCTTAGTCATCCAGTAATGATTAAAAGACCTAAATGTGAAATGTAGTTGTCAGCCGGGAGTCTGGCTTGTGCTAATATGTCTTTTTGATGCTCTTGTAGTATTTGTTTCCTTTCAGCTAGGGAAAACCACCAAAACTGAGACTGCGACAAATATTTTCAAGGATGTAAAACTTAAGGCAAGAAAGTGTAATTAAAATAATTTCAGGCATTGTTTAATATTGTCACCATTTCATAGGTGGGCAAAATTTTAAAACCTCTAAATCCAGTATCAGCAATGGCTTAGGTTGTGGATAGACGTTCTTATTCTAGATGGCATTACCAAGCTGACTTGGCTGGCTTTTTTTTCTCCTTTTTTTTTCTTGAAATGAATTTGGGAATATGTGCAGACTGCTCTGTTGGCAGAGCAGTGGGGTGATGATCTCTGTTACGGACGTGTGACAGGCCAGCTGGGGGTTGTAATCTCTTCCGCTGGTGAGATCTGGAAGACTACATCTGTCTGAGCTTCAGACGAAAGTGCTAGGCTCCACTGTTGACTCTGTTAAATGAAATGTGACTCTGTTAAATGAAATGTGTAATTTTAAGTTTTATTAAATAGAAAATCTCATGAAGACATGGTTCTCTTAGTCTAGCAACTAGAATAATTAAGTTTGTCCACATACAGCTATACATTAGCTTGCTTAATTAGATTAAACCTTATGTATCAACCAGGCTTTGTTTTGGATGCAGTTGTACAGTGAGGAATTAGATGCATAACCTGAAAGAACTCATATTTCTCATTCCAGTTTCTAACCACAGGCCATGTGTAAATAACCATGCAAATAATAACAAAAACTTGTTTTCATTTATTTTAGCAGAAGTTTAAATGTTTCACTTACTGATTGGACATTTTAATTTCCACTAGGTTTTATTATGTAAAATACGTTACCGTTGTTTCTGAAATCTTATCAACCTGAACGTGTAAGCATTCATAGAGGGATTCCAAATCATGCCAAAATAACAAATTCCTGTGTCTTTCCCACAGAAAAAACATTTGTTCTGTTGCTTAACAGGTGTGTCTGGTAAAGATGTTCATACTTATTAAGATGTTTAAAATGGCTTCTCTGAAACTTCATACAGTAACTGCTTTCCAAGAGAGTCCTAATAATGAACTTTAGCTTCTGCAGCATTTGGCATTGTCATCCTGAGAAATTATTCTTTTGCAGCCGTGGGAATCAACAGTGTGTGTAATTGCCATTACATCATTTGCTGCTGATACACTGGCTCTCTTTTCATTTATGAACATAAGCTGGCATTGCTCACTGATAATGTTATTTTTGCAGGATAAGTATGAAATGAGGCCTTTTACAGCAAGAATGAAAGTGAGCTAATCAGATCGCATTGATTAATTATCTTTGTTCTCTTTTCTATGTTGTCAACATGAAATTTTATCTAAGAAAATTTCCTTTTCTACCCTGTATGTATTTGCTATTTTGTTTGTTGTATTTTGTTTGTGGTGTTTTTAGAAGGGTACGCTCCATTGTAACACTGTTTTCCTAAACTGATAGTGTTTATCAGCTGAGAAGCATTGGTGTAATTGAAGTACGTTTATTATCAACCTGCCAAATTTCATGACAGCCTGACTATTGTTTGCTTCTGTGATCAACCTGAATTAGTTTGAAGGTGCAGGTGTCCTGAACAGACCAAATGTGGTTGGTGACATTGTGTCTGACAGGCATTTTCATTTTCCTCCTTTAAGAGTGACCAATTTATAGAAATATTTTCTTAGATGTTGTCATTGTGGAACCATTTTTTTTTTCCCAACTCTTATTTTTGGAGGAACTTTGATAGTTGAAATTGTGTGGGCTTTTGAGTGAAAACCAGTTCTTGTTGCAAAAAATGAGATTTCCCACCCTAATAGAACTGGGATGTCACTGTTGCTTCCAGTTGTAATGTACAGATTGATTCCTTGGCTTACTGTAAATGAATGGTTTACTGTTTTTAGCATCAGCTGGCTATCTCTTCAGAGCGTGATGTATATTATAATAATTTGATTTGATTTCTGGCTCACCTGATTGCATCCCTACATTCTTCTGGCTCACCTGATTGCATCCCTACATTCTTCTGGCTCACCTGATTGCATCCCTACATTCCACAAGGCACATCTTCCTGAAGTTGTATTTGGGCAAGTAACAGAAAGAGGAGCAACTATAAGTTCTTTTAGAAGGTTTTTCTGTAATTAATATCTACAACTTTTCAGAAACATCTCTTGAAACACTGCTTTCTTTGAAGCAAAGTACTTCATCAATGTATCCATTTCATTTAAAGGATTATTTTAGGTGTTCAATGTTTATGAAGCACTTTAGGAACCCCTCTGAGAACTACCCAACTGTAAAAAATATATAATGATTAGTATTTATTTGTAACTACTGATTAATGGAAAGAGACAAAAATAATGTTAATAAAGCATGCATAATTTTATGATAAAGGTAAAATATGGTGTTGTACATGAATATTTGCATTACTTTGCATGTAATACGTGTACAAATTACATTTTCAGGAAGATACTTGGAAAATTCTACTTCTGGTCTCCTGGCTTTGGTGCTGCTTTACCTGCTTCTTATATGGCTATTCTCATCGAAAGGAAAAGCAGGTATGGTTTGTGTTTATGGATTTTAAGTTTTATATAATAATACTTCTTGCTTTGGTTATTTGATGATTGACATCTGGCAATTCAGTAGTTTTGTTTCAGAATGCTAGAGATGTAGTTCATTTGAAATAGTGTCTTTTGCAACCTTAGATTTAAATCTAGGAAGCTACAGTAAAAAAACACTTTACAAACATTCAGCTTCTTTTTTGTAGTTTGTTTTTCTTGTTTAATGTGTAATTGGGTTGCTGAGGATTGCCCAATGAAGCTCGGTAGCTTAAGATTTCCTGCTGAAGCTGTGGGTTGGTTATTTTAAATATAATTTAAATAATGTTTGCAATTAGTCACAGAGAAGGAGTGTGCTAATGAACGTTGCTGATGACTTGAGTTAACAACATGACATTTAGTTAAGATAGAGGAGTAATAGGATGTTGTGGAAAAAAACAGACTGGAAGAGCTGAAGTAATCCAAATGGGATGAAACGTAACGATACAGGAAGCAAAGCCTTTCACTTAAGAAAAGTTGCTGAAGTTCAGCTATCAATGGGAAGTTCATTATGAAAGCATGAAGAGTGGGGAAGAAAGCTCTGAGTGATCCAAGAAGAGCTGGAAGCTGCTGTTTGTAATGTGTCTGTGAAAGGTGGCAGGTGAAATCCTGGGTTGTAAATTTTTAATGTTTTGACATTCAACTGATCTTGGTAGCGTGTACCAGTAGTGAAAGTCACAATGCTTAATTACATTAATATGGAATGGGATGCATTAGTCATCTAGTCAGTAGGTTTTATTCAAAGTAGAGAAGGTGACAAAAGGGTTGTACCCACGAGTGCTTAGGGTGCTGGTGGATGCTGTCACTAAGCCACTCTCCATCATCTTTGAAAGGAGAGGTGCCCGAGGACAGGAGGGTAGCCAGTGTCACACCAGTCTTCAGAAAGGGCAGGGAGGTGGACCAAGGAAACTATGGGCCAGTCAGCCTCACCTCCATTCCTGGAAAGGTGATGGAGCAGTTCATTCTGGAGGTCGTCTCCAGGCATGTAGAGGAAAAGAAGGTTATCAGAAGTAGTCAGCATGGATTCACCAAGGGGAGATCATGCCTGACCAACCTGATAGCCTTCTATGACGGTGTGACTGGCTGGGTCGATGAAGGGAGGGCAGTGGATGTTGTTTATCTTGATGTCAGCAAGGCATTTGACGCTATCTCCCATAACATTCTCATAGGTAAGCTTAGGAAGTGTGGGTTAGATGAGAGGGCAGAGGAGGTGGATAGGGAATTGGCTGAACAACAGAGCTCAGAGGGTTGTGATCAACGGCGCAGAGTCTGGTTGGATGCCTGTAACTAGCGGTGTTCCCAGGGTTTTGTGCTGGGTCCAGTCCTGTTCAATATATTCATCAATGACCCGGACGAAGGGACAGAGTGTACCCTCAGCAAGTTTGCTGATGACACAAAACTGGGAGGAGTGGCTGACACACCAGAAGGCCGTGCTGCCATCCAACGAGACCTGGACAGGCTGGAGAGCTGGGCCAAGGGGAACCTCATGACAATCAACAAAACCAAGTGTAAGGTCCTGCACCTGGGGAGGAACAATCCCCTGCACCAGTCCAGGCTGGAGGCTGACCTGCTGGAAAGCGGCTCTGCTGAGAAGGACCTGGGAGTGCTGGTGGAGAACAGGCTGACCATGAGCCAGCACTGTGCCCTTGTGGGCAAGAAGGCCAACGGTGTCCTGGGGTGCATGAAAAGGAGTGTGGCCAGCAGGTCGAGGGGGGTTATCCTGCCCCTCTACTCTGCCCTAGTGAGGCCACATCTGGAGCGCTGCATCCAGTTCTGGGCCCCCCAGTTCAGAAAAGCCAGGGAACTACTGGAGAGAGTCCAGTGGAGAGCTATGAAGACGATCAGGGGACTGGAGCATCTCCTTTATGAGGAAAGGCTGAGACACCTGGGTTTGTTCAGCCTGGAGAAGAGAAGACTGAGGGGGGGATCTTATCAATGCTTATAAATATCAAAAGGGTGGGTGTCAAGAGGATGGGACCAGACTCTTTTCAGTGGTGCCCAATGACAGAAGAGGGGACAACGGGCACAAGTTGGAACACAGGAAGTTCCATCTGAATATGAGGAAAAACCTGTTTACTTGGAGGGTGACAGAGCAGTGGAAGAGGCTGCCCAGAGAGGTTGTGGAGTCTCCTTCCCTGGAGGCATTCAAAACCCGCCTGGACGTGGTCCTGTGCCCCCTGTTCTAGATGCACCTGCACAAGCAGGGGTGTTGGACAAGATGATCTCCAGAGGTCCCTTCCAACCCCTGCCATTCTGTGATTCTGTAAGGGGTTACTCTTTAAATGATGTTGGGGGGGGTTAGTACCAGGGATGATGTGAATGCACTTTTGGTTACTGTGAATATGTGAAAGTTCCTTAAGCAGTCATTTCAGAATAACTGCAAATATGTATACATCATGTTATTGACTGAATGTCAGGCCCTGTTCATAAATTTCAGTCATGGAGTATGGAATGCCCAAGCTAAGTTTTAGGTAAGATTGTCAAAGTTCTGTCCTTTCAGAAGAATGTGTTATCCATTGTTTTTGATGATTGAGGATGTGTAAGAAGTTTTGGAAAAGTGGGAGCACTTCTAAACCTCTTTATTTAATGTAATTATAGAAAAAATACGATAATAAAGTTACTAAATAAGTTAATTATCTTTTTAATGTCCTTTCTAGCTGACTGATTTTCATCTTACTACAAATGCTTCCTAAGAGGGTGGATACATTTTGGTAGAACTTTGTCTAGTTACTTAGACTTCAGCACTGCCATTGGCATCAGGGTTTCCTTTTGTGGTGAGATCAAATGCATTTTCTCCGTTTGATCAGTGACAGCAGTAGCTTTAACTTTTCCTACCGACCTGTTAGAATGTGAGGAGTTTGTGTGTCAGACTGCTATTATTTCTGGATAACAGTGAAGTGGAAGAAATCATTCCAGTTGTCCATCTATGAGTTTCTTGTATGTTTCAGAGTATTTGTGAGTTGAAACTGCTTGTGAGCCCAAACCCTGTAAGGTTTTTGTGTAACAGTGTAACAACTTTGAAAACTTGCAAAGCTAAACTTGTGAAGTGTAGCAAAAAGAGCAGGCAAACAAATTTTATGTCAAATGGGGATTTCTAAAAGTCTTAGTAGCAATGTGTGAAAGCTATGACACGTTAACAGGCTCCAGTTAACAGCATCTGAAATTTGAAAGAATTAAAAATTGAAATAGAGGTGTGTGAAAGTGACAAAACTGGGTTGGTAAAGCATGTGTGTAATGAGTAATGCTGAAATACGAAATTCCTGGAAGGTTATTCTCTTTCTGTCAGAATCCAAAATGTGTGACCTAAGGTATTTTTCCTAAAAAGTTCACATTATACTGCATCAGATAAAATGTAAAAAGGCAACGTTGGTCTTTCAGTGTAACCCATACAACTGAAAATGTGGGGTCATTGTTATTAATGAAAAAAAATTATTAATTGGTATGAAAAGGTAGTTGAAAGTTTAGGTTTTTTAAAATACAGAGTTGTTTGGTATGTTATCAGATGCTAACTATGTGTTATGTGTGGAATGCTGCTGCTGACAGACTTAGTGAAATATCACTTTCTTATTTCACATCTCTCTGCTTGTTAGCTTCTGTTACAGGCAAAATGAAATTGTAATAGACTTGTAGTCTCTTAGGAAGCTAACATTTGACATGGAGACACAGTGGCATTTTCAGCTGTATCCCGAGTAGCTTGCAACAAATTGTATTGAAAAATCAGGAAGGTGGGAAAAAATCCTGATTTGAGTTCATAAACATACCTCTAGCCCTTTAAATTGCTACTAGCAGCTGGCAGCAACATCAAACTTAATCACTTAATCTCTTCCCAAGTGGATACCCTATTTTAAGTACCTCACTGGCATTTGCTTGCACAGGATTCCTGTCAGTCCTAAACTTGGGAACAGCAGGCTCATAAATCAGATTTTCTTCTCAGTGTTGCTGTTCTTTTGTGCCAGCCTTGTATGTTTTATAATTCTTATGGAAGAATGGGAAAAAGAGATGGATAGCTTGTCTAGCTGCATTATAATCCTGAGGAGAAGCATGTTTTCCAATGTGTCACAGAACTAGTTTGATTATAGTTTGTATCTGTGTAATATGTAATTGCAAATTTGCATTGGCACAGGCAAGGAGAAGGGGCGGTTACGTTGCATAGTAACTTCAGACAGACTCAGGAAGTGATCTGCATTATATTATGCTGCTACAGTTCTATAAAGATATAAAGTGCACGTTAGTATGTCCATGTGCATTCTATTTGGTGATTATAAAATATGGTTATCCTGTCTATGAAAACTAGTTTATTAGGATATGTGGAAAGGGTCAAGGAATAAAAACACTTGTAAACCTTATTGTATATGTATCTATAAATGTTCTGTGACTAGAGAACTAGTCACATTATTATGATTAAGTAATGTTTTGATAAGAATTACTTCTTAGATAATAATTGAATGTAGATACATAAACATGGAGATTACGTATTTGTAATGTGTACATTCATATTCTGTGGCTTTAGTCCCTTGCTACGGTAGGAGTAACTCTGAATTTTTGCCTTTTTCTGGTGCTTTCAAGTGGTGTGAGTTGACTGTTAGGATTAGGAGGGAAGCGTATTTACTGGCCAATGCAGAATTTATAAATGACAGTCTGACAGAGATTAGCTGAGTAGCTGCTATATGTTTGATGCTCTGAGAAGTACTAAGAGGGCACAGAGTTAAATTTCAGCTGATTTTGACTTTACATTGTCTCATACAGTACAGATCTTTTTAATTGTTTTCACTGTTGATCCTGCCATGTTATTTCTTTCGGCTGTATTTATGCCTCTGGCAGAGGTGTTGAAAAATGAGAAATGAAACAAAAAATATTGCAGAAGTGTTACTGGTGTGTTATGTGTTTTCACATGCAAAGAAAATGTTCTTGCAAATAAGGGGAAAGTGTTTCCTATTCCTGGAGAAATGTACACAATTCATTAGAATGTACATTTTTCTAGTTCCCTTTGTTTGGCTGTGATTTCAACACATTATATATATTTATTGTAATAACTATAGCTGTATTATAATAAGTAAGCTTCTAAGAAGGTGCACTTATCGTAGAATCATAGAATAGTTTGGGTTGGAAGGCATCTTTAAAGGCCATCTAGTCCAAACCCTGCCCTGCAGTGAGCAGGGACATCTTCAACTAGACCAGGTTGCTCATAGCCCCGTCCAACCTGACCTGGAATGTTTCCAGGGATGGGGCATCTCCCACCTCTCTGGGCAACCTGTGCCAGTGTTTCACCACCCTCATTGTAAAAAATTTCTTCCTTTATCTAGTCTGTATCTACTTTCTTTTAGTTTAAAACCATCCCCCAGCCTATATTGATACTGGGGGTTGCCCTGAAGAATATAACATTCTTTCCAGTTTCACGTTTTTTACATCTTCTGTTAAAGAAAAATGTGCAATTCCTCTGTCACAGTTTAGTTTTGTAGTGTTAGATATTAAAAGTTGTGTTAATATCTTGTCAAAAATAGATAACTCAGTTACATTAATTTCATTAAGCTTCCTTAGGAAATCATTCCATGCATTTTATTAACCTTTTTATGGAGTTGTTTTACCAGTGTACTCCTTGTTTAGTCCTATAAGAGTTGTTTTAAATTGTTGATAAGTAGCAATTTTATTTGCTTATAATTTTGAAAAATGAATATTTTCCTTACATCTTTTGGGTTCTGTTTGTATTTCGAAGTTAGTCATTTTTTTTAAACTTCTATTAAATGTTGGGTTAAAGAATTGAGGATACAGTAGAGGAGGAGGCTTAGACTGGAAGACATGGTACTACCTTGTTCTAGAGGCACCAAGACTGTTAGAAGGCAAGGAAGTAACTGAATATACTTTTTAAAATTGTTGTGAATGAAGCTGTTGAAATGTGGTTTGAGGCTTGGCTGAAGCCAGCCTGTTACTGGAACTCTCATTAGATCAGCTGTACCTTACTGATTTCTAAGGCAAAGAAGTCTGATAGCTCAGCTCAGTGGAGAGCCTGTATTTAAGACCTCTGTGATTTACCCTCAAGGAAAAGAATCACTGAATGGCAGGGGTTGGAAGGGACCTCTGGAGATCATCTTGTCCAACACCCCTGCTTGTGCAGGTGCATCTAGAACAGGGGGCACAGGACCACGTCCAGGTGGGTTTTGAATGCCTCCAGGGAAGGAGACTCCACAACCTCTCTGGGCAGCCTCTTCCACTGCTCTGTCACCCTCCAAGTAAACAGGTTTTTCCTCATATTCAGATGGAACTTCCTGTGTTCCAACTTGTGCCCGTTGTCCCCTCTTCTGTCATTGGGCACCACTGAAAAGAGTCCAGTCCCATCCTCTTGACACCCACCCTTTTGATATTTATAAGCATTGATAAGATCCCCCCCTCAGTCTTCTCTTCTCCAGGCTGAACAAACCCAGGTGTCTCAGCCTTTCCTCATAAGGGAGATGCTCCAGTCCCCTGATCGTCTTCATAGCTCTCCACTGGACTCTCTCCAGTAGTTCCCTGGCTTTTCTGAACTGGGGGGCCCAGAACTGGATGCAGCGCTCCAGATGTGGCCTCACTAGGGCAGAGTAGAGGGGCAGGATAACCCCCCTCGACCTGCTGGCCACACTCCTTTTCATGCACCCCAGGACACCGTTGGCCTTCTTGCCCACAAGGGCACAGTGCTGGCTCATGGTCAGCCTGTTCTCCACCAGCACTCCCAGGTCCTTCTCAGCAGAGCCGCTTTCCAGCAGGTCAGCCTCCAGCCTGGACTGGTGCAGTGGGTTGTTCCTCCCCAGGTGCAGGACCTTACACTTGGTTTTGTTGATTGTCATGAGGTTCCCCTTGGCGCAGCTCTCCAGCCTGTCCAGGTCTCGTTGGATGGCAGCACGGCCTTCTGGTTCTCTTAATGAATGAGGTTCTCTTAAATGTTTTGTAAATGTGCTGGTGTTTCAAAACCATTTAAGTTGTGTTTTGCTAATGGCTAAATGGCAAACTTTAGTTTCTTGGACTCTTGTGCCAAAAATCATATATTAGGGAGTTTCTAGAACGATAACTAAAGCTTTTAAAGGGGCAAAGTTACAGTTTTGATGAAATTAATTGTCTTACTGCCTGGGTAGCTTTTTTTTTTTCTGCACTTTGTAAGTAATTAAACCAAGGAAGGCTTAACTACAGCCACCTAGAAGTTCTGTGGCAGTTATGAAGGGACCCTTCTGGGATTGCCCTCTGCTCCCCCCTTAGGCTGCATTAATGTTTACATACTGGCTGTTAACATTATAGTGGCGCCTGTCTCGTTGCTACAGTTAAGACTGTGTCACTGATGGTATTATAAAACTTGAGATTTAGGGCTTTTATAATTTGGTTGTAAAATCTTGCTCTGGGCGACTATTGACAACATGTTTTTAGTTGAAATCTAGGTGGCTTTCATCAGAAAAATTCAGTGTGCTGGACTCTGCATGTGTATTTAAAAAGTGATGTAGTGCAAGAGTGCACGTTATAGAGAACATCTATATACACACATATGTTCGGTGTTCTTGGAAACAAAAGTATTACTATGTATTGCTTAGAAAAGTGGCAGAAACATTTGTGCAAGAACAATGTGGAATTCTTAGGCTGTATGTTTGTTCTCCTGATGAAACATTCACTTACCGTTAAGGATATTTGCTTGCCATAAATGCCATTAGTCTAAATACATTACAAAGGAACAATATGACAGCATAGTAATGGTAAAAAGTATATCCTGTAAATAAATATAGCATTTTTGTAAGTTTGTCCATTCAAATACAAATTTGTTGGTATATATTTCTCTATATAGACTTGAGGTCACAATATTCTTTCTAAAATGTTTTATGGTTATTTAGTTTAACATTGTGTTTTAGGGAAACCTATAAATCACCAGTTTGGGGGTGTGTGTGATCAAAACAAGTAAACAAACTCTCTTAACACAGCAGTTATTTTTGCAAGCTTTAGTCTTACTTGCTACAGGTAAGAAACTGAGAGAGTAAGGTACATTGAGGGATGATTTTATGCATATTTTTTGTGTTGTAGTGAAAAAACTTTCAAGTTTCAATGACTCGCATGAGTATTTCGTGTTGTAATCTGGTAAGGAGAGCTAGAAGGGAAACAAATCATTTTGGAGGTTTACTCCTTTAAGAGTGATTATTACTCTGAAATATGGAGCCAAGCTGTAGAATTTAATGGGAACACTTTTTTTGTTTCTAACCCAAAATATGTTAAAATCCATTGCACTTCAGCAGCTGTCTCGGTGAGACCCAATGTTTGAGAGATCTGTGTTTTTATAGTAACAGAATGTAAATGTTTGAACATTGCTCATGTTTTGAGGGCTGCTACTGCCATAGTTGTCATAGGGAGGGAAAACACTGATCGTTCAAGGTTGCCTGGGAGCGCAGGAGTCGATCTGGAAGATGCCGTGGTTGTGGAACATTGTGAATGGCAGGTAGCTCGGGACTGGCAGGTCTCAGGAGTGTTTTTTGTGGAAAGTAGCATCTCTTGCTGACTTAGTGGGAGCTCTTGCTCAGTGCAGGGCTAAAGTATTTCTAATCAATGACTTACAGTAATTTGTCTTTCTGAGAAGTGGGATCACCTGGCTTATGCTATGTTTGACCTGACACACTCAGTCTCCAGTTTGGGAAAAACCCCCCAGTAGCGTGGTATTTTACACTAGAAGGATTGATGATCTCTGTAGGGTATATCCCTGGCAATCATAACTTTGTTAATATTTGCAAAGAGATTTGTATTTTTCACTTATTGTTATAGTGTTACATGTTAATTCTGGAAAAAATTCCTGAAGCTGATTTAACTGTGTTAAGTAAAATCAATATTAGTGAAGTCAGACTTTAAGAACCATCTTTTATAAGCACAGGAGCAGGCAATTCCACTGTGTTGTAAGTCAAGCAAGCGGGACAGAAGACTAGCTTGGCTGGACAGGGAACTGCTCATGGAGCTCAAAAGGAAGAAGAAACTGTATGATCTCTGGAAGTGAGGTCAGGCTTTGCAGGAAGATTACAGAGCCGTGGTTTGCATATGAGGGGAGAAGACATGAAAAGCAAAAAGCTCAGTTAGAGTTGAAACTGGCCAGTGTTGTATCTGACAACAAGAAGGGCTTTTTTAAGCACATTAATAGCAAAAGGAGGTCCAAAGAAAACATTGGACTGATACTTGTCGAAGATGGTCATCTGACTAACAGGGATGAAGAAAAAGCAGAGGCATTCAATACTTTTTTTGCCTCAGTCTTTAATAATATTGACCTTGGGCTGCTAGGTCCCGTGAGTTCGAAGACCATGAGTGCAGGAACAGCGACTTTCCATTTGTGCACGCTGAAACTGTAAGGGACCAGCTGTATCAGCTGAGTGTTCACAAGTCAATGAGGTTTGATGGGATTCACCCCAGAGTACTGAAGGAGCTGGTGGATGTTATGGCAGGACCTCTCTTGATCATCCCATCAAAGGTCTTGGGAGTCTCGGGAGGTCCCTGCTGACTGGAAGCCAGCCAGTATTATTCTAGCCTACAAAAAGGGCATGAGGGAAGGCCCAGGGAACTACTGACCTAGTTAGTCTAACCTCAGTTCCTGGAAAAAATTATGGAGAAAATTATACTGGGTACTCTCAAAAGGTATTTAAAGAATACTGCAATCATCAGGCATAGTCAGCATGGATTCACAAAAGCAAAGTCCTGTTTAACTAGTTTGATACCCTTCTATGATAAGGTCATCTGCCCAGTGGATGAAGGGAAGGCTGTCATTTAAATAGTAGCTGGGTTGTGAAGCAGTCCTGTGTGAAGGAGAAGGATGTTCTCTGTGGGTCATAAAAAGACGCTGTGTTACTAGCAAGATGTAAACACTGTGCTCCATTTGTAAAAGTAGCTGCAGAGTTAATTTGCTGCATTTAAATGAACTGGGGAATCCATTTTGTTCTTTATTCAAGGAAGATCCTCTTTCCCATACTGTGCTCTTAATTATTCCTACAATCGGTCTATCCTTCACACTTGCCCTTTACTCTTCGTGATTCTGTGTATATACATAAGATGTAGGTATAATCCTTACATGTCTGCGTGCCTTCTAAAAAGAAGTGGTTACAGTCATCACTTAGACTTTTCTAACCATCTGAAATGTGCGTTTCTATTTCATACCAGTCATCTTTTCCCAGTCAGTTTAGTGAATCACCATTATGTGTCTCAGTTACAAAGGCAGTCCAGATAACTGTCTCAGGCTAGATTTCATCCACTTCAGATGGCAAAAGTTTGGCAAGATGAATCCTATACTTGTGAACAGAGCAAGAAGGATCCTTGGGGATCACTGATTCCAGTCCCATGCATTTATAGTCAATCAGCCCAGGTTATAAACTAATCAAGCTTCTGAAAAACTGTCTGCAGAGGTGTCCAGCAACCAAGTTTCACGAATTTTCAGCCGGCAGCATTCGAGTGTTGGAAAAATTTGGTCCAGCTTGCTTGTGCGGTCCTTGATGTCTTGCACAAGATGGAGGAGCAGGAGAGCAGCTACAGCTTTATAGTCGAGAATCCATTTTCTGGGATAACACAGGCAGACAGAGTAAAAATACTGGAAGATCCCATGTAAAATATATACCTGTGATTCTGGAGATACTGGAGAATGTGTTGCAGACATCTGGGTGGGTCTGTACAGGCTGGGTTTATTTTCTGTTAGTGTTGTTACAGTCAGGGCTGAGTTGGATCATGCAGGACTATTTGGTTGCGTTTGCTCAGTGGTCTCTGGTTCCCTGAGTTTCAGGAGGATTTACCAGCTTAGGCACATCACCAGCCGTGAGGTTACTTCATGAAAAATTATGTAAAGACATCACAGCCAACACCCATTAAGCTCTGGACTACCTCTGTCTGTTCACATGGGGCCAGCCTAGATGGACAGAGGGCAGTGCTAAGGTCAAGCTACAAGCTCTGATAGATCCCACATGACTCAGTGTAGCTAGCTCTTCCTGCAATGCTCCATGAGTAATTGAGACTTTATTATAGTTAAAGTTTAATTTTTTTTATTATTCTAAGGACCACTTTTGGCAAATCTGGTTTTGAAATGTTCACTTTGTAGGCTGAAAACTAAGTAAAAGTGATTTAGTCATCTGCGTATTAGTATAATTTTGTATTCTGTTTTTATCATTAACCCCCAAAACCCTACAAAAACCCCTAGAAAACTTACAGTCCCATTGAAATGCCTAGAAATAAAATGTCAAAATTTAGACTGCTGCTGAACATTGGACTATTCTGCAAGTCTGACTTGGATTCAAATGGCACAGGCAGAGGATTGATTACTGTGTTCTGTCTGCTCAGCACTAGCATCCAGGAGACACTCATTTGGACTTCCTTGGCTTAAGCAAACACTTAATACATCTTCTGTGTCTGAATGCTTGCGTGTAACATGCAGCTCCCAGAGGGTGAATAATAAATATTCTGCTAGTATGGAATAAACTTCAGATGCTGCCTAGGTGCGCTGTCTATAGTGCTGGCTGATGTGGCAGTGAAAACCTTGATATTTACCTGGCGAGATAACATCTGTGCCTACCATGCCTCTGGTACCATGGCTGAAAGTCTTTGAGGNTTTTTTTTAAGATACTACAGATGAGAAGAGCTTAAATCTTTGTTTCCATATGAGCCATGCCTATAAATCCACCTATAAACTTAAGTAAATGAAGTGACTCTTTCCTGTAGCCTCATTGCTCCCAAGGGGTTAACGTTGTTGTTAGCTCCTGCAGCAGGAAAAGTGTGGAGGTAGAAACCTGGAATGGCAATGATGTGCTATATTTAACCATGCAAGAGTTTTCTGTGGTGAAGATTACAGCAGCGTACTGTGGTTAAACATCTTGCTTCCCCTTCCTGCCCTCTCTCCTCCACATCCCAGGACAGAAAAAGACATGTTTTTATTTCCTTTAGTACGCCCATAGTGTTTCTTGTAATCAGATGACCTCCACTCCAGATTGAAACTTTTTGATAAAGTAAGCATATGCCATTAAAACCTTCTCCTAAAGACGGTCTGTCTGAAAAGCAGTAACAACAGACTCCATGGCATTAAAGGCAAGCATAAAACAGGTCTTGTGAATTTGGGCCGGTATCTGTCATCACAATCCAGACTGCTCCAGCTTTAGTGAAAGACTGAAACAATATGGACTGTCTGGTGGTACAACATAATTTTGTCTACTTGAAGGAATTTGTATGTGCTCCGTCTTGCTTCATCAATGATAAGTTTTTCCTTTTAAGCTCTTCTTCAGTGTCTGTTTTTCATTCGTTGTGAGCAATGGACTGAAGAACTAGCAAAATATTCTAATATCCACTGTTGGCATTTTCGATCTTTGAGCTTAAAGTTCCAAAATAATGGGTTCAAACTGGACTTGGCAATAACTTCTTTCTGTCTTTGGTAGGTGAAATATCACATTAATGTCCGCAGTATCCGGCACAATTCATCATCGAATGCTGATGTCCTGCCAGAAATTGACTTCTTGGTCAATAGGGATGTGTTGAAGTGACTCTCAGTCAAACTTTTAGTATGGCTTGCCTGCCTTTCTAGAGAAGGTTTACGTTGGCTTCTGACACTGCTGTTCCTTGGGACCCCTTGTGTTCTGGGCCCTTATGGATGTAGGTGCACTCTTAACAGCGTTAATCTGTCTTCTGCACAAGTAATTTGTAGTTCCTAACTGGATTTGAAGCCTGTTTTCAATATGACTTAATATGCTGTCATTGGGGTTCTAAAGGGGAAAAAAAGTGCAGATGGCACTGTAAGTTGGCAAGTCTAACTCCGTATGCTGCTTCTGTTGGAATAGCTGGTCTGCTGTTTCTGAATGTAAGGGCATTTAGAAGTTAGTCGCACCATGTGAAAAACTGCAGTAGTCTTCTTTTTGAGTTGGATTGCTTTGTCATGTTAGCTTTTTGGTATATTGCTTCAGGTGTTTTGTAAACAGTGTAGTCTGATCACAAATGTAATCATTAAAACATGAGGCTAAAGAGAAAATTAGCTCTAAACATGCAAACAAAACAATACCTACTGGTTTGACAGACTAGAAAAAGAGCATTAGGCTTCTTAAGTTTTTTGAAATAGATGAAAAAACTGATGATTTGAGTAGCTTATAAAAAAACTTGTATTGTGGAAGAGACCTTCTCAAACTGGGCACAGAGTATGACTTGGGGAGGGAAAGGCAGCTGTTTCAAGGGGCTTCTTGGGAAGCCTCTGGAGCCGCCTCTCACCGAGATGCTGTGGTCTGGGTTTGGGATGTGCAGATAGGCTATGGGTGAAGGGCTCTTAACCTGAGAAGTGCTGGAGGGTAGAGGTGGAGAACAGGCCAAATACTGGATGAGTTTCAGCTGGTGTTGTGACAACCCCAAGCTTTCTGCTAGAGTAGTAACATTATAGGAGAATTTTTTTCTCCTTCTTCCTGTCCTTCTCGCTCCCAAAATATTCTGAGTATATGTCCAAGGCCAGTGAATATTGCGTATCTCTGCAACTCTGAAATTTCTGTGCCCTGCCTTGCTCTTCTTCCTAATTTTTATTAACAGTTCTGTCCATTACGTCCTCTTTTTGCTATGAAACAGTAGTGATTGCCAGCAAAATATGTAGAAGCAATGACCCGCTGCTGCTAAGGATCCCCAAAACAGTCTTGCTTAAAAAGAGAGTATTTGCTTTTGTGCCCTACACGCATTCCTTCCAGGCAGAGCGGCCAAGCAGCACATGTTGTATCCCGACTGAGAAGGTGCCCAGAAAAGAACTGAGTGTTTTCTTTTTGATTGACTGAGCTGATTAAAAACAATTGTGTGTTACTATCAACAGTCCAAAGAAATTGTTATTTGAGGCCTTATTTAAGGCTAGATAGACCTTCTATACCAAGAATGTTAATAATTTAAAAAATTGCTGGAAATCCTTCATTTCTTTTCCTGAGGTTTGATTAATTTGTTATTCTTCTGTTATCTACTAGTCAATCCTTTTATGAAACTAATAAGCTTTTTGGAATCTGATTTTTATCTCTTCATGGAGTCTTGTGAGGTTAAATCACACTTTAATTAAGAGATTTTTTTTTCCCCCCTCTGTAGGTCAGCCTTTGTTTTGACTCTGTTGGCTCTGTAGACACCATAGAGAAACTGGGAGAGGAGGAAGAGGGAGGGAATGTTGAAAGAAAATCTGTGTAAAATAGAGTATAAAACAGTTAAAAAATTAAACTATAGATGTTATCCTGTGTTGCACTAGCTGAAAACTCAGTAAGAATTATTGGTACTAATTTAACTGGAATGTATTACTGTAGATATATTTTCTTTTTGGCTTCTCTCCCTTTCCAGTTTTCTCATACCCTTTCTTTGGCATGTGTTCAAATCATAGAATATGTTGAGTTTCTTTCCTTTCCTTTTAAGAAAAACCAATTCTGAGTATTTGCAAGAAACAAAATAACCATTTTACTTAACATGTAATGTGCTTGAAGCAAGTATTACTGATTTGCAGTTTCAGGCAATTTCAGTTTCCCAACCTGTGAAGTGTACGTTTCCTACTTTAAACAACCCAAGATTTTGAAATAGAAAATTCCTTAGAAAAACCCAATGGCCTGTGGGTCCTTAAACTGTATTTTCTGACATGAAGTTATGTGCCTGAACATTATCTTTGTGTGAAAGACTTGCTACTGGTATTTACTAAGCTCAAAAAGTAATCATTTTCTTTTTTGAAAACTTATTGCTTAGGTCTGTTTTCATAATTTTCGGCATTATTTTAAAGCTTATCTGTTCCTGCTGATTTTAAGTGAACTTTTGCACCAGGATTTCACTGCTGGCCTCCAGCTGTCAGTAGGAAATTGGTGGGTGTGAGAGACTAACGATACCCTAAACATAATCTGTAGTACTTGTGTTATTACAGGGATACAATCGCAACTCCAGAGCTATAGTTGGTTAGCTTGTGGTGTCAAGCTGCTGTAGAGCAGACACCCCCCCACCCCCACCCCCCTTCATTTTGACCTTTTTCTTTTCAGGGAAAACTTATGATTTGTGTGTTTGATTTAATTCTGCAGGTTATAAAGTGGTGTGTTTTACAGAGTGTGGGGGGGAGGGAAGCTGGGGGGAGGAATTCTTCCTGTTTTTGCAGACCACAAATCCTGTCTGGGGAGCCATTACAGACTATTATGTTAGCTTCTTAGTTTATGTTCAGAAATTAAAGCCAGAGTTAACTGTTTCTCTCTCCCCCTTCCCCCCC
>WEKW01007921.1:8457-58365 GCA_013389905.1 Sula dactylatra | reverse complement strand
ATTTGTTAAAGGAGACCAAGCCCTGGTTGTTGACAACACGGAGAGATACGAGAGTAAATTAACATCTTTCTTTGGCAGATGCAGCGGCGGAAAAAGTTAAGAAATAGCAACATCTAAAAGACCAAGTGCAGGAACTGACTAATGTTAATAACATTAAATTTATGGGATTTCCGCTAGGTGCACATGGAAAATGGTATCAGGACAACTATGAATTATTGAAAGAACTCAGACTCTCTACTTCCTGGCAGGAAAAGTTAGCTCGTCGATTATCGAATCGAGCAGTATTCTCTTCAGTGAACATTATGCATATGTTTGCTAGTAAAGTAAGAAACATTGTAAGATCTTAATGTTTGATTGTAAATATGTTTTATGATGATTTATAAATATACTGACCTTTCCTCTCTATCTATCTAAGGCGGGAGCCGGACCCCCCGGAACTGCCGAGGGCAACAAAAGCTTGGATAATGAGGGCAGTAGTATGTAGGGACAAATTGGGGCTCGGTATCATGATGTGTCACCATTGCTGCCAAAAAGACAATTACTGCTGGTCTTTACCAAGGTGGATGGGCACCTATACTTAACCCGGAAAATGAACATGCATATAACTATATATGTTTGATAAATAGCACAGCCATCAGCAGAAGCTGCATCCATTAAGGTAAGAAAAGGAATGTCCTGCCTGAGACAGAGAAAGGATCCAATAAGGAACAAGATGACCCCAGACCCAAATATTGCTATTGAATTGAACCATCATGTGAGGGGAGGGGAACTTGGATTGTAAGGGTATAATTGTCCATGGATTTCTTTGTTCGGGGTCCCTCTCCGGAGGCACCCAGCTCGAGCCGTTCTTTACTGCTGTACCGCTCAATAAATGCATCTGGCATACACCGTGTCGGAGACTCTCCTTCAGGGAAACCTAGGGTCGAGCCTGAGGGGAGAGAAAGCGCCCGAGAAAGTGTGTGTGAGCAAGGAGTCGGAAACGGTACCTGTCAGCTCAGTGGAGCTGCCTGCTGCGAAGGGACTCTGGTCTCAGGTGGTGTGTGTGCAACTCCCTGAATGGTGTGTTAATGCTTGGGATGCAGCTTCTCCTGTAGTAATCAAATACGCTTTCATCTTGCCATTCCCAAGGGATATCAGCTCTTCTAGAATTAGACTGTAGCAGTTATTAATCCTTTGGGAGAAATATTTTCAAGCTAATAGCCTCATTTAAATATTGAGTTTGTGAATTACAGAAAAGCCTCAATGGGAGGTTTGAATCTAAATGGATCTCAGGGAGAAAATGATGCAACATACACATGTGTAAAATGAGAATTTTTACCCTAATTCTGTAGCCTGTTCTGTACAGGCAGCAATTAAGAGGTATTGTCTTGATTTTATGCCAGCTTTCAAGCTTTGAAGCTCCATAACTTGGTGCGACAGATAAAGATAACCTAACACTAGGTATCATGTAGCTGTTTTATTTCTTTAAAACTCTCTCTAAATGCAGAAACTGTTTTTGTATTAGTCCTGTAAATTTTGAAAATAAACTCCAGTATTTACATTTTTACTTTAAGAATGGAATATTTCTAAGAGATCTTTTATGCTGGAAGATCAACTACAGGTGTTCCATTCACATGGCAATGGCACTCTCTAAGTGGTTGTTGTGGTTTAGCCCCAGTCAGCAACTGAGCACCACACAGCCGCTCGCTCACTCCCCCCACCCCTATGGGCTGGGGAGAGAATCGGAGGAGCAAAAGCAAGAAAACCCTTNCCAGTCCCCGAGCCGCGATCGCGCCTTCCCCCGGCCAACTCCCCCCAGTTCCCATACTGGGCATGATGTCACATGATATGGAATACCCTTTGGCCAATTCAGATCAGCTCTCTTGGTTGTATCCCCTCCCCTCCCAGCTTCTTGTGCACCTGGCAGAGCATGGGAAGCTGCAAAAGTCCTTGACCAGTGTAAGCGCTACCTAGCAACAACTAAAAACATCAGTGTGTTATCACATATTTTCATACCAAGTCTAAAACACAGCACTATACTAGCTACAGTGAAGAAAATTAACTATCCCAGCTAAAACCATGACAGTGGTCCACTTCTACAGTTTTCAGAACTCCAGCTTGTATTATGGATTTCCAAGAAATGACAACATGCTCTTCCCTTAAGCACTATAGGTCACTTTGGGATTTGGCAACATTAGGTGTTGTTTTGAGAGATATCTTTGAGAACAGTATCTTTGCTATTGTACTGGGTTTGGATGGGATAGAGTTAATGTTCTTCACAGTAGCTTGTATGGGGCTATGTTTTGGATTTGTGCTAGAAAGAGTGTTGATAACACAGGGATGTTTTAGTTACTGCTTGTCATGGTTTAGCACCGGTTAGCAACTAAGCGCTGCACAGCTGCTCGCTCACTTCCCCACCCCAGTGGGATATATGGGGAAGATGATAGCACAAGGAATGCATATGAAGACTTTTCTGATCTTCTTAATTCTTCAACTTCACAGAACATTTAACCAAACAAGTCATCAGTTCAGCCTTTTCTGCTTCTCACACACCACCCCACCAGCAAGTAGGGACATCTGGGACAGCTGACCCCAACTGACCAAAGGGATAGTCCATGTCATATGATGTCATACTCAGCAATAAAAACTGGGGGAAGAAGGAGGAAGGGGGGGCGTTTGGAGTTAGGGCGTTAGTCTTCCCAAGTAACCATTATGCATGATGGAGCCCTGCCTTCTTGGAGATGGCTGTGTTTTGGATAATAATGTTGATAACACACTGATGTTTTAGTTGTTGATAAGTACTGCTTACACTAGTCTAGGAGTTTTCCAGCTTCCCATGCTCTGCCAGGTGCACAAGAAGGCGGGGGGGCACAGCCACGACAGCTGATCCAAACTGGCCAAAGGCCTATTCCATACCATGTGTAGGGGGACCCTCCCTTTGAACATCCAGTCCAGCACCGGCAGTCGAGGTGCCAGGAGCAGCTGTGCTTCAGTACCAACCACTTCTGAAGCAGCTTGAACCCCTTCATATGCTACCAATATCTCTTTTTTCAGTTGGAGTATAGTGGGCCTTGGACCCTCTGTATCCCCGACTCCAAAACCCTAGGGGTTGACCTCGGGTCTCCCCTGGTGCTTTCTGCCAGAGGCTCCAGGTAGGGCCATTCTCCCCGGCTGCGGTGTAGAGCACATTTTTAACGTCTTGTCCTGCCTGGACTGGCCCAAGGGCTACTGCATGAACTATCTCTTGCTTTATCTGTTCAAAGGCCTGTCGTTGCTCAGGGCCCCATTTGAAATCATTCTTCTTCCGCGTCACTTGATAGAGAGGGCTTACAATCAGACTGTAATTTGGAATATGCATTCTCCAAAAACCCACAACACCTAGAAAAGCTTGTGTTTCCTTTTTGCTAGTTGGTGGAGACATGGCTGCTATTTTGTTGATCACATCCATTGGGATCTGACAATCTCCATCTTGCCATTTTATTCCCAAAAACTGAATCTCCTGTGCAGGTCCCTTGACCTTACTTTCTTTTATGGCAAAACCAGCCTTCAGAAGGATTTGGACTATTTTCTTCCCTTTCTCAAAAACCTCTTCTGCTGTGTGGCCCCACACGATGATGTCATCAATGTACTGAAGGTGTTCTGGAGCTCCACCCTGTTCCAGTGGAGTCTGGATCAGTCCATGGCAAATGGTAGGGCTGTGTTTCCACCCCTGGGGCAGTCGGTTCCAGGTGTACTGGACGCCCCTCCAAGTGAAAGCAAACTGTGGCCTGCACTCTGCTGCCAGAGGGATTGAGAAGAATGCATTAGCAATATCAATAGTGGCATACCACTTGGCTGCCTTTGACTCCAGTTCATATTGAAGTTCCAGCATGTCCGGCACTGCAGCACTCAGTGGCGGAGTGACTTCTTTCAGGCCACGATAGTCTACTGTTAGTCTCCACTCTCCATTAGACTTCCACACTGGCCATATAGGACTGTTAAAGGGTGAGCGGGTCTTACTGATCACTCCTTGGCTCTCCGGTCGACGAATGAGCTCGACAGAGGGAATTAAACAGCTGTCTACCTTGCCCGGTCTTTCGAAGAACCGTTCTGTTTTGGGGTTGCTGAAGGTCAAAGAACAACAGGTTCCAATTGCCACCACAACAGTGCACTGGCGGCAATATCGCACCAAACGAGACTCCCTGATCCCCATCCATGAGCTCATTCGGGAATCAATCCCGAGAGCCTGGTGATACCTAGGCCTCCATCCCAAGTGCTGGAATATAGGATGGCATCACACATACTTACTGGGAGATGTAGCCATTTCTTGATTGCCACTTGATTATGTTTCTGGTTTGCACCAGTTTCAGGGCTTTCCTTCACGTAGCTAAGTAAAACTTCAGTATACGGTCAACCTATCTAGGTGAAAGTTCACAGCTTGCGGCCAAAGGCTTTAGCAAGCCTTGCTGCTAATGCTATGTATTGGATTCCATTTGAGCTAGAAAGTTACTTCTGCAACATGATTGTGGTGGTAAAAGATATTAATATTTACAATTTGAGATGTCTGGCTAATAAGTTTAGCCTAACTGAAAGAACATTCCTTTTAACTAAAAGCTAACAGTCTGTGATTGTTTCCAGCTCCCCACTTCTAAACTGAGATACTGTGTCCCCCATTCCTATAGGCTCCCCCAAGAGCCATCTCCTAATATTGTCAGTCGTTTACTGTTTGATTCCTTCTTAGAATTTGAGCAGTTAGCAAGCTCATTAAGTAGTCCATCCCTCCCAGGGATGAATATCAGGCTTTGTTAACATTGAAATGATTGTTTTTCCTCACATCTTTCTTTTTTTTTTTTTTTTTTTTTTTTTTTTTTCTCTGAAAGAGTATATAGGTTGGGTCTGTGCCAGCACTTGGCAGAGAAGAGGGAAGCAGGGGGAGATGCTGTTTGAATGTTCTCTCACTACGATCATAGTTAATAAAGCTTCTGTCTGACCTGTCCTAAATTATACTTGCGTTATTACACACTTGGAGTCCCCAGTTAAGCAGTAAACAAAGTTCTCTGACTATAAAATAAATTGTTCACCCTTTGCAATTGAAATATGAGCTCCCCACCTTTATGTACACTGATGGGTGTGGTTTCAATTTTCAATACATTAACCTTTACAATTATGCTACACTTCAAGCATCATCTACCTAGCAAAACGAATGTGCATCTGAATAGTCTGCATGGGTTATATTAACCTGTCTAGCATGAGCAACAACAAGCAAGTGGAGATATTGTAACCAAGGTGGTAGGGAATTAAACAGGATAGTAGAATATTGCGTGCTGTGAAACTTGTAACCATAGAAACCTCATTAGGTCGGTACTGTCTTGTATTTAGGAACTAATGATTAACTCAATGAGAACAGTGAGGAATGTTCTGTTAGAACTTTGAAACAATGAAGAATTGAATAGAGGAGTTTTGTTTGAATCTTGTAACTCTAGGAACCATATTAGTTAGTTATTGTATATGTTAAGTTTTGTGAAGCTAGGGAAACTTGCTATAGAAACCTGTTATGTGCCAGTGATGCTGCTAGGAAACACCTTTACCCTTCCCGTCTTGATTTGAATATCAAGAAATTAATTAGTAGTCATTAATAGAAGTGACCAATGATTGTTTTGGGATATGAAATCGTATAACATAAGGACCAATCAATGTAGAGGTTAAATTAATGATGAATATTATATACCATAAGAATGAATAATAAGTATTGTATGCAAAACAGTTTGGCGTGATCACGACTTGACAGAAAATATGTATAAAAACCTGTGATTTTTGGTACAAGGCGGAACACGCTTGAGGAGGAGTTATCCCCCGTGTTCCCACGCGCCGTGAATAAAGAATGCCTGCCTTTTAACACTACATTGGTGTTACGAGGTTTCTCCCCGATTTCGGTGACACTATAGCATAAACAGATTAACACTCAAGTTGTATCTTCTATAGACCTAGGACTGGTCACTGAGCCATACTTCTCTGCTTTTGCTGATATATTTCTCCATATCAGCCAGACTAAGCTGCAACAGGTGTGCCAGCTCTTGCTGCAGTAGTCATGCAGCATTTGAGCTGGCTGCAGTAATGAAGAGCCCTGAAAGTTTGAAGTTCCGTAGCAGGTGACATTAAGGCTGAATCTTAAGTGGTTTGTGTTGTGGAGCCATCTAAAGGCTCAGAGAAAGAAATGGAGGAGGAAGAAATGTTGCAGGAGACTTCTGTTTTCAAATGCTAGCTCTTTATCTGAAAAAAAAATCCATAGATGACCTCAAGAATTAGCCAGCCTATCAGGAAAAGAGGCGATCCTGACAGAGGAGAGGCAAGAAACATGAGTATGATCCCTGCTAGACTCAGAAGACTTGAGACAGGAAGCCTATTCTCAGATACAAGCAGGTGGTATGAAAATCTTGGTAAATTAAATAAGCTATAATCTTGTTATATGATTCTATGATTACTGCAGCCAGCCCAAATGCTGCATGACTGCAGCAGGAGTTAGCACACCTGTTGGAGCTTAGTCTGGCTGGTATAGATAAATATATCAGCAGACATGAAAATGCAACTATGGCCCAGAGTGTTGGCAGTAGCTGCAGTACTGCTTACATGGCTGAGGCTGGACAATGATTTAAGAAGTTCAAACACAGCACTTTGGATGGAATTAATCTTGTCAACATCTGTGTCAAAACAGGACTGGAATTTGAGGGTGTCCAGGAGAATTAAATTATTCTCACTTGGGAACTCCAGTGCCATTCAGAACAGTGCACAAAAAGTCATTCTGAGGGTAGTTTCCATCTTAGCCAACATCAAACTGTTTTGCACAGGCCAGAACTACTATTCATTTCCCATAACAGGTTCCTGCATTTGATAACCAGTCTGCATGGGCATCCAGACTGAACGTTCATTTTTGTTTGCATTTAGATTAAATAAAGTTGCCCTATAGCTGTTTGTGGTGGTGGGTGGGTGTTTGTTGTGCTTTGGGTTTTTTGTTTTGTTTTGGGTTTTTTTAGAGGTAATCTAATCTGTTTGGCTGAGATCTATCCTCCCACATGTAAGAGAACACCCCCTTGGAAAGAAGAGGTATTGTCTCTGTTTAATTAGAGTAAATCTAGACTCCTTTCTTTTTGATCAAGAATTTTTTTATGTAGCGTTTGATGTTTTAATATTTAACCTAAGCTTAGGGACAGGATATCTTGGCCATCAGCATTATCCATTTAATCAAGGACAAATGTTCCTTTTGGAAGAAAATAAAGCAGAGTTTGCAAGAGAAAACAGCCTTGAATTGTCCTCAGGTGACATGCGACATATATGGATAAAAAGGGTTAGGGTACTTCATCCGTAAAGACCACCAAGGACCCTGAAGAGAGGAAGGCATGCGCAGAAGGATCTGAAGCGGAGCCGAGAGGAGTGACTTAATACCATTATGCAACCTATGTAGATTAGAATGAATATGTATTAGATAGGCAGAATATGTATGAATTTATTGTATAACTATAATGAAGGAGCCGTCTTCAGTGTGCTTGATTTGTGGGAAACCACCAAGCACCCAGGCTTGCGCAACCCTCAAATATATTAGCAATGTCTCTCCTCAGTGTGTGATTATTGACTCATTGCACCGGGCGACGAATCTGCTTTTCAGACAACACACAGACTCACCTCCAGCACTATAAATGAATATCTTCCTGATGACAATCTCTTTGCAGTGTTAGTTCACTCCTGGCCGTTCTAGAAACACCATTTTAGAGCAGATTTTCTGTTATGAATGTTTAGGGACTACATCAGAAAGAGTGCTGTTTGCATAGACAGTATTCCTGGGCTACTGCCTATCACAAGACCTGGGAATCAAGGCTATTCACAATGAGCATTAGTGAAGATGACGTGGAAAAGTTTCTTGATGACAACCCTGGTTTTGCCAAGCAGTAGTTTAAGAAGATGAGAAATGGAGTCTTGGGATGGAAATGAACGTGACATACTTTTTGAGCTGACTGAAGACATGCAAGAAAGCATCAAAATGGAGAAAGTAATTTTCAAGACTCTGAGAAGAATCAGCGCTCTCATCCATGCTGACTGCTGCAGCCTTTTCTTGTACAGGTAGAGAAATGGCACATCTGAACTGACTACAAGGCTTTTCTACATCCAGGAGGGAAGCACCCTTGAGGAATGCTTGGTTCCTCTCAAACTGTGAGATTGTCTATGCCTTGGACATGGGCACTATAGGTTATGTTTCTCAAACTAAGAAAAACCATGAACATCAAGGATGTCAGCAAGGTAGGTCTGCTGTTTATCCGCTCAGTAGCAGAAAGGCTCACATGCATTTAGTATTGGGCATGGGGAGGTGGTGTCAGAAGAAGGCAGAACATCTCAGGGCTTTTGCAAATTTCATGCAGTGTAACAGCTATATGAAGTCAAACTGAGGCAGCAATTGTCAATCTGCTAGCAGCTCGTAATTTCATTTAGAGTGAGGTGGATCTAAGCACATTGAATTACAGCAGATGTTAATACATTGCAAATATGCAGTGTCACACCTTACCCTGTCTCAGTATTTAAAAAAAGCAAAACACACACTCCCCCAAAAAACCAAACCCACCAAAAAACACCCCAACAAATAAACAAAGAAAAATCACCCTCTTCTGGTGCAGCAGAGGAGAGAGCCAGGTACCTGCTGCAGTCAGACCTACATTGAAGGCACATGAATTTTTTTCCACGCACTTATATTCCATGAGTAATCAGCAAAGAGAGCAGAAACCTTTTTATAAAGAGTCAAGAGTTTTCCAACATCAAAGCTATTTGAAAATATTTGCTGTCTAATGCAACCTGGACCAAGGACCTTTGAAAGCAATTTTATGAGCAAAAAAAACCCCAAACTAGTCTTTAGAGCAAGTACGCTAGCTGTAGCTTGTGTACAGGTGAACTTTGTAAGAAGCAGAAAGAGACAAACCTTGGCCAAACAACCCCTTTCAAATAACACTGCAATACTATGAAGGATACAAGGAATCCTAATGTTATATTCTTATGCATTCATGAGAATATTTGCCGTCATACTCCCTGGTTGAATCATGTAAATCTGCATGACAACAATTACAATCTGCTTGTTCTAATTGGAATTTTAAAAACTAAAATCCATGTAACCCAAATCTGGTATTTGGGATTATTGCATCTACTCTTTGCTTGTTACAAAAAGGCCATCTGTTTATCTGTCCACTCAGTGTTCAACATCAGTGTATCCAAATGATACAGCAAAAGCTTCCCAGTCTAACAGGGAGCACACCAAAACATTGGTTTGGTTTTGTAACCATTCTTATGCAAAGGATGTGCTAGAAGATAGAAACTTTTTTTTTTTAACCTGTCTGTTGAAATATTTCATCCAGTATACCGGAGAGTTTCAGAGCTGTGAGCCCTATGCTGCACTCAAGTCTAGCACTTTCAGGCATTGCTAATATTACGGCAGTTTCTTCGAAACAGGCAGAGTCTGAATGCTTGGTCTACCCCGGCAGAAAAGAGACCAGCAGTGGGGCTGAGGTATGGGGAGTAGGTACACTGGAGAGTGATTATTGATTTGGATGCAGTCTACTGAATATGCCCAGAGGCCCCTATGCTTGAGATTCTGTATATTCTACCTCAAACAGAAGTTATTGCAGCTGAAAGCTTATCTGACACTGTGGTAAAAGATGAGTAGATGGGAGCCTGTGGGAGGCAGCTCTGAAGGATAAAGGAGCTCAAAAGAGTTGAGAGATGCTCAAGGACAACCTCCTTCAAGTGCAAGAATGGCCCATCCTGATACTCAGGAAAAGGAGTAGATGTATCAGGAGACTGCCTTGGCTAAGCAGGGAACTCAAGACAGAATTCCAATGCAAAAAGGCAGTATACATAGGTGGAAGCAGGAAGGCAACTCCTCAGTGGCAGCTTGCTTTTCCCACCCAACCTCATTTGGATTCTATGGTGACCCCATGGCAGCATCTGTATAGCCCCACAGCAACTGGGGACTGATCCCTGGTTCTTCCAGCTAAGACTCACAGAGCTGCATGGTGCCCTGAAGTAACCCCGTGGTGACTCCTGAGCTGACCTGGGAACCAGTGGACAATGAGCATGATCCAGCTAAAACCAAGACATTTCATAGTAAGTTGGACTAACAGCCTTTGTAAGATATGAGGACACACCTTGTTTAGAGGGAAGACTGCTGTCAAGGCCTTAAGTACACCCCTGCCCCTAGGAATTTGGCTGCCACACTCAAGGCCAGCTCACTTGCTGATAAAAAATTTTTGTGAAGAGTGAGCTGGAAGAATCCTCTGTGATGGCTCCCCCTCCTTTGCTTGGGAGTTGTTTTTTTAAAAAAAAAACCACAAACCTGCTCCTTTTGGCTTTGGCCTTCACCTGAGTTAGTTTCAACTGTGTTGCAACCATGTTTAAGCATAGCTATGTACCTTTTTTGGTCCATACCCTGACCCAGACCTGCAGACTGACTTCCCATATTGACCTCAGACCTTCCTCGTCACTATGGACTTGACTGTCAATCTGGGCTCTAAGGTGAACCTGGTTACCATTACTGGACTTGCTCTGCTTTCTTCGCTTATGAACTGGGCCCTTGATGGTGAGGTGATTGCCTCTGTCTTCCTTGTTATCGTGCTCAGCTCATCTTCCCTTGCAGAGCAGCCTGCCCTTGCTGCTGCCTGATAAGAAGGATGATCTGAGAGACTATAGGCTCGTCAGCCTGCCTTCGGTCCCTAGGAAAATCATGGAGCGAGTTCTTTTGGAAGCAATTTTGTGGCATGTGAAGGAGATGTTGATTAGGAATAGCCCATTGTTAAGGAAGTGGCTACTGGTTCTGACAGATTTTTGGCATATAAAAGCTTATGATTTGCAAGATATTTACAAAAAAAAAATTAAAAAAAAGTGTGTGTTGCAGGCATAGGAAATCACAGCAGGTCTCGTGATGCTAGTTTTATTACCTCTACTTTGTCCAGTGTTTCTGCTAATCCCCTTTTCCCTCCCCAAGCATTCTTTAGGCAAAAATGTCCTTCAGACAGCTTGAGCCCAGAGGTCTTTGGTTTAGTTTTAAGAATGTAGACATTGTGCCTAATGCTTAATTTGGAACTTCTCCTTTGAACAGTGTGCCCAGTTCAGCTCATTTGTTGATGAGCTCGCAGACTATACCACAAAAAGTATCCTTGCAACACCCATCTTGAATGGCAAAGATGTAGTTGCTGTAATTCTGGCTATTAATAAGCTGGACAGTCCATTCTTCACAAGCTCTGATGAAACAGTAAGTGGCTAGTAGTTACGTTACTCTTAAGCAGTTGTCCTTACCACATAACACACTCTTCTACAGCAGAAATGCCTGCACCAGTGAAGCTCCACTGGTGCTAATTTCCCTACAGGAAACTCCCCTGTAAAAAAAAAGAGGCTTATAGTAAGGCTGCTTATGTCAGTAAATTACCAGGGTAAGTTAAGGTGGGGTAAAGCATCATCTTAGACCAGTGCAAGGGAAAGCATTTGCCCTCAGGGATTACCATGATGTTGTTGAAGCAGTGTTACACAAGCTAGTACACCTGAAGTTGCTGCTGCATTCAACTCATTCTCACTGTCTTTTCAGCTTTTCCTGAAGTACCTGAATTTTGCCTCCTTAAACTTGAAAATTTATCACTTGAGTTATCTTCTCAATTGTGAGACTCAAAGAGGCCAGGTAAGATTAAAAATTCAGATGCCAGCATTCCATCTTCCAAATCTGGGGTTATATTTCAAAATTAAGAGTGCATTCGTCTGACTTAAAAGTTATAGCTTCTAAGATATGCGCCTGAAGAGTGCAGGGAGAGGTGTCCCTAAGCAATTTTGGGATACAGGTTCAATCCTCACAATCCCTCATCAATCTCTTCCTGCTGCCACTGACAAAATGTAGGAGTTAAGGCAGAGACATCAGCTTCAGCAGGATTGAACTCTAAGTGTATTTTGTTAAACTCAAAATATGTGGCAGTCAAACATAAAACACTCCTGGAGTATTTCACCATTTCAACTAGCAGCACCACAGGGACCTCTCAAAACAATTAAGAATTCTTTTCCTGAACTGGTTATTAAAAATATTATAGAATTTTTCCTTAGTACAATTAAAATAACTTTCATATTCTCTCAACATAATTCAGACCCCAGTCTTTCTGGCATATATTAGATTGTGTGGAGACTCTTGAATTCATTGGGATGAATGTGAATCCATGCAATTAGTTTCTGGCAACAGACAATTGGTTGTCACTGAAGAAGAGATGCAGTTGATTCTATGGTTCATGACAGCCATGCTCTTGTCTCCAGTGAAAGTCCATATGGGCAATAAATGTCTCTTTGATCCTGCAGTCATCCACGGCGCTAAAAGCTTATTTTCAGAGTTCCAGAACAGCACTTGCAGTTATTAACTAATGATTTCACCTTCTTGATCTGATTGTTTCAATACCATAAAAATGTGAATGATGAACAGTTAAGTAAGATAGCCATCTAGGAAAGAGCTGCAGGATAAAACAGAGAACCAGAAGCTGAAAAGGCTAATGGCTCCTACAGAATGCTCTAATCAGGGAAAGAATCTAAAAAATCTTCAGTTTGTATATCACTGTTGTGTCAGCAGATACCAAAGATACCCACAAAAAGGAGGGGAAACCAAAAATTGAAAGTTTAGACACATTAAAATTTCCACCAATAACTCAAATAGCAGAAATCTGGGATCTGAATCTGAAGGTCAATTTTGAAGTTAAGGGAGTTCATAGTGTTGGATTAGGGTTATAGCTTTAAATATGGGTAAATGAAGAGTGAGGAAATAACATTTACTAGACTCGATGGGGGCCAGTGTATGTCCACAGAAGTTTATACTAGCTCTAAGCAAAATGGAAACGTCTCCATATAAGCAATACAAGGGGGAAAAACATATAAAACTTTTTTATAGGAGCACTAATGCTGAAATCCAAGTCCTCAGAACTACAGAATGGCAGAAGTGGGGTTGCTCATGCAACATCATTGAAGAAAGAGAGGAGAGGAGAGGAGAGGGAAGGCTGCAGGAACAACTCAAAGTTTGCAGATGTCTGCAGAAAAAGAGGACAGAACCTTAGACGAGGTACATGATTTGTGGGAAACATGGTCACAAGAAAAAGAAAAGAGGTAAATTGTCAAACTGAAGAAATGGAGAAGAGGAACTGACTGCACTCAAAAACAGAGAAAGAGAGGTGAGATGGGGAAGTAATGGGGAAGAAGAAAAGAGCTACTGGGCCCACAAGTAAGGAAGAATCAATGGAGGGGACACCATTGTTCAGCCAGGGGAAGAACTGAAACCCTGGGGAGGAACAAGGACAGTAGAGAGAATACAGTGATTTAAAAAAAGAAGGCATTCTGCTGATCAGCCAGGACGATTAACAGAAGAGAGAGGACCAAAGCCAAAAAGGCCAGTCCAAACTGTTGGGATTTCTTGTTGAGAAAAATCCACAGCCCTGTCATCAGAGAAGATCTAGGAAGCAGAAGAGTTTGCTGTATGTCAAGGGGAACAGTAGGAAAGGTGGGACTCAAGGCTGAAAGAGTCCTAAAAGGAACAGTTCATAACCTACTCATTGCTATTCATTTGGGAACAAATGATGCTGAGTGTTTCTTACTGCAACAGCTCAAGGATCACTAAACCTGGCACGGAAAAATGTCCAAAGAAATGGATGTTTATGTGACTTCATAGAGAAGTTGATAGTGTGACAAGGTAATGGAGACTGGAAGGACTTCCACCCATGGAAGATTTACTCCTATCCCAGATCTTACAGCTTCAGAGATGATCAGCTGTTTAAACTTTGAAGAAAAAAAAAAGTCCTCTGGGGGAAAAATGCTTAGATTATCTTCTATAGTTTAAATGAGGCAAAAGTCTGATTCCCTTCAGGTCATTTTCAAAATGAAAGCAATATAATGTAAGCCATTCTTTTCTTCAGCAGAGAAAGCAGACAGCAAACTGAAATGCAGTTGTACAGCAATGCTGTAATGGCTTATCTTCTACTTCTGTAACTAATTAATCAGCTTCACATTCATGATTGCTCTCTCCTTGAAGTGCAGTGGGATGTTATAACTGAAACCTTCTCTCCTCAGTCTGTTTCCACCTTCTGTTACAGATCAAAAGTGTGTCTGCTAGTACTAAACCAAGGTGTCTGGCTAATGGCCTTTGGCTGCATACGCATACAGATTTATAAATTCCTCTGACTTTGGCAATTTGCGTTTCTGGTTTTAGCTATTAAATCCATCTTCAGGACTGGTATGTACATCCTGGCTTATCCAGAACTTCTCAAGCTGCTTACTAACTGTATCATTTTTGTAAAGCACCTTGAGATGCACGTCATATAGAAGTTAAATGTCCTTTTGGAAAATACTGGAAGCAGCACTTACTGTTTGCAGTATGTGATAGGAGACAGATGCTCAGTTTTTATACCATGGTTTATAACAACTTAGAACTTATAGGTTCTGTAGTTTTGGTGCTATGTTTCTTTAGTTCTGTGGACAAAAAAAGGTATTAGAGTCAAAATGATACATAGATAAATCCTCAAGAATATTCAGTATACAATCTATGCCTCACATCTTTAGAAGGCATACTGGGGATAATGCAAGGATTAAAATAGGCATTGATCTGTTACCTCACTGTGAAATGTGGTAAGGAGTACTGTCTGCCTCAAGGAAATGACCACCTTCCTCCAGGCTTCCCCCACAAAAAGAATGGAATCAGATTATTAAAATATCCTGAGACTGGCTTAAGGCACAAGAATCTGGGTGCTGGGGCCGTGAGGACACTAATAGTCCTTAATGGCCCTGTTCAACCTTACTTGGGGCCTCTACCCACCCCCCCTCTTCCCATGGGCCCAGGAGCTCCATTTGAGTTCAGCCCTAGGCCTGTAGTTCCTGCCCAAACTATGTTGTGGGAATACCAGTCTGCAGCTTAGCCACAGCTATGCCTGTGCCTGGCCATAGGCCCCTTTGATCTAGACCCTGACCCACAGACTGACTTCAGCCTTGACCTGCCTCATCACCGTGAAATTACCTAAAGATCTGGACTCCTGGTTGAATCTGGCTATCATCTCTGGGTCTGCCTAGCTTGTCTCACTCAAGTGCGGTGGAGCTGGGCCCTGGCTGGTGATGCCCCTGTCCTGCTGGCCTTGTTATTACGCTCAGCTCCCCATCCTCTTGGATTCACCAAGGGCAGATCATGCTTGACCAACCTGATAGCCTTCTATGATGCATGACTGGCTGGGTAGATGAAAGGAGAGCAGTGGATGTTGTTTAACTCGACTTCAGCAAGGCTTTTGACACTGTCTCCCATAACATCTGTCGTGGATTAGCTCCAGCCAGCAACTAAGCACCACCCAGCCACTCGCTCATTCCCCCCACCCTAGAGCAAAAGCAAGAAAACTCGTGGGTTGAGATAAGAAGAGTTTAATAATTAAAATAGAATAGTAATAGTAGTAAAGGTAATGATAACAATAATGATAATGATAATATAATTTAAAAAAAGAAAATAATGAGAGAGAAATGAAACCCGGGGAAAGGAGGGAAAAGGAAAAAAATACCACAGGAGCTGCAACTGCTCACCACCCACCAACTGACACCACCAGTCCCGAGCTGCGATCGCTGCTTCCCCTGGCCAACTCCCCAGTTAATATACTGGGCATGACGTCACATGATACGGAATATCCCTTTGGCCAGTTGGGATCAGCTCTCTTGGCTGTGCCCCCTCCCCTCCCGGCTTCTTGTGCACCTCGCAGAGCATGGGAGGCTGGAAAAGTCCTTGACTAGTGTAAGCACTACCTAGCAACAACTAAAACATTAGTATATTATCAACATTATTGTCATACTAAGGCCAAAACGCAGCACTATAACAGCTACAGTGAAGAAAATTAACTATCCCAGCTAAAACCATGACACATCCCATAACATCCTCATAGGTAAGCTTAGGAAGTGGGGGTTCGATGAGAGGACAGTGAGGTGGATTGAGAACTGGCTGAAGGGCAGAGCTCAGAAGATCGTGATCAACGGGGCAGAGTCTGGTTGGAGGCCCGTAACTAGCGGTGTTCCCCAGGGGTCTGTGCTGGGTCCAGTCCTGTTCAGCATATCCATCAGCGGCCTGGACGAAGGGACAGAGTGTACCCTCAGCAAGTTTGCTGACGATACCAAGCTGGGAGGAGTGGCTGATACACCGGAAGGCTGTGCTGCCATCCAGCGAGACCTGGACAGGCTGGAGAGCTGGGCCGACGGGAACCTCATGGAATTCAACAAGAGCAAGTGTCAGGTCCTGCCCCTGGGGAGGAACAACCCCCCGCACCAGTACAGGTTGGGGGCTGACCTGCTGGAAAGCGGCTCCACTGAGAAGGCCCTGGCAGTGCTGGTGGGCAGCAGGGTGACCATGAGCCAGCACCGTGCCCTTGTGGGCAAGAAGGCCAACGGTGTCCTGGGGTGCATTGAGAGGAGTGTGGCCAGCAGGTGGAGGGAGGTTATCCTCCCCCTCTACTCCGCCCTGGCGAGGCCACATCTGGAGTGCTGCGTCCAGTTCTGGGCTCCCCAGTTCAAGAAAGACAGGGAACTACTGGAGCAAGTCCAGCGGAGAGTTAGGGAGATGAACAGGGGACTGGAGCATCTCCCTTATGAGGAAAGGCTGAGAGATCTGGCTTTGTTCAGCCTGGAGAAGAGAAGACTGAGGGGGGATCTCATCAATGCTTATAAATATCTGAAGGGTGGGTGTCAAGAGGATGGGGCCGGACTCTTTTCAGTGGTGCCCAATGACAGGACAAGGGGCAACGGGCACAAGTTGGAACACAGGAAGTTCCACCTGAATGTGAGAAAAAACCCCTTTCCTGTGAGGGTGACAGAGCAGTGGAACAGGCTGCCCAGAGAAGTTGTGGAGTCTCCTTCTCTGGAAATATTCAAACCCCGCCTGGACGTGGTCCTGTGCACCCTGATCTAGGTGTCCCTGCTCAAGCAGGGGGGTTGGACAAGATGATCTCCAGAGGTCCCTTCCAACCCCTACCATTCTCAAGTCAGCTTCATTCTTTTAAATAGTGATAGAACCAGCAAAACCCTTTCTGAGTCCCTGGAGGCTGCCAATTTACTCTCCTCTCCTAAGGAACTGGCTACAGCATGTTTAAAAACATGCTTCTGAGCTGCCAAATCCACATTTCACAGAAACAAAACCAGCCACTAAGGGAGATTAGGATGAAGTTTATTAGACAAGTATGCTGTGCAATCTGGTCTCCTACTCATGCTGGGCATTGTACATTAACTACCCTCAAATGCAAGCTTTACGCATCTAAGAATTGCAACGGGCGGCGAAGCAGTGTGGGAGCAGCGGCAGTAAACAGCTGAGAGGGATACACGCGGACAGGAAGAGACTTCGGCTGAACAGGGAGCGTCCCCCAAGCGGCTGAGCCCCGACCTGCTGATTGGACAAGGCAGCAAGGGGTGGAGCCTGCACCCGGCACCACAAGTGATTTAAACAGGTGAAAACAACCAGCCCCAGCTAATTGCAGTGGACGTGTGTATATCTATCTATCTATCTATCTATCTATCTATCTATCTATCTATGCATCCATTTATCTTCATCTCCCAGCAGGCAAATGCACAGCAGTGGGCAGGCATGTGGCAGCATGGTGACCACCTGTCAAAAAGCCATGTCCTCTGCTTCTCCTGATCTTCTAGCACCCAGTAGGACCAATGCAGCCACACAGACAGAGCTCCAACCAGAACATATGACCACACAGGTTTCTGGCTCCAGGGAGTGCCTGGGGCTACTCAGAGATGGAGGATGGTAGCAAGCACACCTGTGGGATGTATGCCCAGATAGATGAACTGCTCTGCCTGGTGGCTGAGCTTCAGGAGGAATTGAGCAGGCTTAGGAGCATCTGGGAGTCTGAGAAGGAGATAGACCAATGGAGCTGTGCTTTGCCGTCTCTGGTACGCACAAGCCAGCTCAGCATGGCCACTACTGAGGTAGGTCCAGTATCTGTTTTGTGCCAGGATGAAGGCAGTGATAGGAGGGATAGGGAAGAGTGGAAGCAAGTTACTGCACAGAGCTGTAAGAGGAACCCCTCCTTGCCTTCTCAGCTACCTTTACAGAATAAGTATGAGGCTCCGGGAGTGGTAGAAAAGGACATGATGAGATGGAAGAAGAGGAATCTGTGCAAGTTCTCTCACCAAGGTCAGATCAACCAACCCCTCACATCAAGAGCTGCATTAAGACCAGTGCCAAGAAGAAATAATGGCAAGTTATAGTTGTCGGTGACTCCCTCCTGAGGGGAAAGGAGGCATCCATCTGCAGACTGGACCCTCTTTTCATGGAAGTTTACTGCCTTCCTGGGAGTGGATCAGGGATGTCATCAGACAACTGACGAGCTTAGTACAGCCTTTGAATTATTACCCACTCCTGCTCTTTCATGTGGGTAGCAATGATGTTGCAACAAGAAGTCCAAGGTCAATCAAAAGAGATTTCAGGGCCCTGGGAAGAATACTGAAGGATTCAGGAGCACAGGTGGTATTTTCCACAACTGTCCCAGTAATGGGGAGAGACACTGGAAGAAACAGGTGAGCCCAAGACATCAACACCTGGCTCCACGACTGGTGCCTCTGCCAGAACTTGTTTTTTTATAACCACAGAAGAATCTTTGAGACACGAGGTATGCTGGGGACTGACAGGATCCACCTGTATCAATGGGGGAAAACTTCTTTGCTCATAAGCTCTCAGGACTGATTGACAGGGCTTTAAACTAGAATCAGTGGGGGAAGGGATACTATCAGGAGAGCTGAAGGTAAGCCAAGGGTTGGCATGGCATCACCTGAGGGTGGCAATGCTAGTGGGAACATTTACACTGCTCCAGGGAGCACTGAGGGTTTCGGAGCATGTGTGGAACACTTGTACACCAACACATGCAGCATGAGGAACAAACAGGATGAACTGGAAGCATTGGTCCATTTCCAGAGCTATGGTGGAGGGCTACAGGCTGTTCAGGAGGGATAGGCAGGGCAGGTGAGGTGGAGGAGTTGCACTGTATATAAGGGAGAGGTTTGATTGTACAGCCCTTACAGTTAGCAGTGATGTGGTGGAGAGCCTCTGGGTGAGGATTAGGGGATGGAAAACAAAGCCGATGTTGTGAGTGTCTACTACTGATCTCCCAGCCAGGATGATAGCACTGATGAGTTATTCTATAGGCAATTTGGAGAAATCTCTGGATCGGTAGCCCTTGTCTTTATGGGGGACTTCAACTCCCCAGACATCAACTGGGAATATCATACTGCTGCGGTGAGCAAGTCTGGGAAATTCCTGAAGTATGTTGAAGATAACTTCTTGTCTCAAGTACTCAGTGAGCCAACCAGGAAATATGTCCTCCTAGACTTGTTATTTGTGAATACAGAAGGACTCATGTGGGATGTGATGGTAGGAGGCTGTCTAGGCCACAGTGATCATGAAATGGTAGAGGTTAAAATTTTTGGTGTAATGAGAAAAAAAAGTCAGCAGAGTTGCTATCCTGGATTTCAAGAGAGCAAACTTTAAGCTACGCAGGGAGCTAGTTAGCAGGGTCCCCTGGGAATCTGCCTTTGAGGGCTTAGGGGTCCATGAGCACTGGTCACTTCTTAAGAACCACCTTTTAAAAGCACAGGAGCAGGCAATCCCATTGTGTCAAAAGGCAAGCAAGTGGGGCAGAAGACCAGCTTGGCTGAACAGGGAGCTCCTCTTGGAACTCAGGAGAAAAAAGAAATTGTACGATCTCTGGAAGCGAGGTCGGGCTTTGCAGGAAGATTACAAGTACAGGGAGAAGACACAAAGGGCCAAAGCTCAACTAGAGTTGAAACTTGCCAGTGTTGTGTCAGACAACAGGAAAGGCTTTTTTAAGTACGTTAATAGCAAGAGGAGGTCTAAAGAATACATTGGACTGATACTTGTTGAAGATGGTCACCTGACTAATAGGGCTGAAGAAAAGGCAGAGGCATTCAATATTTTTTTTTTTTTGCTTCACTCTTTAACAATACTGATAGACCTTAGGCTGCCCGGTCCCCTGAGTTGGAGGACCACGACTGCAGGAACAGTGACTTTCCATTTGTGGACACTGAAATTGTAAGGGACCAGCTGTATCAGCTGAATGTTCATAAGTCCATGGGGCCTGATGGGATTCATCCCAGAGTACTGAAGGAGCTAGCACAGGTTACGGCAGGACCCTTCTGTGTGTGTGTGGAGTAGTTTTTCTGGATTTTAGTAAGGCTTTTGATCCTGTCCCTCACGGCATCCTTCTGGACCAGTTGTCCAACTGTGAGATGAACAGGTACATGGTGCGCTGGGTGAAGAACTGGCTGAAGGGCAGGGCTCAAAGGGTTGTAGTGAATGGGGCTGCATCTGGCTGGAGACCAGTCAGTCACCAGTGGTGTTCCTCAGGGCTCAATTCTGGGGCCAGTTCTGTTCAGTATTTTTTTTTTCAATGTCCTGGATGCAGGAGTTGAATGCACCATTAGCAAGTTTGCTGGTGGTAGTACTAAACTGGGAGGTGCTGTTGACTCTCTTGAGGGACAAGAGGCCTTGCAGAGGGGTCTGGATAGACTGGAGCATTGGGCAGTCATCAGTGGCATGAAATTTAACAAGACCGAATGCTGGATTCTGCACCTGGGACGGAGTAATGCCAGGCAAAAGTTTAGATTGGGAGAGGAGTGGCTGGAGGGCAGCTCTGCAGAAAGGGATCTGGGGGTGCTGTTGACATGAGTATGAGTCAGCCGCATGCCCTGGCAGCCAAGAGGGCAAACCGCATCCTGGGGTGCATCAAACACAGTATAACCAGCCGGTCAAGAGAGGTGATTATCCCGCTGTATTTAGTGGTGGTGGGGCCTCACCTTGAGTATTGTGTGCAGTTCTGGGCCCCACTATTTAAGAAGGATGTGAAGGTCCTTGAATGTGTCCAGAGGAGGGCAACAAAGCTGTTGAAGGGGCTGGAAGGCCTGTCCTATGAGGAGCGACTGAGGACACTGGGTTTGGCTAGTTTGGAGAAAAGGAGACTGAGGGATGACCTCATTGCTCTCTACAGCTTCCTGAGGAGGGGAAGTGGAGAGGGAGGTGCTGATCTCTTCTCCCTGGTATCCAGTGGTACGCTGCATGGGAATGGTTCAAAGCTGTGCCAGGAGATGTTCAGACTTGACGTTAAGAAACATTTCTTTACTGAGACGGTGGTCAGACACTGGAACAGTCTTCCTAGAGAGGTGGTCGATGCCCCAAGCTTGTCAGTGTTTAAGTGGCATTTGGACAATGCCCTTGATAACATGCTTTAACTTTTGGTCAGCCTGGAAGTGGTCAGGCAGTTAGATTAGATAATCGTTGTAGGTCTCTTCCAACTGAAACTATTCTAGTCTCTTCCAGAATCTGGGATGATTTACCAGAAAAGAAAAAAACAAAAACAAAAACAAACAAAAAAAATTTTAAAGGGATCAGATCTTCTTTGGGGTTGCCACAAGTTGCTTCACATGGTCTCATTCTATTGCTAGCAAATGGATAGATCAGCCACTGGTCTCTTGGTAGACATTTGAATTGTGAGGGAAGCAGGTGCTGTGCGAAGAATAACAGTGGGCTTTAGAGCCTTTCTTTTTGCTCACCTAGCTTAGGGGAAGTGACCTGGTGCATTAAACTCCATTAGTAGTACATGGTAGTTACAGTATGGAAGAGACCATTCCCATTAAGAATTGTCTCCCCTTTGGTAGCAGAGGTAGCTGTGTCCGTTCACTCCTCTCTGCTTTGAGCTGCTCTCTGTTTTTACTTGATAAGCGCAGACAAATGTGTGTACTGTCTCTGAGCTGTGTCATGTTTACAAGAGAGCAAGAGGCTCTGGTCTTCACACCAAGAAAATGAGGTTCTCTTAGTTTAGAATGTAAAGGGACATTTTGGTTTTTAGCCGGTTAAAACTGAAGTATTTAAATGGCACCTTGAAATTCATAAAGCAATGATTTAACTTGCTTTTACATAATGATGTAGCACAACCAAGAACCTTACACTTGAATCACACAGGAACAAACTTCTATATTGTATGACTTCCTTGATTTGGGAAAAATCAGCAATTCTGAGCTGAAGTCACATAAACTGAGCACCCCTTAACTGATGTCCTTCAATGACCTTCATGTGTTCTACCACCATGGGAAAACCTTTTTTCTCTTGCCTTGGTGAGGGACTAGAAAAAAAAATGCAAATGTTTCAGCAATTGGCAGATCTGGGAATGAATCTAGGTTCCCCAATACATAGGCATGCATATATGATACTGTATTGGGTGTATGTGGCAATGTTTTGATAGCAGGAGGGGCTGCAGGGGTGGCCTCTGCGGTACAAAGCCAGTTCCAGCCAGCTCAGCAGCGGCCCCACTGCAGGCCACAGCTCAGCCAGTCAGTAAAGGTTGGTGGCACCTCTGTGAAAACATATTTAAGAAAGGGCAAAAATGCCGGACAGAGAAAGGAGGAGGGAACAAAAAGAACGAGAAACAACAGAGGCAACACCAAGGTTGCAGAAGGAGGGGGAGGATGTGCCCCATGGTGCCAGAGCAGAGATTCACTGCAGCCCATGGAGGACCCATGCTGGCACAGATGGATATTTCCGGAAGGAACTGTGGCCCGTGGAGAACCCATATCAGAACAGAGCTTCCCTGATAGGAACTGCAGCCCATGGAAAAGCCCACACTGGAACAGATTTTTTTTTTCCTGAAGGCCTGCAGCCCATGGGAGATCCCATGCCAGAGCAGGGGAGAAGTGTGAGAGGGAAGGAGCGGCAGAGAAGAACCGCTATGTACTGACTAGCCCCTCCCATCTCCCCCTGCACTGCTTTGAGGTGGGGGTAGAGGAGTCAGGAATGAAGTTGAGCCTGAGAGAGGGGGAAAGAAAGGTGTTGTTTTAACGTTTGTCTTTGTTTCTCACTACCTGAATCTATTTTAATTGGCAACAAATTAAATTTTCCCCAAGTCAGATCTGTTTTGCTTGTGACAGTAATTGGTAAGTGATTTCCCTGTCTTTATCTCAAACCGTGAGCATTTTTTTCATTTTATTTTCTCCCCCTGTCCTGCTGAGGACAGGGAGTGAGCGGCTGGGTGGGTGTCTGGCCCTTAGCCAAGGTTAACCCACCACAGATACTCTGTAAGGAAGCTCTGCTTTGTTAAGAATATTAATTAGACATAAAGCTAGAGCAGGAAATCCTGTCTACTTAATCAAAAATAACCGCTCCATTTGTCAAAGGCAACTCAAAATGCATCTATATTTAGTTGTTCTCAAGAACCTTAGTAAATAAGCACACCATTTGATTGTTAGCTGAACAGCAGGGAATTTAATGCCCGATGGGAGAGGCTATTTAGAGCTCTCACAGTGTTCCATCTGTTGCTGAGCTAGCACACATTGCTAAATCTAAGCTGGCAGAGCAATTGCAGTAAATCCCAGAGCAGCTTACCCAATGCTTATTTCAAGACCAAAATTCCTTTTCCTATGTCTCATAGGATAGGGCAGAATGTATCACTAAAGCATCTTATCTGAATGTATGTTTTACTGCAGGCTGTTAAATCTACTGATTACACCTGTGCTGAGTCCAGTAAACAGAACATATGTTTTGTTTGTTCAGACCACCTTTTTCAGAAAATCAAGTCAGTCTCAGTCTTGATCTGATGAAGACATCCATCATGATGGGCAGGCCTGGAAAGGGCCCTTGGCCCTTCTCTTCTTTAGCCAGCTCATCCTGCACCCCTTTGTTTTTGGAAGGGTCATTTCATGTTACATCAGTTTTAACTGATTCAGAAATATACTTTGATATTTTTCTAGAATCCTCTCTTTTTTTTTGAAGACCAACATGAACTACAATAATACTGTGAAACTGAAGGGCTAGTGCATTTTTTTCCTTCTTGCTGCAAACAGCAAATCATGCAGTGACAGATGTTATGGCCACCAACCAAAATCTTGTGCTGTAATTAGCTATTATTAGCATGTGCATAATCCCTTTGGGATTAACTGGTCACCTAAGTATGGCTTCAAATGTCACCTATGTTTCACGGGGACCTAAACTAAGCTGTTTTGTTGAAAACAGACTAAGTGATAAGTGTTTTGAAGCCTTTCTAATTTACAGAAAATGCTGCAATTCAGCCTCTCTCAAATCACCATTCAGTTTGTGTTGGAAAGGAACCATTTTGCACTTGGATTCTGTTTCAGGTGAGAATCCTTTGAAAAGTTGATGGGCATCCAGACCTCAAAAAGCACTTTACATTATTTGGCCATTTAAAGAACAATGTAAAAGAAATTAAAAGGGCCTTTAGTTGTTTTTCCTTTCACTCCTAAACAAAGTAAAAGCTGTTGGTGAGAAATGCAAGGAAAAGGGATGCTGCCCAGGGAAGCCAAACAGGTAGCTGGTATAGTCTGTACATGAGGACAAGTTGTGCCTGAATTAAGAGAGCTCGTTATACTGATGCTCACTGTGGAAAGCTGTCAGCCCTGTGCAATCCCTTCAGCACCCCGCTGATCTCTGGATCTCATCTCATAGAATGGCCATTTGGCATTGTTTTAGAAAAACAGGACAAGTGTTCAAGCAGGACACGGTTGATCCACATTGCCCAGGACATGGAGCACCCAGGAACTGGTCACAGCAGCTGAGCATATTTTATCTCCCTATACTTCCAGGTCTTGGTGTCCCCAGATAAGACCATCCAAAATGCCCAGGGAGAAGGGGCCATTGCTTTGAGAGACCTGCAGGTGGGGTAAGGAGTGGAGCTCTCTCTTAAGTGACCTCTGGTATTTCCCAAAAAATCTTCCTGGACCACCAGTATAATGCTGGACAGCACTAAAGTGCTCCATCTTCCCCAAAGAAAGCCACTTACTGAGTACACTGAGCTCTATGGAAATGTAGATCCTGAGGTGTTGCTGTGAGGAATACATTGGACTGATACTTGTTGAAGATGGTCACCTGACTAATAGGGCTGAAGAAAAGGCAGAGGCATTCAATATTTTTTTTTTTTTGCTTCACTCTTTAACAATACTGATAGACCTTAGGCTGCCCGGTCCCCTGAGTTGGAGGACCACGACTGCAGGAACAGTGACTTTCCATTTGTGGACACTGAAATTGTAAGGGACCAGCTGTATCAGCTGAATGTTCATAAGTCCATGGGGCCTGATGGGATTCATCCCAGAGTACTGAAGGAGCTAGCACAGGTTACGGCAGGACCCTTCTGTGTGTGTGTGGAGTAGTTTTTCTGGATTTTAGTAAGGCTTTTGATCCTGTCCCTCACGGCATCCTTCTGGACCAGTTGTCCAACTGTGAGATGAACAGGTACATGGTGCGCTGGGTGAAGAACTGGCTGAAGGGCAGGGCTCAAAGGGTTGTAGTGAATGGGGCTGCATCTGGCTGGAGACCAGTCAGTCACCTCAGGGCTCAATTCTGGGGCCAGTTCTGTTCAGTATTTTCTTTCAGTGGTCTGGATGCAGGAGTTGAATGCACCATTAGCAAGTTTGCTGATGGTAATACTAAACTGGGAGGTGCTGTTGACTCTCTTGAGGGACAAGAGGCCTTGCAGAGGGATCTGGATAGACTGGAGCATTGGGCAGTCATCAGTGGCATGAAATTTAACAAGACCGAATGCTGGATTCTGCACCTGGGACGGAGTAATGCCAGGCAAAAGTTTAGATTGGGAGAGGAGTGGCTGGAGGGCAGCTCTGCAGAAAGGGACCTGGGGGTACTGGTTGACAGTAGGCTCAGTATGAGTTGGCAGTGTGCCCTGGCAGCCACGAGGGAAGTAGTCACAATGGTACTTATGTTTTGATGTGGCTGATTTAAACAAACAAGCAAACAAAACCCCCTAAAAATATCCCGACATCAAAATTCCACAGGGCTCCTATTCTAGGCTCTTTGTGTCCCTGCAGTGAGCAAAAACATCTCTCTCCCCCATGCGTATCTTCTTCCCTGCTGCTCTGATACCCCAGAGAGCTCCCTTCCTGGAACATCCTGTGCAAATAAGTACTGTTCAAGCCAGCTCTCACGACCAATGGGCCAATGTCTTTGGAATGAGAAGGGAGCAGCAATTCTTTGCTCAGCAAGCTTCTGCCTTTTTACTTAGGGTGTTGTTTGTAAAGGGTTTGCATGCAAAACAACCCCCAAAAGACAGTTTTACTCTGAACACTTGGAAGAAAAGCTTACACTAGGCCCTTCCCCCAGACATGCACATGCAGAATATCAGTGCCTCTAAAATGTAGGTGGTATCTGCACCGAGGCAGCTCAAATAAGGTTTTCCCCTGGCAGCAAACATTGTCTTTCCCATATAATGGGCAATCTTAAACAAATTGTCTGGAAAGCAACATATTACACACATGGGGAGAGGTTGCATGTTTCTGTTCCAGAGGTCCTGGACAAGTGATTGCAAGAAGTCCAACATGTTTGGAAAGCTTCAGACTTATTGTGAATGCCCAGACTGCTGAAGCAGTACCAAAAGGTTCAGGACTTCCTAGGTTTACTCTGTAGCAACTGTAGAGTCATGCCTAATGGATATGTCCAAGACTTCTGGATGCCCAGCGGCCCAGCTGGAGAAGTAACTGTCAAAGCTGGCAAGTCCTGGACAAATTTCCTGCATTTTTAACTTCTACCCAGGTAAGAATTTCTGGGTAGAAAAAGTCTGGGTACGTGGATAGCCTGTGCAGAAGAGAAAATCTCTGGATGGTCAAAGAAATTAAAGAAGGTGGCTACAGTTTGCTACCAAAAAGATTTTTTTCAAGTGTTTTCTGCCTTCCTATTAATTTGTGCTTTATTGTACCTGCATGGAAGGGTTCTAGCAGGAACATCTGGGGAAGGAGAGCTATATCATTTGTGCAACTGGAAATGTTGATGAGACAACCTGGGAAGAATGTGTATGGAGAAGTTTTGATGCATAGGGGAACTTGGGTCTCCAAGGTTTTGATGTGAACTTGGAGACAAAGTCTTGTTTTTCATTCAGCAGATAATGTGTAACATTATCAGCTCTTGCAGGAGGATCACTTTAATTTGATGATGCAAGTATTGGAAGCACTCATGCTAGGTCTACCCAAGGCAAATGAGCAAATGTGAAAAACATGCTTATGCAGATGCATATGTCTGGACCATGAGTTTCTGATTAACATGTGTAAGGAGCAGGAAGGACTGAATGAGACAAGAGTGCGGTACAGGCACTTCAGCAGGCTTATTAGCTTTCTGGGCTGCTTTTTCCATTATGCAAAAGCTGTGTTTCTATTAGTATAGCAGTCAGACCCACCACTGTGGGGATTACTGTTGGTTTTTACATAATGGATTATCCAAGGTTAAGCGTTTTATTCAGGCACATGAGCAAAAATGACCAATTAGAAACTTTGCAGACCCATTATTTAAAGGCAGATGGAGGGCAATTCACACGAAACTCTCCTGCTGACTACAGCCCAAAGACTGTAGCAGAGCAGCTTCAGTGACCTGCAGCATCTCTGTCCCGACAGGTAGGTCAATATTCAGCAGAGAAGAATCAGGTTAGCATCTCCTAAAACAGAAAACTGAAGCTTGTGGCTGCAGTTGGGAACAGAATAGCTGCTTGGGAGTTTGGAAGTCCAGGGTTGGTAGCTCAGCTCAGTTTTAAATATTTGTGTTTTAACTTGGCGTTAGAACAGATATTCAGGCATAAATATTCTGCAAGAGTGTCTAGGTAGGTGCTCTCTTCTCCCAAAGTGTTGAGACCAAGCATATTGGAGTATGGGTGAGCTGGCATAGACTAGGAGATAAATATAACCTTGGCCAGCTTGCAGCTGTGTTATAATGGCAGATCAAGCCTCCAGAGATTGAATGTCATCTGTTAAAATTTGTAGAGGAAATGACTATTGTTAAAATGTATTTTGCCATTGGAGCAGACAGCCAGGAAATGCCTGATTGGGTGCTGAAAACAGAACATACAGAACACAGTTTTGCCAGTTTTAAAGCAAAGTGGATAAGCACCATGAAAAATTTAGAAACTATGTATTTCCAACCAACGAGGTTTTGCCACAGCTCATCAGAACATTTTTTTTGTTGTCAAAACAAAAATTTCAATTAATTTCTAATTTTATCAAGTCTTAGCAACCTTATCCAGAGTCTGTCTTGACTTATAATGTAAAAATTATGTGATCTGCACTATTGCTAATGGAAAGCAAAATATTCTGGCAAAGTAATTGCCATTGGTGGTCAGGGATACAGATCTGGCTGGATTTGGGCATAGCATTGATCCGGGTTTCTCAGAGAAACAATAGTTTTAAAATGGGGGGAATGTATTTGTAGGCACAGCACTAGCTATCCATATGTGCTACAAGAAATAAGACTGCATGTTTACTTTTGTCTTGCAGGATGAAATATGCACAGTATGTTTTCCTGGCATTGCTCTTCTCCACTGTTGAATATAGCCTAGCTCAGACCTGTACAGTGGAGTCTTTCTCTGTGAAAGAAAATTTTGATCCACAGAGGGTAATTATGACTACTTCATCTACTAAACACAATATACCAGGGGAAGCTTCACTGTATAAACTGGTGTTCCAGTGTATAGGACATATTAATCTAAACTTTGTCACTAGAATGCTATCTTTTTATATATACTGTCTCTGGAACACTGTTTCTGCAGTTCACTCTTTTTGCTAGTGTTTAACCTGATGGATGTTACGGTAACACTGACCACAGAAATGTTGGGGATGATAGACTATTATATTTGACATAATCCTCTATTAGCTCAAGTTCAGATTGGCTCTCAGTTTTGGGGAATCCATGAATGGAACACTTTTTAGGTTATAAATAGAGGGAAAGGTCAAACAAATACCCTGGAGGACTTACATCCACTGCTGTCCATTCTTGGGAGTCAGGTCAACACAAATTTTTAACTAAGCTGGGTATCCTAAACAAAGACTGTCTAAGTTTTAAATAGGGTGTCTTATTTGTCTGCCTCTGAACAGAAAACCAGGGATAACTTTGTTTTGGAATGGTCCAGAATGGTGCACCAGTACCTGTTTGGACTGGTTGTCTACAGAACATGCCATTGTATCATTTCCAGCCACATCCAGAATTTGTGGGGTTCCAGAACTTTTTTCGCACAAAATTGGCCTTGCTGAAAGCAAACACATTTCTGGGGAGTATGCTTTGAGAACTTCAGTGTTTTGATAAAGCAGTGTTATTCTTAGCCTCATGTATTTGGAAGGTACAAATTCTATTTCAGTCTTCCTTAAGCATGTAACTTCCCAGACAGATTTCATCACTTAAACCGAAGAGTTCAGTTGATCAGCGCTATATTCTGCTTCCCCATTATTTCTACTGATACAGGTAATTTTTGAGGCTCTCCCAGTCATGCAATCACTTGCTTGTACCCTATTTTGATTTCAGCACATATTGGTTTTAAATTTTCAAGGTCACTTTTTTCTAGGAATTTTATTCTTCTTAATTTCATTTCAGTTCCCCCTATTGCTAATCACCCTAACACACTCTTTCTTTGTCATGGGCATAGTCAGCACTTTCTGTTTCTCTGTATAGACACTTTACACCGTCAGAGACCATGAGCAAAAGCTCGACTTCAGCCTGTCAGCCACAACAGGAGACACCGGCTAGTGGCTACAGCAGTTTGATAATGGCTTTGTGGCTATGATTTAGACTCCTTATTGACATCCTTCACAAAGAACCCAAGGTCTAAATGGAAATAAGGATTAACTGAAATGATTCACAGCAGTAAATCCTGAGTTATGGGTGAAGCATGTCAGGATGGCATTTCAGAGAAGATTACAGTGTTGGGCTACCATTCCATGAATGTCTCAAGTGCTAAAGAGTAAATGCATGCAGAAATTCAGACTTTCTAGAACTATTTATTTTAATGCCTCACAAAAGAACCTGTGTGGTACATACCCACCCAAACCCAGACTTTTACCATACGCCAGGCAGTGGCTAGTTAGAATGTTTTGCCAGTCTTGCAGTGGTAATCAATCCAGACAATTGTATTGGGTTTGCGTGGCAAGGTTTTGGTAGCAGAGGGGCTGCAGTGGTGCCTTCTGTGAGAAGATACTACAAGGTGTCCCCATGTTGGACATAGCGAGTTCCAGCCGGCTCCAAGACGGACCTGCTGCAGGCCAAAGCCAAGCCAATCAGCGATGGTGGTAGCGCCTCTGTGATAACATATTTAAGAAGGGGGGGAAAAAACTGCTGTGCAGCAGCAGTCAGGAGAGAGAATATGTGAGAGAAACTACTGTGCAGACACCAAGGTCAGTGAAGAAGGAGGGGGAGGAGGTGCTCCAGGCACCGGAGCAAAGGCGGTTAAGACCATGGTGAGGCAGGCTGTCCCCCTGCAGCCCGTGGAGGTTAATGGTGGAGCAGATATCCACCTGCAGCCTGTGGAGGACCCCACGCCAGAGCAGGTAGATGTGCCCGAAGGAAGCTGTGACCCTGTGGAGAGTCCGTGCTGGAGCAGGCTCCTGGCAGGACCTGTGGACCTGTGGAGAGGGGAGCCCACGCTGGAGCAGGTTTGCTGGCAGGACTTGTGACCCCGTGGAAGGGACCCACGCTGGAGCAGTCTGTTCCTGAAGGGCTGTACCCCGTGGAAGGGACCCACGCTGGAGCAGTCCGTTCCTGAAGGGCTGCACACCGTGGAAGGGACCCATGCTGGAGCAGTTTGTGAGGAACTGCAGCCTGTGGGCAGGACCCATGTTGGATAAGTTCGTGGAGGACTGACTCCTGTGGGTGTGACCCCACACTGGAGCAGGGGAAGAGTGTGAGGAGGAAGGGGCAGTAGAGACAACATGTGATGAACTGACGGCAACCTCCATTCCCCGTCCCCCTGTGCTGCTCAGGGGGAAGAGGTAGAGAAAATCAGGATTGAAGTTGAGCCCAGGAAGAAGGGAGGTGTGGGGGAAGGTGTTTTTAGATTTGTTTTTATTTCCCATTATCCTACTCTGACTTTTGATTGGCAATAAATTAATTTCCCCAAGTCGAGTCTGTTTTGCCTGTGATGGCAATTGGTGAGTGGTCTCCCTGTCCTTATCTCGTCTCACGAATCTTTTACGATATTTTCTTTCCCCTGTCCATCTGAGGAGGGGGAGTGCTAGAGTGGCTTGGTGTGCACCTGGCATCCAGCCAGGGTCAACCCACCACAATAATCTTTCATTTCAGTATGCAGGGAAATGGTATGCCCTAGCCAAGAAGGATCCAGAAGGTCTTTTCCTTCAGGACAATATCTCTGCTGAATACAGTGTTGAGGAAGATGGCACAATGACAGCATCTTCCAAAGGCCGTGTGAAGCTTTTTGGGTAAGTGTGTGCTTAACTGCTAACTCTAGCTGATGACATGATATACTAAATAGATGGTGTGAATGGTGATTTATCCCGACTGCACAACATGACTGAGTTGCTGTTATCAAGAAGACAAGCTCGACAAAAATTAATACCTTAGAGGCCAAAGGTGATTGAGTGCTGGGTTAGTTCTCGGTCTAGTTCTGGTCTAGGCCCATTGTAAATCTATTATATTATTGCCAATTCAATGATAAAAGTAAAATCTTTAATGATAGACTGGTAAAGCAAATAAATTGAATAAAAAGAGGGGAGCCAGCGTAGCCTGTGAGAAGGTGAGTAGCTCAACATGTTTGAGAGAAGGAAATGAGTGTAAATGAGTGTTACATTAGTGGATCTTTCAGTGGGATATTGTTTAGACTTCTTTGTAAAATACTCAGTTAGCTCTTGAATACTTTTGTGAGACCTGAATAGGCAGATGGAAGTCCCTTGGTGATGGCTGATATGAGGGATTACAACTTGTGAAGAGATTAAGTGGCTTTCTGGGTATAGATAGAGGAAAAAAATCCAGAGACTTTCTACAGGTTAATACTAACTCTGCTAATATTCAGTGTTAACTAACCAAAATATTTAACTGGGTGAATAATGGAGTAAATCAGGCTGCCCTGAACCTTAGGTTTAATAGAAAAGCACTCTAGGATATTTTGAGACAAGGCGAAATGAAGCTGAACAGATATGGCATACAGTGTATGTGGGAAGAATACTGTCCTGGTTTCAGCTGGGATAGAGTTAATTTTTTCTTCATAGTAGCTAGTGTGGGGCTATGTTTTGGATTTATGCTGAAAACAGTGTTGATAATACGGAGATGTTTTAGTTGTTGCTAAGTAGCGCTTATAATAGTCAAGGACTTTTTCAGCTTCCTATGCTCTGCTGGGTGCACAGGAAGCTGGGAGGGGACACAGCCAGAACTGCTGACCCCAACTGACCAAAGGGATATTCCATACCATATGATGTCATGCTCAGTATATAAAGCTGGGGGAAGAAGAAGGAAGGGAGGACGTTTGGAGTGATGGCGTTTGTCTTCCCAAGTAACCATTACGCGTGATGGAGCCCTGCTTTCCTGGAGATGGCTGAACACCTGCCTGCCCATGGGAAGTAGTGAATGAATTCCTGGTTTTGCTTTGCTTGCGTGCGCGGCTTTTGCTTTGCCTATTAAACTGTCTTTATCTCAACCCAGGAGTTTCCTCACTTTTGCTCCTCCGATTCTCTCCCCATCCCACAGGGGTGGGGGGAGTGAGCGAGCGGCTGTGTGGTGTTTAGTTACTGACTGGGGCTAAACCACAACAAATACTCAAATGATAGTTGTGTATTTCTGAATGACCTCTTCAGAAATCATGCAGGATCTCAATGGTGTCATTACAGGTTCTGGGTGATTTGTGCTGATATGGCTGCTCAGTACACAGTACCTGACCCAACCACTCCAGCAAAAATGTATATGACATATCAGGGACTGGCTAGCTACCTGTCCAGTGGTGGTGAGTGAATTTCTTCATCCCCCTGGGATCAGTCTATAGTTTATGATTGCCCAAACTTGTGTATTTCAGTATATGAGCAGTCAAAACAGCTGAGCTCAAATTGTTCCAAATGGAGACAAAGCATCCTTGGAGGGAGAAGGTTTTTCCAAGGTTTTCATCTCCACAGAAAGGGTAGGATCCAGAAATTCCCCAGGGACCCTACCTGTCCACCAGTTTAGTTGACAAGGAAGACACAGCTTAGAGATAGCTGACATTGCAAATAGGCTTTGTACAGCTGAGCACTGTGCTGAACCTAGGGAAGCAATTCTTCCTGGAGTCCCTGAATTCTTCATAACTGGTTGAACATGACACATGAATCCAAATCTTCACCCCATCAACAAGGCACTGATTGTGTCAGGCAGGCATGGCAGAAGTTTGCAGCACTAACTTAAGTCCCTCTCACAGAAATTCCTTGTGCCACACCTCGTTTATGAAGCCTTCATACCCTGTAATTCCTTTCTGAATCCCCACAGCTGTCGGGTTGCCAAGAGAGACTAATTCTGGAAGTTGGGCAGTTGGGATTCAACTTGTTAATGCATGACAAAATACAATCCTTCTGTACTGGCAAATAAACTACACTGAAATGTACTCAGCTGAAGAAAAAGGCTGGAAAACAGAAGCCATCTTTTACTGAGACTATTCATATAATATGATCTGCTTGCCCTTTGTCTCAGTACACCCACCTAGACAGGAAACATAAAGATTTTGTCATCTAAAACCCGAAGAGATGTGGTCCAGCTAACACCTTTAGCCACAGAAGCCAAATGTGAAAATGCACTAAGTTCAAATCTTGGCTGAACAAGAGTCTATCTTGTAAAGAGATACCCAGCCTTTGTGTTAAGAACTTCTTGGCTATTTCTATTGTCTCAGTGAAACTGAGCCTGTTCTCAAGATCACACTTTCCCATCAACCGCCTTGTAACCCTCAGGCCTGTGCTTCAATCCAAGCTCTGGAGCAGTCTGACATAGAGCATGGATGTGTTTGATGCCTTGGTCTGGGCTGTACTCTTGTCTGTGTGGTAGAGACCAGACAGCAACAGGGCCAAGCTCAGCCCATAGGGAGTCACCCATCATTGGCGCTTTCTCAGCACAGTTGCCATGTGCTATAACAACACAATGGGAAACATGGTAGATTTGGGGCGCACCATGTTTGCCCCATTCTTCACCTCACAGTGTAGACATAAGCTAAACAATTAGAGGTGACCTTCTGTCCTTTGGGAAGCTGTCCCTGCCATGTATTATAATAAAGTCTCCATCTGCTAGAATAGCACATGCATGTCCTTTGCTCTGTGTTTTCCACCATAACAAACACATCTGATTTGATGTTTCAGGGGACAACTACTGGGTGATTGACACCGACTATGATAACTATGCTATTACCTATGCCTGCCGTAGTCTGAAAGAGGACGGCTCCTGTGATGATGGCTACTCCCTGATCTTCTCACGCAACCCTCATGGCCTTCCCCCAGCCATTCAACGGATTTTGCATCAGAAGCAGGAGGAAATCTGCATGTCTGGCCAGTTCCAGCCTGTGCTGCAGTCAGGTACTTTCAGTTACTTAAATGCATTGGAGTGACTGCATTGGCAGCTTGTAGGACCAGGCAATTGCACTTGCTGTAAATGCAATAGAGCTATTGCCAACTAATTTTTACTCTTTTAGAAACATTTTTTTATAGTGTCATATTTAATAAGAATGTGGCTGCAAAGCAAAGTCTGTGGAAGGGAGAGTGAGTCAGATTTAGGGTGGTTCTGCAACCTTTATTTTTCCCTTATAGCAATCCTGTGCTCTGAGGCTATCACGCTATGAAAGGAAGAATGTCTTTGTTATCCCAAAAGAATCACAGGATAATTTAGGTGGGAAGGGACCTCTGGAAGTCTTTGGTCTAGCCCCCTGCTCAAAGCAAGGCTAATGTAAAGCAGGTTGCTCAGGGTTTGTCTAGTCAAGGTTTGAATATCTCCAAGGATGGCGATCCCAAAACCTCTCTGGGCCCCTGTTTCAGTGTCTGACAGCCCTCGTGGGGAAAAAGGGTTTTCCTTATAATGAGTCCGAATTTCCCATGTTGCAACTTGTGTCCATGTGCTCTTGTCTGTGCAAGTGTCAGAAGTCTAGCTTCATCTTCTCTACATCCTCCTATTAGGTAGTTGTAGACAGTAATAAGACCACACCCCTCCAATCCCCCATCCTTAGCCTTCTCTTCTTAAGGTTGAACAAGCCCAGTTCTGTCAGGCTCTCCTCATATATCATAATAGATGCATACAAGGGCCTGGACATAAGATATTTATGAACTTGGAAATGCTTGGTATGGCCACTTGGATAACATTGCATTACCTTTACTCTGAGCACTGTTCCCTACAGGAAAAGTCAGTTTCAATAAGGAACACATCCTTCCTAGCTGTCAGCATGATTTGATCCCTAGACTTCCTATGTGACAGACTACAGAGACTGAGGGGCTCTGAGCAGCAGTTCTGCCAGTGTCTGCTGACAGTGGGAGTGAGCTGTTGCCCCACAGAAATATAAGTAGGTCAACAGATCATTTTTGTCAGGTCTCACAGCTGTTTTGAGAGTACCTTTGACTGGAGTTATGGAAGTGTCCCTGAGATTATAAGTTTCTAGCTTGGCTCCCACACCCTCTAAATGCACACCAACTTCGCTGGAGACGGGCCCTTAACTAAACCAGGTTTGAGGACCTAGACTGGGGGATTGCCTCATTAGCACGTATGTTAGGCCTAGTTGGACAGGAAGTAGCTGCTAAAAATCTCTGAATGGCATGTCATTGTGTGAGCCAGTTCTCATCTACAGAGCACATATGGGCATCCTGTAAGGTCACAGAGCTGGTAGAGGGATCCCTGTCCTTTGCACTCTATATTGTTTCCTGTAGCAGAGAAAGGGTAACTGGTTTGTGGGCTGTGTCTAGGCGTTAGAGTAAGCTAAAAAACTCATAACCCTTTGTGATTGGTGAAGGCAAAGAGAACTCAAAACTGTCCAACAGGCACAGAACAATACAAACAGTCCCCTTGACTTGATCTTGTACTGTGGTTCAGGAGTACCTAGGATGACTGTAGTTACAATTTCATTGAGGACTAAAAATGCTGTTAAAGCACTGGGATGACTTTGCAAATTCATTTGCATGAACTAAAGTTCACTTTCTCTTTCTTTACAGGGGCATGCTAAAAAAATACACTTCTGGTTCTATCTTTAAGCACTGAACCCAGACTTCTTGGTCTTGAAGCTGTCATTCACTTTTAAAAAAGAAAATCATAGTTTACACTAGTGTTTTCTTCCTGAAAAATAAGAAAATGTCATGTGTTTGTAACTTGTGTGTAATACATTATTAACTGAATTTTCAAGGGAATACCTAATGAGGCATTTGTCAATAAATGTTTTTTTTTAAAAAAAATCTCTTTAACTGCTTCTTGTTACATACAGGATGTCTCTTTTACCGGCATTTCTATTTTAATTTTTGAAGTTATAAAAACCTGTTGAACAATAACTCTGAGCTGAGATTGACAATGTGCTCTTTGCTACATATCTTACTATGCTATATTTCTGGTACATGTTAATGTCCAAAGACCTGCACTGAGTATTTCTAATCAAATTATGGAGCTAGTATCATAACTAACTAACTAGAGCTGAATCAAGAATGCAACAAAGCGACTTGTTCTCTCAGTAACCCACTGCTTTAACTGAACTCCCACTTACATTGTCCTGTGGCCTAGGTAGTAATTTATTCCCCACTGCGTTCCTCCAATGTTCACTAGCTGAGCAATACAGAGCTGACAGGGTTTGTGGCTAAGAATTTCAGATGTAGGGAACCAAAGGAATATTACCTAGAAGATTCCTTGTAAGAAAAGGGGAATCTGCATAAGCATTTTTCAGCCATACATTTCCCATTCCTCATGGGACAGTCACATTTACTTTGAATGGTTTCCTATTAATAAAACTACCAGTCCAGAACTGCATAATGAACACTATACTGAACCCTATGGTTTGTCAACATCACAGGGTTTTTTCAGGTCATAATTTCTGATGGTGCAATGAAGATCAGACTGTACAGACCTGGCCCCTGGGTCATTTGCAAAATGTGTGGCACAGTATTAGCTCTGAGTGAAGAGCTTCAGAGTAGCAAGATCATAAGGCAGCCTCTACAAGTTGCTTGCAAAATCTGCCATCTACTGCCAATCATTATCTACTGTATCTGTTCAAAGGAACATATAAAATGCTGAGCAAAGGCTGTTCTCCAGGGCTACCAGTAGTATCCCAGAGATGCAGGGAGTTCCCTCAAGATAAGTTTCCATTCCCAAGGTTCCCATCCAAGGTTCCTCAGCCTATCAGCCAACAGAGAAGACTATTAGGAAGAGGTGCTATTTGCTTTCCCAGTCTAGAAAAGCTGCCTTGAAAGGAAAGTAACATAAGTGTCAGCCACCATCTCAAGCTAAGGACAGAAACAGAAAAGCAGCAGGAAATTCAAAAGGAAAACCATTTAGGTAAAGACTATCAAGGCTTATTTGGTTTATGTGGCATGGTTTCCGTAGCTGGGGCAGGGAGGTACAGGGTTGGCCTCTGTGAAAAGACACAAGGGGCTGCCTCCATGCCAGACAGAGCCAGTTTCAGCTGTCTTGAAGAAGGATCTGCCACTGGCCAAAGCTGAGCCAATCAGCAATGGTGGTAGCGCCTCTGTGATAAGAAGGAGGGGGAAGAGGTGCTTCAGGTGCCTGAGTAGAGAGTCCCCTGCAGCCCATGGTGAAGCCCATGGTGAAGCAGGTATTTCCCTGCAGCCCATGAAGAGGACCATGCCAGAGCAGGTGCATTATAGCTTGTGAAGGACCCCCCCACTGGAGCAGGTGGATTTGCCCTGAAGGAAACTGCAGCCTGTGGAGAGCCCACACTGCAGCAGGCTCCAGGCAGGACCTCTGGACTGTGGAGGGGAGCCCACACAGGAGTAGGTTTTCTGGCAGAACTGCAGCCCATGAGGAACCTATGGTGGAGCAGATTTTTTCCTGAAGGACTGTACCCCATGGGAAGGACCCATGCTGGAGCAGTCCTTGAAAAACTGCAGCCAGTGGAAAGGACTCATGTTGGAGCAGTTTGTGAAGGACTGAATTACATGGAAGGGACCCGCACACCGGAGCTGGTGGATGTGCCCAAAGGAGGCTGTGACCCCATGGAGAGTCCATGCTGGAGCAGGCTCCTGGCAGGACCAGGACCTGTGACCATGTGGAGAGGAGCCAATGCTGGAGCAGGTCTTCTGGCAAGATTTGTGGCCCTGTGAGGGACCCATGCTGGAGCAGTCTGTTCCTGAAGGAGTGCTCCCCATGGAAAGGGCCCATGCAGGAGCAGTTTGTGAGGAACTGCAGCCTGTGGGCAGGACCCATGTTGGAGAAGTTCGTGGAGCAGGGGAAGAGTGTGAGGAGGAAGGAGCGGCGGAGACAACGTGATGAACTGACGGCAACCTGCATTCCCCATCCCCTGTGCTGCTCAGAGGGAAGAGGTAGAGAAAATCAGGATTGAAGTTGAGCCCAGGAAGAAGGGAGGTGTGGGGGGAAGGAGTTTTAAGATTTGTTTTTATGTCTCATTATCCTACTCTGACTTTTGATTGGAAATAAATTAATTTCCCCAAGTCGAGTCTGTTTTGCCTGTGATGGCAATTGGTGAGTGGTCTCCCTGTCCTTATATCGTCTCACAAATCTTTTGTCATATTTTCTTTCCCCTGTCCATCTGAGGAGGGGAGTGCTACAGTGGCTTGGTGGGCACCTGGCATCCAGCCAAGGTCAACCCACCACAGTCTGACTAGCTCAGTTGGACGAGCATGGGACTCTTAATACCAGGATCGTGATGATGGGTGCTAAAAAGTACTGTGGATGTGCACCCCCAGCCTACTCGCTGGTGGGGTGGGGTGAGAAGCAGAAAAGGCCTTGACGCTGTGTAAGCACTGCTCAGCAATAACAAAAACATCCCTGAATTATCAACACTGTTTTAATCTGTCCTGGTTTCAGCTGGGATAGAGTTAATTTTCTTCATAGTAGCTAGCATGGGGCTATGTTTTGGATTTATGCTGAAAACAGTGTTGATAATGCGGAGATGTTTTAGTTGTTGCTAAGTAGTGCTTACACTAGTCAAGGACTTTTTCAGCTTCCCATGCTCTGCCACGTGCACAAGAAGCTGGGAGGGGACACAGCCGGGACGGTTGACCCCAACTGACCAAAGGGATATTCCATACCATATGACATCATGCTCAGTATATAAAACTGGGGGGAAGAAGAAGGAAGGGGCGATGTTTGGCGTGATGGCGTTTGCTTTCCCAAGTAACGATTACGCTTGATGGAGCCCTGCTTTCCTGGGGATGTCTGAACACCTGCCTGCCCATGGGAAGGAGTGAATGAATTCCTTGTTTTGCTTTGCTTGCGCGCGTGGCTTTTGCTTTACCTATTAAACTGTCTTTATGTCAAACCAGGAGTTTCCTCACTTTTACTCTTCTGATTCTCTCCCCCATCCCACTGGAGGGGGAGTGAGCGAGCGGCTGCGTGGTGTTTGGTTGCTGACTGGGGCTAAACAATGACAAGTCCAAAACAAAGCCCCATTGTCATGGTTTTAGCTGGGATAGTTGATTTTCTTCACTGTAGCTAGTATAGTGCTGTGCTTTAGACTTGGTATGAAAATAATGTGATAACACACTGATGTTTTTAGTTGTTGCTAGGTAGTGCTTACACTAGTCAAGGACTTTTCCAGCTTCCCATGCTCTGCCGGGTGCACAAGAAGCCGGGAGGGGAGGGGATACAACCAAGAGAGCTGACCTGAATTGGCCAAAGGGTATTCCATATCCTGTGACGTCATGCCCAGTATATTAACTGGGGGGACTTGGCCGGGGGGGGCAGCGATCGCAGCTCAGGGACTGGCGGTGTCGGTCAGCGGGTGGTGAGCGGTTGCAGCACTTGTGGGTTTTTTTCCCTTTTCCCTCTTTTCCCTGGCTTTCGTTTCTCTCTCTCATTATTTCTTTTTATTATATTATCATTATCATTATTATTATCATTACCATTACTATTCTTACTATTTTATTTTAATTATTAAACTGTTCTTATCTCAACCCACGAGTTTTCTTGCTTTTGCTCCTCCGATTCTCTCCCCCATCCCACAGGGGTGGGGGGAGTGAGTGAGCGGCTTTGTGGTGCTTAGTTGCTGACTGGGGCTAAACCACAACACCCATGCAAGCTAGTATTAAGAAATTTAACTCTATCCCAGCTAAAACCAGCACACCATCCCAAATGTGAAAGAATTGCAAACATTTTTGGGCTTTCTGGGTTATTGGTGTGTATTTATACCACATCTTGCTATGTTAATGAAAGCATTGCAGTTATTAACCCATAAAGCCTCTTTGTGGTCCGGGGCATCGGCCCACCAGACTGCTTTCAATCTATGCAAAGAAGCTGTTGTACAGGGTGTTTGACTTAGTGCCCCGTGAAAAGATCTGCCTTTTGAATTAGAAGTTACAATTCATGATTACACTGGTTTGTGGGGCCTATGGCAACAAGTGGGTGAACAACAACAGGAACCTGTTGGGTTTTGGTAAAAATCCCTAGGGCCTTCTGAATTGTGATATACTCCTTTGGAAAAGCAAATGCTAGCAGTGGTATGGGCTCTGCAGAATACTGAACATGTTACTGGTACTTCTTCTATAGTAGAACATAACCCTATACCGCTAACTGGGTGGGTCACAGGTGCATCCACAAGGGCACACTCGGGTGTACCCCAAGCAGCCACTCATTTTAAATGGAAGCATTATTTGCAGCAACATATGCTTGCTGGTAAACCCAGCATCACTAATGCTCATGCTACCCTTCTGGGAGCTGTTACTTTTACTCATTCTCCAGAATCAACAGAATGGGCAATGATTCCTCAAACAGCCATCAATAGCCCCATGCAGGAGGCCCCACCATATGACGATCTAACAAAAGAACAGAAGGATTTTGCGTTGTTCACTGACGTACAATACTGTGGGTAAATGAACATGGTGAGCAGTAGCTTACAATCCAAAATGGGGACAAATATTTTTAGATGACGGTGAGAGCCAATCTAGCCAGTGGGGCAAATTGCATGTGGCCCATTTTACCTATACAGACAGGCCTGTGTATGTGTATACCAACAGCTAGGTTGTTTATAAAGGGCTACCGACATGGATGGCCTATTGGGCCACACAGGAGTGGACTATCAATACAAAGCCTCTGTGTGGTAAAGAACTGTGTCACGAAATGTGCCACATTAGTTTGCAAAAAACCAATCTGGGTATGACGTGGATGCACATACAAAGTGTAATACCTTAGAAGCTGTCTACAATGCACTGCTAGATTCAATGACTAAAGAAGATACTATGACAAAGGCTACTAAAATACATATAGCTTCAGGGCACCAAGGAGCAACTGTAGCTGAAGCATGGGCTGCTGCGAAGGGGGAACAAGTGGCATTACCAGCTTTGCGAGTAACCCTTTTGAATTGGCCTACTTGCTCCCAACTGAATCCTGTCTGTTTGCCCTCTGTTAAAGGCTTAAATTAAATGAGGGCAACACACTGGTGAAATATGGCAAGTAGATTACATTGGGTCACTGCCAGCTTGGCAGGGCAAACACTGTTTGTTGACAGCTGTGGACACCTATTCAGGACTGCTGTTTGCCTATCCCACTATGCATACTGATCAGCATAGTATGCTTAGAGCGTTGACTCAACTAATCACTCAATATGAGGAGCCGAAACAAATACAAAGTGACCAAGATTAGGTGAGAGATTTAGGAACTGAGTGGCTACCACATTGCCTACCACCCACAGGCCAACAGGTTAATAGAGCGCTAAAATGGATTATTAAAAGATCAATTGCGAAAATTAACCCCGGTCATACCCTGTCAGGCTGGGGGACTCATTTAGCTCAAACACTGACACTGCTTAATAGTTGCGCTGTAGAGATGACAACCCCATACCAACGTCTGGTTGGTGCACATGCTATAACTCTACTGATACTCCATGCTGTTAGACTTCACCCTTGGGCATGACTACGTACTAGGGCTACCCCTAGCAGTGTGGGGTTAGATGTATATCTTCCCCTTGAACAACTAACATTATACTCCCATACTCGACATTTAGTCCCTACTGGACTGCAAATCACAGCACCTGCAGGAGCATATTTGTGTATTGCACCAAGACAAGAACTAGCCGTTAAGGGAATAAGCGTACAAAATGGGATTGTCAATTCAGACTATACAGGAGAACTTAAAATCCTACTACATAATGCAAGAAACACAATTACATTACTATAAGGAAACCACATAGCTCAACTAATTTGTGAGCAAGTGTGGATGCCACAGGTTCAAGAAATTGAACAATGGCAAAAGGCTACATTAGAAAATAGGGGTTCCTCCAGCATGGGTTGGTTGGTGTAGATTGACCATCCCTTTTCCCTGCAGGTGGATACTATGATTGCCAAAGGCTCTGGTGGTACTGTGTTGGTATTAGCTGACAGTACCTCTAATCCTATATATGTTCCACTCCACAGACTATCACTGTATTCTCTCTAATAGATAAGCATCCATGAATAATAGTGCAGCAAATCATGTCCAAGAGAACTCTACCACCTCACCAACATGGTTTGTAAATCCTGTAATGGATGACATTCTGCTGGCCTGTCTGTCTGTTGATTGTCCTCTTCGCATGGCAGTGGTAATGTCATGGATGGCGACCATCGTGGTAATGCTATGTGGTACTGGTGCAGCAGTCAATACACTGACCAAACTTTGGAATGATAACAGCCCTTCTAAATGTAACACAAGTCACGGTATTGTAATCACATTGCCTATAAAACACTACACCAGGGTGGTGTGGCACCTGTACTCTAGGAGCTGTACTGCCAGTGATTACAGTGCACTTCACACCATCACTCCAAGGCTGGATTTGGAGTTACGCGTGGTGCATACATTGAGCTATTCCTGACAACCGTCTTGTCACACAACCAGCAGGTATTCACTCATTTGTGCATTGGTTCTTACCTTGGTTAGGTGTCAGTGAGTTAAGAAAGGCCTTAGTAAGCATTTCCACAGCCTTAGAGGCCATGGGAAACACCACCATGGACGCTTTGCCCTCCCTTCAAAATGAAATATCTCAACTATCTCAAGTAGCCTTATAAAATCGTATGGCTCAGGATTATTTCTTAGCTTCTCAGGGAGGTGTTTGTGCCTTAATTAATTTTAGCTGCTGTGTTTTTATTAACCAGCATCAAAGAATGGAAACCAACATTCGTAAAATAAAGCAACAGGTGGCTCTCTTCCATCAAGTTAGCCAAAACAACATGTCCACGGGCTTTTCTGATGTCTGGACATGGCTAACCTCCTGGATACCAAGATTAAGCCAATGGCTAAAGAAACTCATTGCGATAATTACATGTATATTAGGAATTGTAGTGCTTTATGTGTCTATATGATGTTTTATGCAATGTTGCTCTAGCCTTGCCAAGCACACTAGTAAGCACATAGAAGAAATGTGATCGCTATGGGGGAGGAGTGTAAGGGGGATAAAGAATTCAGAAGATTGGCGAGGAGCCAGAAGTGTGTTGAAGTGATTCACCCTGTTGCTTAGCACCTGTTGAACTTTAGCTGAACTTTGGAACATCCTTGAAGTAAGATTCCTCAATGTTCTTGAACCAAGGCCAGGTATGTAGCAAGCTCGTGCTTATCAGGCCAGGATACCTGCTAAGGCAGATACATGTCTTGTTGACCACAGCCAGCCACATAGCTATATCATGTATCACAGTTAATAGTGTGCACGTGCAACCTATCCCCCTCTTCCTCAAAAAAACCCTTTGAGACTGACCCCTCGCTGAAGCCTTGACCATGGACAGACACTGTTGTGCCTGATAATCCCCTGCTGCTTCCCTGCAATGTCCTGGGACTTGCCCTTGGCAGAGGGATCATGAATATAATCAATAAATGCAATTGAATATGTGTACTTAGCCTATGTCTGTGTCTTCTTGAAAGCAGATCTGTGAACCTGGTTCCTATTTTGCATAACAAGGATAGACTCACAGACAGTGAAAAGAATGAGATAAGTGAATCTTCCTTCTATGATGTACTGCATCTTTGCAGAAACATTCCATTGGGGACTCATCATTTTAATGTCATTTGCCCTATATATCCCATTACTGAGCCTATCTGTGAGGAATAATATCATCTGAGTTGCTTGCTAAACTGCACAGGCCAGTGATTTTTGATCTTTAAATTTGTTTCATTTCAACACCTATATATTTTGCACTAAATCCCTGCATAGCAAAATTAGTCCTCTTCACAATACATATAATTCACCTTTTTCAGCCTCCTAGCAGTATAGGACCATAGAATAATATAGTTAGGTTATGTGAATAAAAACTCGTCTGCACATACACAAAGGAACATAGAGAGACAGTGGCAGGCGGGAACACAAATCAAGGACTCCTGAGGAATGGACACCTTGTCCAGGCCCCTCCCAGGGCTGGCCCAGCAGAACCATCAGCCCCATTGTCCAGCCATGAAATCCAATGCTCTCTGGATCACCTTTTGAACTAAGGGTGGTTGCTGCCTAGGGGTACGGGACACATGGGGTGTAGGGGAAAAGCAGTTTGGGATCACACAGGATCACACAGGACTTATTATGGGATGTTTAGGGCAGGAAAAGAGAGGGGTTTATGTGATTTGGGGAGGAACAAGAGTGGGAAAACAGAGAGGTAAGGGGATGAAAAGGGCCAGTTGTACGTAAATAGTTTGCTGGTCAGTATGCTTGTCTGGCCATGCCCTGCACCTGATCAGCTCAGTCTGTCCTATCTTCTTATTATATTCCTTTCTAACTCTTTCCTGGGTGAGTGGCTCTCTATTTTTTATGCATGTATGTGTATGAAGGCCTGAGTGCCACCAACTGGAGTCAGACCACAAGTCAGAAGGCCCATGGATCTGTGGTGCCAGCAATGGAAGTGAGTGCAGGTGTGTGAGTGAGTGTGTCACCACTAGTGAAGATCAAGCTGGAGTAGCTGGTGAAGAGATTAAGTGGCTTGGGTGCAACTGAGGTCTCTAAGGGCCAGCTCTGTGTGTGAGTGTGCCTGTGTGTCTTCTAAGGGTGAGAGCACAGAGGGATCTTCTATGGGACCAGGGGAGTCCCAGTCAACTCTGGGTGTGAGAGCACCTGTATATCTCTAGGGGTGAGAGCACAGCAGGGGGGCAGTTATGTACTAATCAGAAATACAATAACCCAATGGTCTTGATGGGTCTTCTTGCAGGTTTTGCAGCATAGCTCTCAAAAAAAACCACCAGCTTGAAAAGAAGCAGCTAGACCTAGCTCTAGAGATAGAATTGCTGATTTCAGCAATGTCCTTTGAAGCAAGAAAAATCTATGGTAAAAATCTATGTAATCTTAATGTAAATCAAAGTATAAAGTTGGGCTGTTTGTTATAGAGAAGAGAGAGAACGAACAGATAACAAATGCTGATGGATATCAAGCTCCAATGGACAACCAGTGAAGAGTTCTTTAAGAGTAGCAAATGAATTGAATAAAATAGGGAAACAAAAATGCCACTGAGTAGACCCTTAAGTAACATCACCAGGAACTCCTATGGAGGGTGATGTTCCAGCTTGAGCAACTAAGACAGCTATGACAATCTTTTGTTATTTTTGTCTTCTATAGGTAGCACAAAAGAAAAAGTAATCCATTCCACCCTTATGGATATTGATAACTGTATCAATTGCCATTAACCAGTAGCTAATGATTCTAGGATATATGGTGCTGGAAACAGATGTATGTATGTTGGTGAGAAGCTGCCTGTAGAGCCTCCCTGTACAAAAAAATGTATGGACAATATTTCATCCCTAATGAACATGTGAAAAATGTACAATATCTACCCATACCATGCAGCAACTATGGTATAACCAGAATTATATCACCTGGGAAATATCAGCCTGTGGTTGTTTTGAAATCTTTGGAACAAACTCATAAAGAGTTCACATCAAATACAAAAAGAAGCTAAAGAGTTCACAGAATAACAGAATGGCTGAGGTTGGAAGGGACCTCTGGAGATCATCTTGTCCAACCCCTCTCGCTCAAGCAGGACCACCTAGAGCAGACTGCCCAGGACCGTGTCCAGACAGCTTTTGATATCTCAAAGGAGGGAGACCTCACAACCTCCCTGGGTAACTTGTCCCAGTGCTCAGACACACCTCACAGGAAAAAAGTGTTTCATTATGTTCAGATGGAACATCCTGTGTTTCAGTTTGTGCCCATTGCCTTTTGTACTGTCAGTGGGCACCACTGAGAAGAGCCTGGCTCTGTCTTCTTTGCACCCTCCCTTCAGGTATTTATAGACATTGATGAGCCCCCCAAGCCTTCTCTTCTCTAAGCTAAGCAGTCCCAGCTCTCTCAGCCTTTCCTCATAGAAGAGATGCTCCAGTCCCTTAATCATCTTCATGGCCCTTCGTTGGACTCTCTCCAGTATGTCCATGTCTCTCTTCTTGTACTAAGGAGCCCAGAACTAGACACAGGACTGCAGGTGTGGCCTCACCAGTGCCGAGTAGAGGGGAAGGATCACCTCCCTTGACCTGCTGGCAATACTTTGTCTAATGCACCCCAAGATACTGTTGGCTGCCTTTGCAGCAAAGGCACATTGCTGGTTCATGTTCAACTTGGTGTCTACAGGACCCCCAGGTCCTTTTGTGCCAAGCTGCTTTCCAGCTGGGTGGCCCCCAGCATGTATTGGTGCATGTTTTTCCCAGGTTCAGCTTCACTTCTTTAGTCCCATCTCCTTTACCCCCCACCTCCAAGCAGCACAGGGGGCTGGGGGATAAGGGGTTATGGTCAGTTCATAACAGTTTCTCTCTGACGCTCCTTCCTCCTCATACTTTTCTACTACTCCAATGTGGGCCCTCTCCACGGGCTGTAGTCTTTTAGGAAAAAGTCTGGTTCAGCATAGGTTTTTCAGGGGCTGCAGCTCCTGTCAGGAAAAATTGGCTTCAGCTTGGTTTCTCCACAGACTGCAATTCCCTCAGGAAATATACAACTGCTCTGGCCTGGGGTCCTCCATGGGCTACAGTGTGAATACCTGCTCCAGTGCGGTCTCTTCCATGGGCTGCAGGGGAATATCTGCTAAAGAGTTAATGAATAGGCACCAAGCAGGGAAACTTCCGATTACCTTAGAGAATCAACAACTGCCACACCTGGAAAGGATGCAGAAACCCTTTCTGTACATCACTGGTATGATATTTTTACAGGATGGTCAAATACAGGCCATGGAGGACAGGAGAGGTGCCCGAGGACTGGAGGAAAGCAAATGTCACTCCAATCTTCAAAAGGGGCAAGAAGGAGGACCCGGGAAACTATAGGCAGTCAGCCTCACCTCCATCCCTGGAAAGGCGATGGAGCAGTTCATCCTGGAGGTCACCTCAAGGCATGTAGAGGAAAAGAAGGTTATCAGAAGTAGTCAACATGGATTCACCAAGGGGAGATCATGCTTGACCAACCTGATAGCCTTCTATGATGGCATGACTGGCTGGGTCGATGAAGGGAGAGCAGTGGATGTTGTTTATCTGGACTTCAGCAAGGTGTTCAATGCTGTCTCCAATAATATCCTCACGGACAAGCTAAGGAAGCGTGGGTTCGATGAGAGGACAGTGAGGTGGATTGAGAACTGGCTGAAGGGCAGAGCTCAGAAGATCGTGATCAACGGGGCAGAGTCTGGTTGGAGGCCCGTAACTAGCGGTGTTCCCCAGGGGTCTGTGCTGGGTCCAGTCCTGTTCAGCATATCCATCAGCGGCCTGGACGAAGGGACAGATTGTACCCTCAGCAGGTTCGCTGACGATACCAAGCTGGGAGGAGTGGCTGATGCACCAGAAGGCTGTGCTGCCATCCAGCGAGACCTGGACAGGCTGGAGAGCTGGGCCGACAGGAACCTCATGGAATTCAACAAGAGCAAGTGTCAGGTCCTGCCCCTGGGGAGGAACAACCCCCCGCACCAGTACACATTGGGGGCCGACCTGCTGGAAAGCGGCTCTGCTGAGAAGGCCCTGGCAGTGCTGGTGGGCAGCAGGTGACCATGAGCCAGCACCGTGCCCGTTTGGGCAAGAAGGGCAACGGTGTCCTGGGGTGCATTGAGAGGAGTGTGGCCAGCAGGTGGAGGGAGGTTATCCTCCCCCTCTACTCCGCCCTGGCGAGGCCACATCTGGAGTGCTGCGTCCAGTTCTGGGCTCCCCAGGTCAGGAAAGACATGGAGCTACTGGAGCAAGTCCAGCGGAGAGCTACGGAGATGAACAGGGGACTGGAGCATCTCCCTTATGAGGAAAGGCTGAGAGACCTGGCTTTGTTCAGCCTGGAGAAGAGAAGACTGAGGGGGGATCTCATCAATGCTTATAAATATCTGAAGGGTGGGTGTCAAGAGGATGGGGCCGGACTCTTTTCAGTGGTGCCCAATGACAGGACAAGGGGCAACGGGCACAAGTTGGAACACAGGAAGTTCCACCTGAATGTGAGAAAAACCCCTTTCCTGTGAGGGTGCCAGAGCAGTGGAACAGGCTGCCCAGAGAGGCTGTGGAGTCTCCTTCCCTGGAGACATTCAAAACCCCCCTGGATGCAGTGCTGTGCCCCCTGCTCTGGGTGTGCCTGCTCAAGCAGGGGGGTTGGACAAGACGATCTCTGGAGGTCCCTTCCAACCCCTACCATTCTGTGATTCTGTGATTCTGTGAATTTAGTAAAGATTAAAATTTAAAACTGGCCTTATTTGTCAGTCTCCTAAACACTCCTGTGACAGCCATCTCAAATTCCCCAACTGATATGTGTATGTGCGCGTGCACGTTCACACACACACAGGAACACACATATTCATTTGCAAATGGAGAGGGGGACAACAACTCCGTGCCAAAGGGGTGCACTCCTGAGGGAACTGCAGCCTGTAGCTGACACCATGCTGGACCACAGTTCCTGAAGGAATGTACTGGAAGGAACCATTCCATTAACTGTTGTCACATCACCCACCTCCTTGCTGGAGAAAATTGGAAGGACTGAGTTTGCCCCGTGGTGAAATTGAAGGTAGTTGAGACTGGGGAAGGAGGAGGGCATATATTTATGTTTGTCTAATTGTTTGTGCTCTTTTTTTCTCAATACCCAAATCAGTGATTGGAGGTCTGCGTTGGTTGGCAGCAAAGTGACTCAAGTAAAATTTCCTGACTTCTGTTTTACCCATGCCACCTGCCCATGACACTTGGTGGTATCATCACCTCTGCAGCCACCACTCCACACACTGCTCAGTAACAGCCTGGGCTTGGACCTCTTGCAAGAACAACAGCCAGAGGAACCAGAGCCGGAGACCTGCCTCACACTCCTGGAGCTTATCCAGACAGTACACAGAACAACACTAAGCAAATACCTCACCTAATCCTCCTGGGATCGTTACCCTGGAAAGACAATCTGTGGGATCCCAGGGTTTGGCCCCATGCTCCCCAGCCAGGAGCTCCAAAGCCCCCACATCTTTTCTCCCTCTAGCACATCTGGGAGGGCAGCCAGGGTCCTCCCCCTGGTTGAGCTCTGCCCTTCTGAAACAAGGCCACAACAGCACTTACACACTTCTCAAACACCTACCTGTACATGCACTGGAGATCAACACCACTGCAGTCAGTACTCAGCTGATTGTTAGCACACAACTGCTTGCATTCTCCAACAAGTTCTTGTACAAAGGGTGCCTGAGACAGGTTCATGTATACAAAGATTTATTAGTGGGGACTGTAATGGATGGTGTACATTCACTCTAATGGTGAAAGTTACTTTTGATATCCTGAAGAAAATGGAATTTTCTGCTAAGTAATAACAATGAACCATGTGAGCCTGGCAAAACAGAATTTGGCAGCCAGAGAAGGGAGCTGAGAGATAGGGAAGCATTTGTTTTATGACTCTATCCTTGAAGAAGAACTGAGAGACTGATAAAAGGGAACATCCTGCCTCAGAAGATGAGAAAGCTGGGTGATAAAGTATATAGTAAAGGAGGACAACTAATTGGGATGTTGATAAGAACTAAAACTAAGTGTCCTTTAGCTGAACTATCCTCTTTATGATACTAAAAATCACCCCCATAGGCTAGAACCCCCCCCCC
>WEKW01007920.1:0-16082 GCA_013389905.1 Sula dactylatra | reverse complement strand
AGTTGCGCACTCACAAAATAGGAATATAAAAAGCACAGCTTGCTTTGGAAATCTTGTCCATTATACAGAGCTGCAACCATTCTGGTAGGGAGCAAAACGCACTTAGGTTCAGGCTTTTTGTAATTAGTGTTTCTTCTGAAATAAATCTGTGATGCAACCGAGAGACTAATTATAGCTTTAGAGAATTAAAACAGGTGAATTTGATCACCTTTACAGCTCATTCCACCTCAGCACATGGCTGCTGAGAACTCTGATGACATTTGAGAGACCCAAAAGATTTGAGTCTTAGTTTCCCTCACTGGGTAATGAAAAGGATCTCTGGCTGTTGATGACTCAGTAGTGTACTTCTTTTAGATTTTATTTGTGTCATTTTTTTTTTCACTTTTCCTCCACCAATTTCACTGTTTTCACCAATAATTAAACTAATGTTTCCGAATATAGGCATATGGTTGACTGTTCAGGAACCGTACATTTAGCAGGTTACTACTGCATGAATTGTGACATCCCAACATACCAAAATATCACTTTTTCAGTGAGATTTGCTGTCAGACATTTTTAAGAAAATGCTGCCACTCTGGCTGTATAACTTCATTTATTTGAGATGGAGAAGACTGGAATTCCTCATCCAAAGAACACTTCCAGTCTGATCCCAGCCTACGAAAATGGTTTTTCATCTAAGATGAGTGTAAAAGAAAATCCAGAGTAGACAGTGGCTGTTGAAATGTTGTCTAGGATGCAGGAAAATTTACATTCATCCAAGGAGTTTACATCCTTGATATGAATTACAGATACCTCACTTCAGTCTCTGTTCCATGCTGCTGTAGGTTTCAGCTCCACCGCTTATGACAAAATTTCATACCCCTTTAGCTTTTGCAGGTTTGTGAAGGCTTCTGTTCTTGCCTCATTAGAAATAGTTCTGGATAGCAATCTTTGTCTCCTTTGAAAGCACCAGGAAACATATAACCAGTCCAGATCCAGTCACTGTGCATCAGTACAGAATTACATTTTTCTCTTCCAGAATCTAAAGCTTTTATCAAAAAAAGGTTTTAGCTGTTACAGCTGTAGAGATAGCCTCACAAACCATGGCGATAGATGCAATGGCAGCTCTCTCCTACTTTTAAACAATTGCATTATGAAGTAAGACCTATCCCATTCATCGTAGTGGCTGCTCAATTGGATCTCCCTGAAAACACTCGTGACATGTCACTTCTTTTGGTCCCCATCAAAGCAGGTAGGAAAAGAGATGAAATATTACCTGTTGAACACTTGCACAATCCACTGTGAATGAAAGCTCATTTGGGCTCAAAAGGGCATCTGGGAACACTGGTATTTGTCTCTCCTTACAATCAGGGACTCAAAGCCAGAGTCCAGTAAATGTCTGAGACTCTCAAGGAAATAGAGAGGGAGTCACTGAGGAGAAGTTAGCATATTCAGTGCCAAAAGGGTGGAGGGCCAAGCCCAGGGGCCTGAGGAGCATATGTCACTGTGTCTGGAATAGATATTGGCTTTACTTTTAACAGCTTAATTGGAAGAATTTAAAATAAATTTTCTGTCCTGAACTGAACCTTTGGCATATATTACTGTTTAGTCATTCCCTGTTCTCCTAGGAAGTGTTGCTGCAGGTGAGAGGGATGTTTTTTTAAAGTAACTTGCTGCTCTGTTTTGAAGGATCTTTATATGTATTTGTACTATACCTCTGGGAAACCACAAACATCTCTGATCACATCCTTTGATTTAGGCCGAACTCCCAGGGTAGTAGGCCCAGGTAATCTTTTACTGTAAAGGGGCTCACATGGCCTGATCTGTGTCTGTCCCAAACACTGAACACCCAACATATTCTATTGCATGTGACTGCACAGAAAAATTGTGGCATCTGAAGGCATAGACAAAAAGAGGCAACATGGAAGCAGTCGTTCCCATCACCTTGTACTTTTCCTTCCAGGGAATTGTTGAAACACTCAGTACAAGACAAAACTGTAAAATTTCAGTCATTTACGTTAGGGACTTTGAGGCAGACTTAGCATTTCCAATTCTAATATTGAGACCTTCACAAGGGATTTCACATCTGAAGCTTTTTCAATGCATTGCATTGAATGACACTAAATTCAATGACTTTAAATTGAAGAAAAACAATGAACAAGAGCCCTGATACATTTTTGCCAAATGCAAGAACAATATGTGTTTTTAAAATAAAATAAATTTCACATTGCAAATCATTCCTTTAAGTAGCAATCAATATATATATATATTACTTACATTATATAATATATATGTACTAGGGAAATTAATGTACACATAGCCTCAGCTGAAAGTCTCAGGCCTACAAAGATTACTCGAGGCACATGAACAGTCCCACTGTGCTTTGCTCTTTATGTACATAAACCTTTGTAGGCCTGGAGCCACAGCACAGGGGAAAAAAATACCAAAAATATTTGGTAGCATTTCTTTTCATTACTTTATACTTTGGATGCTCTTGAATCAATATCATCATTACTTTATTATGCTTTGTCATTGTGGTGACAAAAAGTATTTCAGTGCAGCTCTGTAGAGACTGTTGTGCCATGGACATGTCTTTCAGATGTCAGCTCAGTTCTGTAAAAAGGCAGAAACCAATTCTGGAGATAGGTTTTGCAATGCCTGCAAAGCAGCTGGCATCTCTGTAACTGTCACTTTTCAAGACCAAGCAAAATTCTTTGATATCATTTACAGCTCTGCTTAAACGTTGCATGTGCCAATGACAGACGTGTTTAAGCTACTTACATACTTTTATCTGTGTAGAACTTTCCACCAAAGTAAGGCAAAACAAAATGGCTGTTTCTGTTTGGAGGAAGGGAAAGGGAGACATGAATGAGAACAGCAATGCAACCACACTTGAGGTTCTCAGCTTTCAAAGAAAAGACAGAGACCGGGTCATGTGCACAGAGATGTCAGCCCTGAGCAAAGCACTGAGCATGTGTACCCCCTTTCCAGTGTCCTGTGGCATGGGAGCTATGACAAGCCATCACTTTCTCAAAACCACAATGTTCAGCTTCCTTACAGCTACTGCCAAACAAGGATTATATAAAAAATTTTTCAAGTGTGATTATAGTGGGTAGGGTTGTTCATGGAAGAGCACCAATAGCAATGCATCTAAGGCAGTGTTCTTCTATGCATTATGTGTACATAGACTACAGATTTTCTTTTTCCTCTCTCAGTGTTTTTGTTTTTTTTTTTTGTTTCCTAAGGACTTGATGACTTTTTATAGTTTACAACATACAGGGCTTAATAAACATGGAATTTAAGGCTACATCAACACTATACTTTCAGGGCAGGTCTAAGCCCATGCTTGTGTCAAAATCTGCTTCCCATCCACCCTGTCCAGCTGCTAGTATTTAGGGACTTGGCTGCGCACTAGTATTTGGGCCTAGAAACACACTAGTCAGAGCAAAGCCAGCTGGCTGTGCTGGGCACTGGAAGACAGTGCTGCCAAACCAGTAAGTCACAGCTGGGAGGCAGGGATTTTACCTTTTAAGGTCACTCTTGAGAAAATAAGAACTCAACAAACTACGTAACCCAAAAAGCAGTATGTAAATAATTGATTCCTATCACCCAAAACTGTCTGAAAGCAGACTGCAAATTCAGAATAACCAAAAGTAATGCATCTCTGTCAGTCTTTTTAAGGTAATAATTCTTGATCTGTCAAAAATTATGAACTTACTTACTGCAAATAGTCACAGTCCAGTTGATGGCTGGCTGCTTACACAGTACTGTTGTTCATTACTGGCTTTTAAGTGTAGTGTAACTTACTGAAGAACAAGCAGTAAATGCTACAAGTAGCATGCAAACATTACTTTCCAGCAATACTTGGGCTGAAAAATGACCCTCCATTGCCTCCCCATTGCTTTTTTCCCCAAATATGGACTAGAAATTCTATGAAAATTCACCCAAATCAATATTGATTTTCAAATCTGGAAATGTTTTATTTTTGTCTATTTTAACTGTTTCTGCCTGAAAGAGAGTTGCTGCCAGTCATAATTCCACTCCAATTGCTTCATTCTGACAGTTTGTATCATCCTCCTTTTATAGATTTTCTCCAGCTATAATCAGGTGAATTACCTCAGAAAGCCTTAAATATTCTTTACTAATGTCCCATGGTTTCTCACAGGGAAAAAAATTCAAGGTAAATTACATTGTTATGTTGTCATTTTATAAAAGTAAGCAGAGAAATGCACAATTGAATTCCAATTCAACTTGAAGTGTAAACAAAGCCTTTTGACTCATGATGACACCTAAATTCTTTAATCAATATTTTCTGAGCAATCAACATAAAATGTAAACTGGATAACTGCAGTGCCAGTATGCAAGAGGGAGGAGAGTATGGCTGACTGAAGAGGAACAATAGACTTGTATCAAAAGGCATGCAAAGATGTAAAGTATATGGCCAAAGTTCAAATTCAGTTAATCAGTTCATCACATGCTGAACATTAAGTAAGAAAATCTCACTGGATTAAAAAATATTAAAAAGTCACTGAGTAGAGCTGGGCTGCTCAGGCTTGCCTTCTTTAAACACCCACTTATATGCTTTGGATCTCCTTGGACTCCTTCTGTTATAGCTTAAATTCATCCATCCATCTTATAGCTGGCATACCTACAGTCCTTAAACCATGAAGACCCAATTGCATACTCTGCAATTGATCCCATATGGGATACACCACCCTTCCTACACATGAGCGCATGCGTGCGCACACACAATCTTCTTGAGTAAAAGTAAGTTTTCCAGTCTCTTTTCACTGCATCGCCCTATAATATGATCAGACTACTGGGAAAAATATGTATCACTGAGGTTTGGCCTTGGTGTTTGCAGCAGCAGAAACATTTTGAGCACCATTTGCATATCACTATTGTAGTTTGGGAAGAATTGCTGGGAGTGCACTGGGTTTCAACATTCATACATTTTTAATAGTAAAAAGGCGATCTAGTACAATGGGAAATAAAGAATGCTTTAAGAGCCACTGGAAGATTTCTTGATTTTTTTTTTTTATTGATTAATCTGTTTTTAATTTTTACTGTTTCTCATCCCATTTGTAATACGGTATATATTTAAGCAAATTTGAGAGGTGGTACGTCTGTCTTATAAGCAGCCTGTGACGCAAGATAAAACACATCTTCATAGCTTTCTGAATCTGTATGTAGCTAATGGTCTGCACAGCTAATAGATTAGACCCTCTTTTGTGAGCTCCATGCTCCCATGCAGAAAAAAAAGTAATTAGACAGATAATTATGACAGTTTTGCAACCCCTGGAAACTTCATTACAAACCCCACTGGTGTATTATGGGGCCTTAACTGTCTCATCAGTGGGATAAAATCCCATAGTATCTGTCCTGGTTTTGGCTGGGATAGAGTTAATTTTCTTCCTAGTAGCCAGTATAGTGCTGCATTCTGGATTTAGGATGAGAATAATGTTGATAACACACTGATGTTTTAGGTGCTGCTGAGCAGTGCTTACACTAAGTAAGGGACTTTTCGGGTTCTCATACTGCCCTGCCAGGGGAGGGGGCACAGCCAGGACAGCTGACCCAAACTGGCCAAAAGGATATTCCATACCATATGGCATCATTCTTTTTCATTATTACTATTTTCCCTTCCTCTTCTGTCCTAGTAAATTGTTTTTATCTCAACCCATGAGTTTTTCCTTTTTTTCTGATTCTCTCCCTCATCCGACTGTGGGGTGGCTCAGAGTGAGTGAACAGCTGTATGGTGTTTACCTGCCTGCCAGGTTAAACCATACTGATATTTATGTTCTAGCTGTAAGATAATGAAGGTCAAGTTCTGTGCAGAAAAACAAAGCATTAGGCTTTTTATGCAAATTCTTGTAGGTGGTAATATTTACCTTCAGATCCTCCAGAAGGCAAAAACTCCTTTCAAATTTTTTCAGTATGTTTCAATTGGACAAAACATTAAAAGCTATTTCTTCCAGATTGTCAAGTCATTTAGATTCCAGAATAGATTGAATGTAGAAGGGCAGAGGCTGTGTTGAAAAGAAAACAACAAACAGAAAACAAAAACAAATTAGGTCTGGACATGAACAAATCTAGAAATAGAGAAAGAGGCTTCTGAAGGCTGATTCTACACTGAATCATCACTCATTCACTAGTTCACGTTTTGTGTTGTCAGAAAGAAAATTGACTCATGAAAACACAGACAATAAAGACAATAACTATTTATAAAAATATTAAACACACATTTTATATGGTCATGTGAAATTTTCACATGGAATGAAACTCTGAGTTTCAAAAATTTTTAGAGGATTTTATCTCATGATAATGAGGCTTCCAAAGTGAACACACATGAATAAATCTCTTCTAGGTCAAAGCCTATTAAACTTACTTTTCTGTTTTAGAAAGTTGGTCAATTTCCCTGAAGGCAGAAGCAGACTTCACTCTATATAAGCCAGTTTAGCCCTGGATCCCACTGAAATTTCTATTCCTCCTTTGGAGCTGACCAACTTTGTGTAAACAATGAAATAACCACTGGAATATATAGAAAAGTTAATTTGATAATTCATACCTAAATTCAAGCCCTGCTCAGAGTATTAAAGGCATTCCTCACTATAATAGTAATGTTTCAAAATATGAAACAGTCCAGGGTTTTGGAGTTGAAGCATCTTTTCTTTCTAATCTTTAGAAATTTCCCCCAGTCACCATATATTGTTACATATCTAGTAATTAATTTTAACAATCTTGGTGGGTGTCTAAAAATTAAAGCTCATCAGACTGTAAACATGATTTTTAATACATAAAGCCTACACTGGTCCACTGTGGTTCTCTTTAGGATTTCATTTACAAGTGACAATTACAAGTGACAGAATTTTTGTTGCTTCAGACAATGTATCCTTAGGATTGCCATTCTCACAAGACATAATGGATATTTCAGAGAAATGGGTAACTGGATCTATCAAAAGATTTATCATGAAGTTTCAACCAATTCTGAGGATTATTTTTATCTTCAAACCCATATCTGTCTAGTGTAGAAAGGAATCATTCTCATTTCTTGGTCTTCAGTTGGATTGCCTTAGGTAACATTCAGACTGGAGTCAGTCATCTTAAAATATCCTTCTCCATCACTTTCCTATGTAAAGTAAATACTTTTTCCCTCCACAGAAGTTATTTTCACAGAGTCACAGAATCACAGAATCGTAGGGATTGGAAGGGACCTCTGGAGATTATCTCAGCCATCTCCCTTGCTTGAGCAGGTACACCTAGAGCAGGGTGCACAGGATTGCGTCCAGGCGGGTTTTAAATATTTCCAGAGAAGAAGACTCCACAGCCTGTCTGGGCAGCCTGTTCCAGTGCTCTGTCACCCTCACAGTAAAGAAGTTTTTTCTCATGTTCAGGTGGAGCTTCCTGTGTTCCAGCACTTCTTTGCTTCAGTCTTTACTGCTAAGGCTGGCCCTCAGGCATCCCAGCCCCCAGAAGTGAGACAGAAAATGTGGAGAAAGGAAGAATTCCCCTTGGTTGAGGAGAATTAAGTTAGAGATCATTTAGGCAAACTGGGTCCTCACAAATCCACAGGCCCCAATGGGATGCACCCACGAGTGCTGAAGGAGATGGCGGATGTTCTTGCCAAGCCACTTTCCATCATCTTTGAAAGGTCATGGAGGACAGGAGAGGTGCCTGGAGACTGGAGGGTAGCCAGTGTCAATCCAGTCTTCAAAAAGGGCAAGGAGGTCCCAGGAAATTATAGTCTACTCAGCCTCACCTCCCACTCCAGAAAAGGAATGGAGCAGTTCATCCTGGGCGTCATCTCCAGGCATGTAGAGGAAAAGAGGGTTATCAGAAGTAGTCAGCATGGATTCACCAAGGGGAGATCATGCTTGACCAACCTGATAGCCTTCTGTGATGGTGTGACTGGCTGGGTAGACGAAGGGAGAGCAGTGGATGGCATTTACCTTGACTTCAGGAAGGCTTTTGACACTGTCTCCCATAATATCCTCATAGGTAAGCTTAGGAAGTGTGGGTTACATGAGTGGACAGTGAGGTGGATTGAGAACTGCCCGAATAACAGAGCTCAGAAAGTCATGATCAACAGAGCAGAGTCTGGCTGGAGGCCTGTAACTAGTGGTGTTCCCCAGGGGTCTGTGCTGGGTCCAGTCCTGTTCAACATATTCATCAGTGACCTGGATGAAGGGACAGAATGTCCCCTCAGCAAGTCTGCTGATGATACAAAACTGGGAGGAGTGGCTGATACACCAGAAGGCTGTGCTGCCATTCAGCAAGACCTGGACAGGCTGGAGAGCTGAGGGGAACCTCATGAAATTCAACAAGAGCAAGTGTAAGGTCCTGCACCTGGGAAGGAAGAACCCCATGCGCCAGTACAGGTTGGGGGTTCACCTGCTTGAAAGCGGCTCCGCTGAGAAGGACCTGGGAGTGCTGGCAGACAGCAAGGTGACCATGAGCCAGCACTGTGCCATTGTGGTCAAGAAAGCCAACGGTATCCTAGGGTGCATTAAAAGGAGTGAGGCCAGCAGGTGGAGGGAGGTTATCGTCCCCCTCTACTCCGCCCTAGTGAGGCCACATCTGGAGTACTGCATCCAGTTCTGGGCTCCCCAGTTCAAGAAAGACAGGGAACTACTGGAGAGAGTCCAGCAGAGAGCTATGAAGATGACCAGGGGACTGGAGCATCTCTCTTATGAGGAAAGGCTGGGAGACCTGGGTTTGTTTAGCCTTGAGAAGAGAAGACTGAGGGGGGATCTTATCAATGCTTAAAAATATCTAAAGGGTTGGTGTCAAGAGGATGGGGCCAGACTTTTTTTCAGTGGTGCCCAATGACAGGACAAGGGGCAATGGGCACAAATAGGAACACAGGAAGCTCCACCTGAACATGAGAAAAAACTTCTTTACTGTGAGGGTGACAGAGCACTGGAACAGGCTGCCCAGACAGACTGTGGAGTCTCCTTCTCTGGAAATATTTAAAACCCGCCTGGATGCAATCCTGTGCACCCTGCTCTAGGTGTACCTGCTCAAGCAAGGGAGATGGCTGAGATAATCTCCAGAGGTCCCTTCCAATCCCTACAATTCTGTGATTCTGTGAAAGAAGGCATTCAGTAACTCGTCCTTGTCTGCATCCTGCATCACCTTGTTTAGCAGTGGGCCCATAGTTTCCCCAGTCTTTCTTTCACTACTGATCTATTTGAAAAAGCCATTCTTGTTATCCTTTATAACCCTTGCCAGGTTTAGTTCCAAGTGAGCCTTGGCCTTCCTCATTCCATTTCTGCATACCCTGACAACATTCCTGTATTCCTCCCAAGTGGCCAGTCCATCTTTCTACATACTGTAAACCTCCTTCTTCCATTTGAGTTTTTCTAGAAGCTCTTTGCTCATCCATGCGGGTCTCCTGACTCCTTTGCTTGACTTCTTCCTCCTAGGGATGCACCGATCTTGAGCTTGGAGGAAGTGGTACTTGAATATTGTCTAGCTAAAAACACAGGTCAGATGAAGCAGAAAAGTATGGTCCCTTCTTCAGAAGGAATGCCAATTTACAATAGGGGATTATTACAAAGCATGTACTACTCAAATGCATTTCTGCAGATAAAGTGAGTTAAAAGAAAATTGTCCCTTAAAATTAAATACTTTAGATGAATAAGCACATTGCAGAGAACTGCATTTTTTCATTCCATTTTATAATTTTGTATGTGCTTGCATATTTTAAACAATAAACAGCTAGAATACATGGAGGTCTCAAGAACCCAAAGTGAATAATGAGAAAGAAAAATGAACAATTATGGTGACTACTCTGCAATTTAAGATCAAATTGATGGTGTGGAAACTAGACTCAGATAACAAACTATTTAGTTACAGATACACGCAGAATTTTACAATACTTGATACTGCAGATTGCCTCTGTATTTGGTTTTAGTTAGTCTATTCTCCTTGAACAGATGTCAGAGGATGGTAGTCCTGCACAACTGTCTATAAACCATGGAATATCATACTTGGGTTTAAGTTATCACAATGATTTTTGCGGATCAGTAAAGTTGCAACTCACAGGAGTCCTTTATTTCCTAGGGATTCAAACATGACAGTACACTACAGTTTCAGGATCAAGCCTTCCAGTGGCCTTCTTCAGCATATAGAATGACTGTTAAGTCAGGTGGAAATGAACTCATTTGACTTTAAAATATATTTACTGTACTGCATCTGGTGTTAATGATTCTTTCAGCTTTTGTAAGCAGAATGGAACAGTAATGGAATGGTAATAGAATGGTAATAGGATGGTAAATAAGGTAAGGAAAAGATGATTTTAGAAATTTTAACTAATGTGTATTTTCTTGCATTGTGTTTACTCCTTTTCTTTTATAAAAGATACATTCTGTCCTCAGTCTATGCTGGCATTGGTAACAAGAGGTGTTCCCTTGTGAACAAAGACCAGTTGGCAACCCTAAATTAATAAGTGTATTAAGTGCTTGTGAAAGTAACAGCTGACACCCTTAGGGCTGAAAAGATTATTCCTCTGTGAACAATTCTACCAAGATTCAAGTACGAGCAGCATTTCCTGCAAACGTCTTACAGTGAAGTCATTAGTCTGTCTTGAAGAGGTCAGAACTCCAGGGTCAAACCAGGTTACTAAGATCTGAATTTGAACATACTGTTCCCAAATAAATGAGGAACTAAGAGACTGAAATGAATCAATTAGACAATGGAAATGGAAAGAAAGTAAGGTACTTAGATGTGCCCCAACTATTTTAACTTTGCCATGTGAAAGATCAATGTAATTGTACTGAAGTGGATTAAGCAATGGCATTTCTCACTAGCTGAGGAACAGGTCAATGAACAAACAACAACTAGACTTACAAGGACAGCATTTTTTATCTGAAGAGCAAATAGAACAACAATCAAACCAAAAAATGTAGATTAGCTACATATTCACTTATTGATCAACTTCATATCTGAAACCAATATCAGCAATAAACATTATCGGTTGTGCCACAAGAGCATAACAAAGATTTCTTACCAAAAACCACAGTTCTGCTTAGGTTATGTGCTGAAGATTGTCAAAACACAGGGCAAAGTATCCATGAACGATATGACCATTACAGAACACGTAAAGAATATGTAAAGAATTTTTAAGTTTCACATTTTTGTTTTCCCTGGTCGGATCTAGGATCTTCTGGTTTCCTAGTGAATATTTATTAATTTAAACAATTTGCAATTATTTTGGTCTAAAATAATACATTTCTTTCCCAAATACTTAATTAACATTTTAATACTCCCTTTTCCATAACTGCTGATTACATAAAAACCACTTTGGTAGTCAAACAAATAGTTTGACTATTGAGTTTAAGGAAAGACTCTTGGAAGACTACGAGTCAGAGGTTAATTTGGCTTTTCTTCTCATTCGTGGCATCATATGTTCTGCCAAATTTACCATCTCTAGTACAGCTGTGGAAACAACCCACTGTTCTAGTATCCCATTTGGAGCTTTGCTACCTTACATTTACTTCAGGCCTCATAATCAGCAAACCCATCTTGGACTTTGGGGGATAAAGCGTCTCAAGTAGTATGCCGAAGTTCAGTTTGGGTCCTCTCTGTTGTTTGATTGTGTTGTGTTTTTTTTTTTCTCCTGGATAGTATACTTAAAAAAAATCAAACCCTAGAATTCTCACTTAGCCACAAATACACTTGGTATCTATTTAAAAAAATTTAATAAAATAGGTAGGGGCCTTTCCTTTCCTTTCTCAGCCCTTTAGGACCAGTGAGTAATGAGTTGACATTTGCTGATATCTAGTGAAGAGATTTTTTGAAAGAACTAATGAAGAGCTTATTAAAAATATTGATAAAATGCTATGTGACAGAGAGCCATTAATAGTTTAATTTGGACAGAAGACTAGGCAGTATATTATGTCTTCTGTATAGAAATGCATAATGTCATATAAGGTGCTGTTAAACATTAAGAAGTTATTTAGGTTTCTAGTGCAGCTTAAGCAAATTCCTTACCATAATTAAAAAGACAGAAAAACTATTTCCACAGACAGACAGGAACATACACAGACTCCTTTGATGATAACTCAGCTTTAAAACATTCTCCCTAAGAATTGTGCAAGTAATAAAGATGATTCTCAGAACTAGAAACTTTCTTTCTATGGGACGTAATAACATCTTGACTTCCTTGAAATAAAATTTCAAATGCCATTAATCTATAGTAACATTAGAAGTCTTTCAGAAGATGAAAAAAAAAAACAACCCCAACAATCTAGAACACAAACTAGAAATGTGTTCTGAGATTCCTTGCTCTCAGGAGCAGAAGCAATTAAATGCCTGTTCCATTTTTATTAAAAGTGTCTTCACCAGCTACAAACCAACTTCTATACATACTGAGTTAATGAAAGGATGATTGCAACTATGTTCAGTCAAACTCTAAACACCAGTGTCGTGCAGCTTCAGTGAGACTGAAGAGTGCACAGTCTTTGGAGGGTTAATGTTACTTTGTGGCTGGCTGCCTTGGTCTGGCTTTGGCAACACGCACTCTGCGATGTTCCCCACACATGAATCTTGGGGATTAGCTCATGTTGAGACTCAGGAGGTTCATTTGGGCATGTGTATCAGAAAAGATTGTAAAAACATCAATTGCAATGGAAACTGTACCTATTCTGATGTAGAGAGTGACATACTCTTCTTTCAGTTTCTGTAGCCCTCTGTCTCAGACCTTTAATCTTGTTTTTACACACTTTTTTTTTTCCTTTCTTCCCCTCACCCCCCAGCAAGTACATAACACCATATGACTTCAAGGCTACTATGTCAGTATTTTGCAAAGACAGTAAAAAGGAAATGTCATGAAAATGGTTTTTTCATTCCCTAAATGTAATGCTTAAACCCTGTTGTTATCGAAAATGTGGTAACTCTTCATCCTACACTGATCTTACTGTTTAAACTTCAAATTCTAGAGAGGTGACGCTACCTTGTGAATAGAGAGAAATAATTGCATTTATCTGAATTTGAGATTTCTAATTTCCACTAACTTAACCAGTTTAAGATAACACCTTCAGGAGCATCTCTTAAGAATTTTCTTTGGTTTTGAAATGCATTGACCATTGTCCAAACTCTCTAAAAGAAGGCTATGTAAAAGGCATTCCAACTGAGATGAACATAATTTTTTGCTTGTGGCTTTAACTTTTTTCCCCTCAGACTTGCTTTTCTTTCATATATAATTCAATGATGACAGTTCATAATTGTAATTATTGTGTTTGATTTTTAATTTGAGTGTTATTGTAGCCGGGCAAAGATATGTGCAATACTAGAAATCTCAAGAGGAATTAAGAGAGACAATGATGAGAATTGGCCTACTATTTATTGGCCTACTATTTATTGTGCTCTAGATTTGCACAAGATAGTAATTTCTGGAATAAATTTACCTAGTATTCAGCAACTGAAAACACCCCTTCCTTTTGTAGGACTGAATCTTTTGAAGCTAACTGAAGTGTAGTTTGTACATTAAAGAAGTTATTTTGAGGGAGAAAATTTCATTAAATTCCAGATCAGTAAGAATTCAGGGACGGCAGCTGTAGTTTAACAACTATATGTGACTTTTCCGAGGATAATAGAGCAAAGTGACAAAGGGAGGTAGTTGACATTATTTTGATTAGACTTCTAAAGCACATTTTACATGGCATGACAGATAAAAGCCATTTTGAAAATAAAAGTCTCTTGGGCTTATAGAAGGAGTAAAAAAGTGAATTGGAATGTGTCTAGAGGAAAGAAGCCAAGATCTATGATTTATGTGATAAACCTGGGCTAAAAGACAGTAATTTGTGTGGTCCATTAGACCATATTTGTTAATGTTTTCTGTGCAGCTCCTGAATCTTTTTTCTAGCAGTAGACTATAGAGTTTGTAAATTCTAATAATTTGTTTTTAATTCCTGCAAACAGTATGTAATTATACATTAGTAACCTAATTCTAGAGCCTGGTGAGCCTGGGTAATCAAATTCAGCATAAGCTAATTAGGTGTTGAGTGTCAATTTATTTGATCTCCTTTAATAATACTTAACACACTTATATAATATTGATGGAGAAAAAAATTGTAATATTGTACCTTTTTTACTGCTCATCTTTACCTGCCTATGTTAAAAGAAAAATTTAAAATTGTGTTAATAACTGTGTAGTAGAAGTTAATTCCTTGCCTGCTGCTAGTCCCTGGTTAAATTTAAAGTGTTGAGTTAAGCTGTACTGCCAAGTTTGCTTGTCTTTATATTAGTGTTGAACTAGAGACTAATTTGTGTTTTACAGCTCTAGACAAAAGTGTACCTTTCTGTAAATGAGAGGGAATCTGGGACAGAAGCTGCATAGAAGTCCCTGTTCTTTAAAAAAATCATATTTCAGCAGAGGTCTTATATTTATTTTTAACTATATGCACAGTCTAGTTAAGCATATTCCTAATTTTGCTGTTTTGACAAATTGGTTCTAAGCTGCCTTCCTTTGAAGGAAGACTGTGACTGCCTCTTTAATTGACTAATTTAATTTAGAGCACAAAGCATTTCAGCCACATACCAATACACCATGGGAACAGAGGGTGGAAGAATGAAAAGGTTATATTGGGAGTTGGTTCTTTGTGTTAACACTGCATGTTCAGCTATGCAAATAGTAACAGTTACAAAAGGAAATAGAGTCAAAGATTCAAGCCAGCAGCTTTCTTCCGCATACGTAGAATTGTACAATCATAGAATATCTCGAGTTGGAAGGGACACATAAAAATCAAGTCCATCTCCTCTTTATTAGATCCTGTAATAAATGTGGAATTTCAAATATCTTTTGCAGCTATGATTAGGAAATATGCAAAATTATTTGAGAAAAAATTGTTGTTTAAAAAGAAGTTTGTCTATTAAATGATTTACAGTTAAATTTACAGTTTTTGCTGAGAACCAAGTGCTTAGAATGGATAGTCCAAGGACACTCTGAGCAAACATCATAAAGCACTTTAACTCAACATTATTTTTTGGCTTTTTCATTACTAAGTCTGGATGACTTGGCACAATATAGTTCTACAACAGGAACTTCAGATTTTGGATCTATTAACAGCCAGTAAATTATTTATTAACTTACGGTATATCAGGAGTAATTTGGCAGGCATCAGTGAGCCATAGATTAACATAACACCATTGTTGTGTCCAATACCTTCTGAGCAATCTATTTCAGATCAGAATTTTTTAACAGGCACTCTTATTTTATTTTTTACGAAGGACATAAAAGACACTTAAGCTGCTTTGCTCATTTGGTATTGCTCTGTCTATAGGAATAACACTAGTTTTATATTGACTGAAAGGAGAGACTGAATATGTTGCCCATTGTTTCTGAATGCAACATCACATACAGCTACTTAGCAGAGGAAGGGTTTTTCACTGTATGTGAAAATTGGCAACAAAACCTGGAGAAGATATTCTGCAATAATTTTGTGATCTTGTTACAATGGTGAAAGAAGTGGCAATGATAGCAAGACACAGTTGTAGATAGCAACAGCCTACTTCTGCAGAATGAACTCATCAGGGAGACTGGGCTCGTTGAAAAGGAGTGGCTTGCTTCCCAAAGGGCTTGTGCCAGGCAAAATGTAGCAGGTAAACAATTGTCATTGTGCTAAAAAAAGATTATCCTTTTCTCCTGGTGCTTAAACTCTGCACTTCTACTCCATATCATGCAACTGTGAACTCAATAATGCGTTGTTGTCTTCCCTAGTTGCTGCTGCTTTTCCTCTGTAAAGTAATTCAAAGCACTGATAGCCTTTGAGGTTTCTGCTGCTCTCTGAAGTACCTTGAACTTTCTAAGCTACCTGACATTTCAGTATCACAGATACTCTTCTCCNCTCTTCTCCCCTGAAATTTTATCTTGTCATATTAGATCAAGAGCTTAGAAAAAAACCCAACAAATCCTAGACATTTTCCTTTTCAGATGTGTTCCAATGGAAAGAAAGGCTTCAGCAGAAGGGGATTTATCCCAAAATAGGAACTTTTGAAAAATCCCCTGTAAATTTCACAATAGGCCCTGCCCCTACTTAGGGTTGCAGGTTAAGCTAAGTGGGAGGAACAGATGAGGATATCAACAAGGAGGCAGTTTTCTT
>WEKW01007919.1:15332-27908 GCA_013389905.1 Sula dactylatra | reverse complement strand
GGGTGCCCAGGTGTGGGGGTGCTGGGGGTGCCCAGGTGCTGGGGGTGCCTCAGTGCTGGGAATGCTGGGTCCTTGGGGTGCCCAGTGCTGAGGGTGCTGGGGATGCCCAGGTATGGGGTGCTGGGGGTGCCCAGGTGCTGGGGTGCTGGGTGCTGGGGATGCCCAGGTGTGGGGTGCTGGGGATGCCCAGGTGTGGGGGTGCTGGGGGTGCCCGGGTGCTGGGGGTGCCCAGGTGTGTGGTACTGGGGATGCTGGAGGTGCCCAGGTGTGGGGCGCCGGGGTGCCCAGTGCTGGGGGTGCTGAGGGTCTGCAGTGCTGGGGGTGCTGGGGGTGCCCCGGTGGTGGGGGTGCTGGGCTCGTTGGGGCACTCAGATGGAGATGCTGTTCTCAGTCTCCATCGGGTTCATGTAGTTGTATCTCAGGCTGTCCTGGTAGTTCCTCTCCTCGATGTGGTCCCGGATCTCCTGCAGCCGTGCTTGGAAGCTCCTGATGAGCCGCCGGGGTTCCGCCTCCGTGAACCGCTCCTCCGGGTAGTGTCCCAAGAGCGTCTGGGGGACACAGGGATGGGGACCCATCAAGGTCAACCACTTGGCTGAGGTGTCTCAAGCCACCTGGTGGTGGTGGAGGGGTGTCTGTGGTCTCCCTGGTAGCTGTAGAGTGATGGTGGCCACCCTGGGCTTGGGGCTACCCAAGGGGGTGATGTGCATGCATCCATGCCCCCGTGGGGCACCTCTTTGTGTTCCTCAGCACACACCCCCCCCCATAGCTGCTGTTTTGGGGAGGGCATGGTGATGGTGGGGCCAGACTTACCACGTCACTGAGGCGGGAGCTGAGGAGGATGAGGGCCACCACGACGTTGGCGGTGGTGTCCACCTCGGGGATGGTCTCGAGGAAGTTTTGGAGGAAGGCCTTGCCCTTCGCTGCCGGCGGTGGGTGGCGCATGGAGGACGGGTTGTTGGGGAGGAAGGTGCCCAGGTCATACTATGGGGTGAGAGGCCACTGTCAGCAGAGGCCATCCCTCTGGCATGGGGACAGGTTGGATGGGGCCATTCTCCTGATGTGGGGTGGGACATCCCTCCAGCATGGAAAGGGGATGGATGGGGATGTCCCCCAGCATGGGGACAAGTTGGATGGGGACGTTCTTGTGAGGTGGGGATGTCCCTCCAGCATGGAGAGGGGATGGATGAGGACATCCCTCCAGTGTGAAGAGAGGTGGGACACGGACATGCCCCCCGGCTCAGGATGGGGACAAACCTCCTGTGAACAGAGGCGTTGGAGAGGAAGACCTCTCCAGCATGGGGCAGGGACAGCTGGGGACATCTTTTGGATGCAGAGGGGTCAGAGGTCCCCTGTCCCACCTGCCCATTGTTCACAGCCGCATGCTGCACCGAGCAGGTGAACACCACCATGGTCAGGAACTTGCTGAGCTCCGCCATTGTCTGCAGCGAGGAGGGGATACCTGGGGGTAGGGGGAGATAGCAAAGAGCATCAGGGACCTGTCCTTGTCCCTCCACCACCCCTGGAGACACCCCATGGCACCCATGGGTGTGAGGACACAGTACCTGAGGAGGTCCTGCCCAAGAAGCCATTGGTGAAGATCTCCATCACCCATGCCTGCAGCTCGGTGTCCCCACTCACCGCCGCATCATCCCGGTAGTAGAAAGCAACGATGCCAGAGACGAAGCTGCCATGGGGTGAGGTAACCATGAGATCACAGAGCACCCATGGGACCACCACCACCTGTCACCCAACCTCTTGTTCCACCTCTTGATGGCTTCCCAGAGGCTCATCCCATCATCCCGGTAGTGGTAGTTGGGGATGTGGGCCATGCCGCGGTGCTGGATGTCATCGGGGAGGCAGAGGGAGGTGTAGGTGACCTGCTCCAATCCCTTCTGGACGATCAGCTTCAACCCCTCGTAGGAGACCCCCGAGGCCTGGTGGGGAGGGGGTACCCATGGGTGCTCAGGACAGGAGGCACCGTGCCCCCGCTCCAGCCCCGAGCTGCCCGAGTGCTCCCAGTATACTCCAGTGCCCTCAGTGCTCCTCAGCTCCAAACTCCACCCCCAGGCTCTCTAGTGTCCCCCAGAGTCTTCAGTGCTCCCCAGTGTCCCCTAGTGCTCCCAGTATACCCCAGTACCCCCCAGTGCTCCCAGGGCACTAGTACTCCAAGTAGCCCTCCCACTGTCTCCCAGTGCTCCCAGTATACCCAACTGGTGCTGAGTGCTCCCCAACCCCTCTGTGCTCTGTAGTGTCCCCCAGGGATCCCTGTGCTCCCCAGTGGCCCCCCCATGCTCCCATTATACTCCAGTGCCCCCAAGTGCACCCAGGGCACCAGTTCTCCAAGTATCCACCCAACACTCCCAGTATACTCCAGTGCTCCAAGAGCACCAGTACTCCAAGTGCCCCCACAATGCCCCCAGTTCTCCCAGTATACCCTAGTGCCCCCCAAGTGCTCCCAGGGCACCAGTACTTCCAGTATATCCCAGTGCCCCCAGTTCTCCCAATAGACCCCAGTGCTTCTAGTCCCTGGGGCCCACCTTGACAATGATGCCGTTGGGGTTGATGAGGACAGACCGGGCCAACGTGTTGATGTGAAACGTGAAATGGAAGTGGGGGATGAGGAGCTGGTGGTGGAAACCAAGACCTTGAAGATGACCAGGGACCTCCCAAGGAGCTGGGAGGGGGTTGTTGGGTGGGGTATTATGGTGGTCAGATGGGCAGTGGGTGGTCCTGAGGTGGGACCTTACCTTGAAGAGAGGGTGACAGGCGGGCAGTTGGCGTAGGGTGGCAATGGCAAAGACCTCCCCAAAGAGGTGGGTCCTCAAGAGGTGGGTGACAAGCTGGTGGCTGTAGAAGTCAGCGTTGCGCACCCAGGTCTTGGCCAACAGCCAGTCCCACTCGGCATCACTTGGAGAGAAGATGGGGCTGGTGGGTCCCGGTTTTTGGCTGATCTGTGGAACACAACAACGTGGTGGAACCATCTCCTCTCCACCACCATGGTGGGGTTGCCCACTGGTTTGGGGTGGGATGTCCCCACCTGGATGGCAATGGGGTGTAGGACCCCATCAGGGCTTTGGTGCAGCAAGCAGAGTGGGGCGGCCACATGCTGCTGGCGCCCGTGTATGGTGCCGGCTGGGATGTCCTCCAGCAGCTCGTAGTCCACAATGAAGATCCGACCCTCTTGCATCTCCTTGCCCAGATCGGTGTCACCACGCAAAGAACCAGCTACCATCTCCGCTGTCACTGGGAATTTGGCTGGCAGCCTCGCACATTGCCGGATGACGATGGGGTTGTTGCCATTCAGGAACTGGTAACCGAAGAAGTCGTCTTCTTGCCAGTGCTTGGCCACGTACTCGGGGACTGAGGAGGTGGCTGGACATCAGCACCCAAGTCCCTACTCTCCACCTCAAGCCAGGGACTTCTTGAGAAGCTCTGGGTTGTGGGGAGGACACACAAGGTACCCACCGATCTCCCTGCCCTCTGTTCGGGAGAAGATGCTGCGCATCTCATCCAGGCTTTTCCAGGAGGTGGGTCTCAACAGGAACCCTGACAGAAGGTAGGAGGCCGTTCTACGGGACAAAGGTAGACCTCAGCACCCACCATCCCTTCCCTGCCTCCGCCAGCCTCTCGAGACAGGGTGGCACTGGCAATGCTCCTCACTCCCATCATCCAGGTCCCCTACAACGTTGGGGTATTGCTTACTGGAGGCTGAGGACGCCAGTGAAATTGGTGGCCCTCATGATGGAGAACTGAATGTTGGAATCCAGTTCCTCAACAGAGTCCACATTGAGGCAACGGGGCCAGCCCTCGGCGAAGCTCTTCCACCTGCGGGTGGGACATGGGGACAGACATCAGTGTCACCGCTGGCCAGGCCACCCTGGCCATGGTGGGCTTCCATCCCTATGTCCCTGCTCTCACTGGTAAGACTCCTGCCGTGCCTTCAGCTCCTTCCGCCGATGCTCCTTGAGGATCTCCAGCTCATCGTCCAGCAGCTTTTTCGCTGGAAAGGAGGAGAGAGGGGTCAAGGTTGGACCCCCCCCCCAGCTAGCAGAGGAGGATGGGGGTGGAATGGGTCCTACCTGAGCCCTCCCGGAGCTCCACTGTGGTGACCCCCTCCAGCCACTGGTAGCAGGGGAAGCGGTAGACCGTGCCGTCGGGGCCCACCACACAAACTTCCTTGCAGAACCAGGCATCCTCCAAGAAGAGCCGCCACTTGTGCAGGCGGATGAGGATGATGGGACCCAAGTCCTGCTTGCAGCTCACGGTCAGGTCCTTCTCCTGGTGGTAGGGGGGGTGGGAAATGGCTTGGGAAGGGAGGGCAGCTGCCCTGGCGTGGCACCAGGGGGTAGGGCAGTCCCCACCAGCAGAGTGGGGGTTCAGATCATCTCCCAAAGATCCTCTTCCTCCACCCCCCCTAGACCACCTCCCACCATCCCCCCAATACCCCTTTCCTCCATCCTCCCAAACCTTGGAGAAGACCCAAGCCCTTTTCCTACCCTCTCCAGTAAAACCCATGTCGGGGACCCCCGGGACAGCCCATGCCACCACTTGTGTCCCCATCCCCACACTCACCTTTCCCGGCAGGAGGAGTAAGCTGACGGTCGTCTGGCAGCTCTCACCACGGCTGCCCACCAAGGTGATGGAGATGCTGTTGGTGGTCCCAGCTGCAAGGATGTTACCTGTTGCCACCTTCACCTTGTAGACGGCCATGGTGAGCTACACTGAGGACACGCAGCGATGTCCAAGAGATGCCTTCAAAAAGCAAAGACCCGCAGGAGTGAGGGTTTTTGAGGTGGAAACCTGCCAGTTTGGGTGGTTTACATATCATAGGCCCTGTGGCCATTGCACAAGCTGGGTGGCCAGTCCTTCCTTCTCAAGGGGAGGTGTTATCAGATGACCGTTACCAGCTGGCATCCAGCTTATCTCATCTCAACTGATGTGGCCATGGGGACATTACCCAAGCGATGGCCCTAGGGGTGGCCATGGGCCCAAGGGAGAGGGTGTTCGCTGTGGTCCAGGATCTCCTCCTGCCTCCCCAGGGGCTCCTCTATCTCCTGACGCATCCCTGCCCGTGCCGCTGCCCCCAACTTCACTGGCTGCTCAAGGGATGCTGCGGAGCAGTGGTTGTGGGGCCAGCAGGGACTTCCCAAAGGAAGGTGGTAGAGCAACAGATCCTGGAAACCATTTCCAGGCACACGAAGGATTAGATAAGCATCAGGAGGAGTCAGCATGGCTTCATGTCCTGGTTTCAGCTGGGACAGAGTTAATTTTCTTCATAGTAGCTAGTACGGGGCAAAGTTTTCGATTTGTGCTAAAAACAGTGTTGATAATGTGGAGATGTTTTAGTTGTTGCTAAGTAGTGCTTACACTAGTCAAGGACTTTTTCAGCTCCCCATGGTCTGCCGGGTGCACAAGAAGCTGGGAGGGGACATGGCCAGGACAGCTGACCCCAACTGACCCAAGGGATGTCCCACACCATATGGCATCATGCTCAGCATATAGAGCTGGGGGAAGAAGAAGGAAAGGGGGGATGTTTGGAGCGATGGCGTTTGTCTTCCCAAGTAACTGTTACACATGATGGAGCCCTGCTTTCCTGGAGGTGGCCGAACACCTGCCTGCTGGTGGGAAGGAGTGAATAAACTCCTTGCTTTGCTTTGCTTGCGCACACGGCTTTTGCTTTGTCTATTAAACTGTCTTTATCTCAACCCAGGAGTTTCCTCACTTCTACCCTTCTGATTCTCTCCCCCATCCCACCGAGGCAGTGGTGAGCGAGCAGATGTGTGGTGCATGGTTGCCGGCTGGGGTTAAACCACAACATTTCACCAAGGAGGAGAAGTCATGCTTGACTGACTTGATAAGCATCTATGATGCAATGACTGGCCTAGTAGGTGAGGGGAGAGCAGTGGACATTGTCTTCCTGGACTTCAGGAAGACTTTCAACGCAGTCTTCCATAAGATCCTCCTAGAGAAGCTGTCAATGTATGGGCTGGATGAGCACTGAGGTGGGTTGTCTACTGGCTGAACATTGGCAAGTTGCAGGTGACACCAAACTGGGAAGAGTGGCTGAGGCACCAAAGGGTCCTGCTGCCACCCAAAGAAACCTCAACAGGCTGGAGAAATTGGCTGAGAGGAACCTCATGGGATTCTACCAGGGGAAGTGCAAAGTCCTGCCCCTGGGGAGGGACAACCCCCAGCACCAGGACACGATGGGGACACCAGGGTGAAAAGCATCTTGGTAGAAAAGTGGACATACTTTTGGTGTCCACATACGTGGACACCAAGTTGACTATGAACCATAAGCCCTTGCCGCAAAGGCGGCTCACAGTGGAGGGAGGTGGTGGTTCACCTCTGTGCTGGTGAGGCCACACCTGCAGGGCTGGGTCCAGTGCTGGGCTTCCCAGTACAAGACATGGACATACTGGAGAGAGTCCAGGGAAGATGATGAAGCAACCAGAGCATATGGCTGCGTGGCTGGTACCATTCTCAAGGTTTGGGCTTCTGTGATCATGGATCTACCTTTGAGAAGCCAGGTCTACCTTCGAGAAGCTGGATCTGTTGGGAGCTGATGGCACGAGGCTGGTGTCGTCACAAGGGTTTTGGCTTTTATGACAATGGGACATTCCTCAGCAACCATAGCCTGTTAGGGAGGGATGGAATCCACCTGTCTAGAAGGGGAAAGGGAATCTTTGGCAGCAGGCTGGCCAGCTTGGTGAGGTGTGCTTTAAACTGAAGGACTCGGGGGGCAAGGTCCAAAGTGGCAATGTTAATGCCATCACATCCAATGGGGGAATAAGCCAGGCCAACCAGAGCAACGACAAACGTGCTGTAGCTGCCTCACGAGATGACAGTCAGAAGACCAACCACCTCAAAGGTGTGCGTGGCTACAGGGGGTCCTCGTGCACCCCTCCAGGGAAACCTGCATGCTCAAGTACCTCTCTGAAATGCCTGTACACCAACGCTCGCAGAGTGGGAATCAACAGGAGGAACTAGAGATCTGCCTGTGGTCGCAGGGCCACGATCTCACTGCAATTACAAAGACAGGGTGAGATAGCTCGCATGACTGGAATGCTGTCATGGACGGCTACAGGCTTTTTAGGACAGACAGACCAGCAAGGCAAGGTGGGAGAGTTGCTCTTTATGTGAGGGAGCTGCTGGAAGGCATCGAGCTCTGCCGAGGGGTAAAGGAAGAACAAGCGCTTATGGGTAAAAATTAAGGGGCAGGCAAATATGGGCAACACTATTGTGGGCGTTAACTCCAGGCCACCTGATCGGGAAGAGGAAGATGACGAGGCCTTCTACAGGCAGCTGGAAGTAGCCTCGCAATCGCAGGCCCTGGTTCTCGTGAGGGACTTCAACAGGGACTTCAACCACCCTGATATTTGCTGGAAAAGCAACATGGCGAGGCGCACACAATCCCTGAGGTTCCTGCGGAGCATTGAGGATAACTTTTTGATGCAGGTGGTGGAGGAGCCAACAAAGCCAGATGTGCTGCTGGACCTTATACTAACGAACAAGGAAGGGCTGGTTGAGGATGTGAGGGTTGGGGGTAGCCTTGGCTGCAGTGACCATGAGATGGTGGAGTTCAGGATCCTGCAAGGTAGAAGAAGGGCAACAACTAACCCTCATCACCGAGACAGACTTTGATGCTGTCTTTGTATCTATCCAGTTTCCTCTCTATATCCTCAGGGAAATTCGAGGAGGTGGCATGAATAGAGAGACTGTGCTCCAGGTAATCCATCTGGATCTTGCTTCTGGGCGTGCTTTTCAAACAGAGTTTCAAAATCTTGCTGCTGTTGTTGCTGCTGGGGAAATTGCATTCAATGTGTTCAAAAAAGGTCCACCTTCCTGGGGAAAACAGAAGAGTTTGGGAACAAAATGTAGACACCAAGCTCAGCTGAGCCCCGAAAGCATGAAACCATCAGCACGTTTCTCCAGCCCAAGAGGTACCACCACCCATTTTCTGGACAGATTTAGGTTCTATGGCTTGGGTGCCTGCCATGAGTTTTATTACAAGGAAAAAAAGCTTGTCTGTATGAGCAGCTCGTAAACCTGCGGCTTGAAACCTCCCAAAATAAACCAGGGTGAAACATAGATCAGCCTACGACCATCACCATCGCATCCGGTCACGACTTTGGGTAAATAACAGCACTTACCATCTGCTTTGATCTGCGATTTGGGTATGTTCATGACACGAAATAATTGAGCATTTCTGTACTTCAGGGTCTCTGGGATGTCAGAGTTATTTAAAGAAATGTGCTCTAATTCACACTCTCTCTCTTGGCTGTAGGTGTTAACAAGGATGTATTTATAAAAGATGAGTCCTTGTTGCAGGTGGGAGAGGGGTATCCAGCTGTTGCCCATGATCAGTCTCTCTCTGGAAGAGGAAGAAGAGCTTGTTGGCTTGGGATTGACCATCAAGGTCAACCCCAAGCCAACAGTCAAGTTTTGGCTCATCCAGCAAGACATCACTGGCTTTGACAACATCAGGGAGAAATCCACAGCCAGGTTTGTCAGCCGGGGGACTAATTAAATCAACCAGCCTAGCTCAGATCCTCGCACGGGGCTGAAAGATGGTGGCCCCAGCCAAAACGGCAGCTCCATGAGTGATAAGGAGATTGGAGGAGCCACCACCAAGTGCTATGACTCCACCAAGATGTCTCCATTTGCGGGTTCATGTCCAACCTCTGTAGGAACCTGCAGCGAGGTCCTTCAGCCCAGAGCTGAATCTCCCGAAGGAGAAGTGCAGTGGAAACACCTTCTCAGCATAAATTCAACCATCGTTGGTTTTTTTACCTTTTCTCCATGTTGGCGAATTCTTCGCAGAGGCCAGGCTGTTTGTAGAAGACAACGCAGATCTTGCATCTTTCGTTAAGGTTATAACATTCTGACAGCACAGCAACAAACTCCAGGGTCATCATGTCTTGCGATGGGTAATGTCCACCAAACAGATATGGGCTGGGCTGGCAGCTGTTGGAAAAGAGGTTGTGGGTCCCCACTGTGTCCCACTGCCGCCATCCCCCTTCCCCGTCTTCGCCTTCTCCACCACTCACATCCACTTCAGTTGGTTCTTGGCTGATGTTCCCAGAAGTTGAGCATCTGCGTCGTCATCTCCCGCTCTGTTGAAGACCCCTTTGTTACTCTGAGGTATTTCAGAAAGACCTGGATGCCTCGGAGCGAGCACCCAGTGCTTGGGTGTGGAAAGAGGATGTGGACGGACATCCTGGGGGTCTCTCTAGGCCAAGCGGAGGTGGGATTTTAGGGGAGAAGGGACCTAACGATGCTTAAGCTGCAACTCCTCCCACCATAGCCCCTTCCCCTGGGGAGCTGCTGGACGTCCAGTCCTCTAGATCCAACCTCAAACCCTTCGGTGATGACATCCCTCCATGCAACGAACCTGCTGGAAAGTCCTGGGCCTTCTCTGATCTCCTGGTCATCTGCAGCTGAGGAGAAAGCATCAATTAATGCCTCCAAAGAAGGTGGCAAGCCAAGAAAAGGTAGAAACTGGGGTTCACTAGGGAAAGTGGGGCTCCTTGCAGCTTGGGCATGGTCTTCTTGGAAGAAGAACCCCAACCCACTCTAGGAACAAGGTCTTCACTGTCTTCCCACGCTCCACCAGTGCTCGGGCACGGCCTTGCCGGGGACAGGGATAGGCAGAGAGGCTGGCAGGGTGAGGGCAGCCGCTGGCATGGCCCATCGCATCTTCCTCCCTGGACAGGTCCCAGGGGAAGCCCAGGAGGGTTTTGGGTGTGGTGTCACCAAGAGCTTCCACCTCCCAACCAGCTGTCACCCAGGGCCGCTCCTGCCGTGACTCAGCACCCAATTTATTGTCAGAGAAGACAATGTGACCGAAGAAACGCCCTCACCAGTACCTGCACGGTTGAGGTTCCCCTAGTTTGTTATCTCTGCTCTCTTAAAGTAACCCGGGACCTTCACCTGGAGAAAATTAAAATAGGAAGAGTTGAAGGCAAAAAAAAATGAAGTTCAAAAGCTGAGAGCTTAAAGGACCAGAGAGACAAAGGCCTGGGCAGGGTTGTCTTCTGTCCCCACCACTTGTAGAGCATTGAGCTCCAAAATCCAGGCCAGCGACACTGTCCTGGCATGGAAAACTCAACCTTTGTCCTCCAAGAGCTTCGGTCATGAGCTTCTAAAGCAACAGTGGACTCACCGAATGCTTCTGCTCCTGCATTCCCGATGCTCCCTGCGGATGGACGCCAGTATTCTGGTAATTATCCTTCTCCACCGACACGTTGCAGTATGCCGGGATCTGCTGGAGCTGGATCTCATCTCGTGGTGGGACTGCAGGAGCCTGAGAAGGAGAAGAACAGAATTACTGGTGGTCACAAGAGGTTTTGGAGGAACATTGGAGCCACCTCAGAGCACAATGTGGCTGGGACCACGGGTACAACTCCCTCAAGACCAGAACCTGACCAGCGTGAGACCACTTTGACAAAGCCAAGCCCCCAGAGATACCTCCACCAACCCAGCAGTGACCAAATATTCCCCATCAGCTCCCAAAACTCACGTGGACGCATGTGCCTGGATTAATTACCCCTTTTTTTTTAACTTAAAATGAGCTCTTTTCTTTCAAATTGACCTCTCCCATGGAGGACTGTCCTGCGTCTGACCAGGAACAGAGTTAATTTTCTCTGCAGCAGCTCATAGGGTGTTGGTTTGTGGCAAAAACCAGCACTAACAGGCGGATGTTTGAGGTTTTGCTGAAAAGCATGAGTGCAAGTCCTCTAGATCTCAACTTCCCCCCCACCCCAGCGAAGGTTAAGAGGTTGGGAGGGGAACAACCAGGTGGAAGACCCCAACTGGCCAAAGATCTGCTAAAAAGAAAGAAATGGGGGAAGTTTGGGGGGGTTTAGAGTTGGGTTTTTTTTAAACTGGGGACCTGGCACAGCCTCCCCGTCGGACGTGGCAAGCGATTTCTGCTGCATTGGTTTGTTTTCTTTAATTTTTCTGACTTCTCCTTCATTTCGTAGAGGTTTTTTATCTCACCAGACAAGTTGCTTTCACTTTTCCTTTCCTCTTGTACAAGTACCGCTGTTGTTAACAAAGCTAGTCAATCCCAGCCAAGACCCAGAGATCTGGAATCGGAGCCAGCAAGCGGCTGCGTGGCACTTTGCCAATAAACAGAAGCCGCTCAGACCCCAAAACGTGACATTTTCACTAGCAAAAAACCCAATTTCAAGCTCCCGAGGAGTTCCAAGCACCCACCTTGTGTCCGCTGAGGGATTCGGGGGCCAGATCCAGCGACAAGAAGTTGTCTCCATCTCCCACCGGCTGATCCCCCGGCGACAGCTCTAAAAATATAGCATTGCAGGTGGGATCCCTTATTTTCCCCACCCTGATCCCATCGGGATCCGTCCCTGCTCCGGCGGTACCTGGTTTGCTGTCGATAATCTCCCACGAGTTAAAGTCAAACGCGTCATCCACCGTTTCCTGGTCCGGGGTTGAACCGATAACGTCGCATCCCTCTGGAAAGGAGCTTTGGCTGTCGGGTGCTGTCGGATGCATCCCGGCATTGCCGAGCCCTTCATCCCTGGCCGAGAGTCCACTCTCGCCCTCCTGGGTGGATCTGGGCTGCGGGATCTGCAGCTCTTCTCCTCCACCGTCTTCAGAGCCCTCCATCGCGGTGCTCTGGATGTGGGCGGGGGGGATGGGGAGGAGATATTTTAGCACCAAACACCCGCGGTCTGACAGCAAAGAGACCTTTGGGGCTCCGAAACACCCGTTGAGGGAGATCTGGGCTCAGAAATTTTCATTTAAAGAGGTTTTGGACTCAGAAAGACCAACTTAGGGAGGTTTTGGGCTCAGAGGAACTTGATTCTGGGAAATTTGGGGCTCAGAAACACCAATTTCAAGAGATTTGGGGCTCAGAAACACCAATTTAGAGAGCTTTGGAGCTCAGAAACATCCATTTCAGGAGCTTTGCGGCACAGAAACACCAATTTAGGAGACAGAAACTTTGATTTAAGGAGGTTTTGCACTCAGACCAACTTAGAGAGCTTTTGGGCTCAGAAAAAACTTGGTTTGGAAAGATTTGGCACTGAGAAACACCAATTCAGAGAGCTTTGGGGCTCAAAAAGACCCATTTAGGGAGCTCTGGAGATCAGAAACACCCATTTAGGGATTTCTGGGGCTCAGAATCACCCATTTAGGGATCTCTGGGGCTCAGAACCGCCCATTTAGGGAGCTCTGGGTGTCAGAACCTCCCATTTAGGGAGCTCTGGGTGTCAGAATTTTCCATTTAGGGATCTCTGGGGCTCAGAACCGCCCGTTTAGGGAGCTCTGGGGCTCAGAACCGCCCATTTAGGGATCTCTGGGTGTCAGAACCGCCCATTTAGGGAGCTCTGGGGCTCAGAACCGCCTGTTTAGGGAGCTCTGGGGCTCAGAAATGCCCATTTAGGGATCTCTGGGTGTCAGAATCGCCCATTTAGGGAGCTCTGGGGCTCAGAATTGCCCATTTAGGGATCTCTGGGGCTCAGAACTGCCCGTTTAGGGAGCTCTGGGTGTCAGAACCACCTGTTTAGGGATCTCTGGGGCTCAGAATCTCCCGTTTAGGGATCTCTG
>WEKW01007918.1:0-21138 GCA_013389905.1 Sula dactylatra | reverse complement strand
CAGCTGAAGCCAGAAAAAATGAAATTTGAAATTAAGAAAAAAGAAAAATTTGAATAGTGAGGGTGCAAATCGGCTTATAGAAAATACCAGGTTAAATGGTGAATTCTCCATTTCTTATCTTCAAATCAAAGGTTTGCCTTTCTAGAAAAAATGTTTTGATCCACTTCAGCTCACAAGAGTGAGGTGTAATGACCTATAAATCTCTCTGGCTCTACACATTATCATATGAATCTGTTGGAACTATGTAAGTAAACTTGATCATACACATGGCTCTATCAGTGTTTAATATCATGGAGAGACTTATATTTCTCCACAAAAAGAAAGGCATAGAATCACAATGGAGACAGAACAGCTGTTAGCCCCTTGTTGCTGACGTGGCCAAAAATCTCACAGCATAAAATACATGAGAGTATGAAGTATAACATTACCTTGTTACAGTGTCAGACTGATGTTCTGCCTGTGCAAAGAGACGGCTGCAGCACTATGTGGACTTCCCCAAATTAAACGGAAGCCGGGCAGGAGGGATCTGCTATATGTACTAAGATTTGGCTTATCCCTTGATTTATCATTTGTGGTCGGTAAATATTAGTCAAGTCTGATCCATTTAAAGGTCATCAGCAATGAGAGGTGATGCATGCTATTCCCTGTCCAAATACACTGCAAGTGACTGCAGCACTGTTGGAAACTTCCCACTGAATGCATGGCTCTCTGTGTCTTATCCTGCATATGGCATGTGTAATTAGAAAGGGGTTTGGGTGGATAAGGAGCTGATAAATCTCATGTAGATAGATTTAGATACCATATTCTGCTACTGTGTCTGTCTCAGGGTTGTGACAGATTTTAGTCGGGGGTAGTTATGCAAAAGAAAGTGTGCCATATATCTGATTATAGTGTAAGAATAGTCTAGAGCAAGGAAAAAAGATGCCATCCTGAAAATCCTTTTGTCAGTTTATATCTAATGCATAAGCTGGACAAGCACCTTGCTGTTTGATCTGAAACTACTGATGCCTGTAGTACTACTGATTTACCACAACTGTCCTAGACAAATATCCTAATAACATTGTTTTTGTGTAAACTTGATTTTGAAAGCAAGGAAATCAATACTTCCACCTGACTCCCATAATGCAATAAAGGTGCTCATGATATGCATAGCACACCTCAAGACATTTCAAGATGTTGCACCAACAACTTTTTTGAAAAACACAGCTAGCAGTGGCATTGATGGATACGTGTTCTATACTGATGTGACTTAATTTTGCAGCTAAGCATACAAATGTCATGGCACTTGTGAGAGAAAGACATAATTCTAGCCACTTTTACTCAACATTTCTGTATGTTAATCACTGAATTATAAACAGTGGAAACAATTCCTGGAGCAGAGACAGGAATGCAGAATTCCCCTCTCCAGACTGGTTGTCCCAATAACAGGGATAGAGACAATATTCTTCTCACTTGACCTTTCTCAGTCCTTTGACTCATGAATCTGCCGTTCACTGCTTCTCAGTGGTATAACTTGAACAGGAAAGATGAAAATTAACCAGTTGTTTAGGTTATTTAAGGCTTGATCTTGAGAGGTGAGAAGTGTTTGATTGCCCCTAAGATGAAGAAAGGACAAAATGCATGACTCCTTGGGTGGGTACTCTTCTCCTACAGGTTATTTTATAAAAGATACATGACCCTACACAACAGCTACATTTTAAAAGAAAATATATTCAACCCTCTCTTGTTACCTCTCAGAATCCATGAGTCTTCAGGTATGGAATAAAGTGGCAGAGCTAACAGAAAATGGAAAAAAATCCTATATCTTGCACTAAATGCAAGAAGAAATTGAAAGAAAACCCCTTCCCAAATTCTCCTTTTTAGTTCTTTCCACTGACATGCTTGTTTTAAAAAATTGTGTTGTTCAGTGAAAAAGAAATCATAGTTGAGCATCACTAAGAACTGATCCATCTTGAGAAAAAATCTAAGTACGGTGTGACAAGCCAGTTATGGTCCATAGCAAGAGGTAGCTTAACTAGCTGACAAATGACAAATTGATCAGCTGCATATAATATGTCTGATTATAGTGTAAGAATAGTCTAGAACTTTCACTGGTCCTGTTTTTTTCTGTTCTTCGCTTAAGAGATTTATCAAGAACATTGTCCTTTGTATGATATTCCTTACTGTGCTCTGTTAGTACTGAAGTTTGCATCTTTTTGCTAAGTTATGCAGGTACTCTGGAAGCCCATAATTCAGAATATATCTAGGTGTTTCCTCCTTTTCCCAGCACAGGTTGCTGCTAAGATGACTGAATTATCAATATATTTTCATTAACAATGTGTCTCCTTTCTTTGGAGTCATACCATAGAGGTTTCATGGTACCTCTCTGTAGCTACGTTATTATTGTTGGGGTTTTTTGTCATGTCCTTATTAGCTTCTTACAGCTGAGGAATCCTTTTCCTCACTGTGCTTATGATATGTGCCATTTCCAAAGCATGTTACTGGAAAATAGTTTCAATAAAGCAGAGTGCTTAACATGACAAAGCTATAAATTATGTAAGTTTCAGCCCCGATTTTCTTCACTGACCACATTTTGTGTGCCTTACTCTCTGTTCTCCATTCTATGATGTGAAGTGAAAGGTGTGTGCAAGAACCACACATCACATTACACTCCAGTTAATGGGGGAATGATTATCATCAAAAAACTACCTGCAAAGCTCAACTACAATGCTAACTAGCCTTGTCTAAAATTTGATGCTTTGAAGAATCAGCTGCACTATTCTGAAGCAGGATATTAACATACATTAAAGAAAAATGTAGCCATGAAAAATTCATGGCTACATAAAACAGCTTAACCATGAAATGTGCTTTTTGGAGAAAATTAGGACATATGCAGCCATGCTGCAGAACACTACAGAGTTCTCAACCCATCACTGAACTTTGGTTCACGGTGAATCCCCTTTGATGGCTGGATTTGAGTTTTCAGATTATAGTGCAACTCATTGCATTTCTTTTCTACTTCTGTTCCATGAGAAAAATTTAAATATAAAGCAAAACCATAAAGCACATGAAGCAATATCACCATTTCCCAGAAGCTGTTTATTGCATTACCAGATTTTTTATTAATGAACTTTGCTCTAATCATGTTAGTATCAAAATTTATTATTTTACTGATAACAGTGTTATTAATCTCATTACTGGTGATCAATAATTAACTACTGATTTTCTGTATTAGCAAAATAATGCTAATTTGTAGGACTGATATAATGTTAAATTTAAAAATGCATAACAAGTAGACTTTTCTTATCATACATATATCATATATTTATGAATAGTATTCATTTTCAGGCTTACTTTTACTATTTCAGCATATTTTTGTACAAGACATCATTTCTTTCGACTCAGAAATCTAATGATTTTAGGAGGTGTAAGAAGTGGGCCTCATAGATTATTCTTTTCTTATCCCTATATATTGTCATGTAGATTCAATTCAGAACTGTCAATTGTCCAAAAATACTGACTGAAAGCTGAAAGGTTCTATAACAGTAAGCCCTTACTAAGAGAATAAGTAGGTGGGGAAAAGGTAGATACGCAGGACTATAGAAAGCTTGTAGCCAAATGAGGTGGGTGTTGCAGCCAGAGAATTAGAAGCATGCAAACAAGATATAATTGGCATTACTTACCTTGAACCCACAAATAGCATAACAGGAAGCAGAGTATAAGCATTTATGGCACAGTAATGCTCCTAAGAGTAAACTGGGCCTAAATATGTAAGTGACATAACCAAAAAGGGATAAATGAGGACTTCTGTCTCCATTGCATGGTAGAGCACAGTGAATATCAAAACATGTACAAGTAGTAGAACCTGCAAGATGAAAAAAGGATGTAGAGCAAGCAGGAAGGAGGTCTGGTAGAATCAGAGTATTCTTGCAGAATGAGTGGGGCGAAACCCAAAACGAGTCCTCATCTGAAAAAATATGATCAACTTTGTTGGAAGCAGTTGAGATCCTCACCTTTTCTTTGGGGAAGGAACTAAAAAACATCAACAATGAAAGAGCTAAAATGGGGAAGAAAGAAGTCACCGCTTCAATATTGGCCTTCTTCACTGAAGAGCACTCCAGCCTGGCCACCCCAATCTTGAGGCCTAAGGCCACCAGGGCTGTGACCTTCACAGCATCAGCCCTGATTATTGCTCCGTGGGTGGCTCTGAATGCACAGCATCAGTACCGTATTCTGATGGTGAGTTTAGGGCAAGATTGTTGAGGACTAATTATTTGAATGCATAGTGATAATGACAGAAAATGAGTAAGAACTTGGAAGCAAATGCGGGGTTGATGAATGTCAGTCTCATAAAGTGATGTTCTGAAGTTTGAAACTGGCCTGGTTTATTGATGTTTTAATGCTTCTGTTACAAAGATCTCTAATTTCCTGGGGGGGGTGGTGTTGATATGTATAGCCATATACTTAGTTGCCAGAAGGCTTTTGCAAAAGGCCTGAGGGGAAATTACTGGCATGTCTTGCACTCCTGTGTAGCCAGTAAAAAATAAGAATCTAAACCGAATAAACTAGACAGCTGACTAAAGCCAAATAAGTGCATTCTAGAAGTGTCTTTCCTCACCTAAAACACACACCATGACAACTAGGTTTTCTTCAAATTAAACTTTCTTGTTCTAAAGGACAACACAAAAGATGTGATGGGACCAGGATGAAAGCAGAGGAAATTATACAAATCCAGGTGATGGAAGTGCCAGAAAAGCTGAGAAGCTGTGGAGGAGCTGCAACATTATCACCGAGGGAAAAAACAGGGGCCACTCATGATAGAGCAGTGGAAATGGGTAAAATCAAGGATTAGCTTCAGTCTAAACTCTTAAAAGAAATGATGCCTTTCTGACACCAGAATCTGAAGAAAAAGGAGACGGAGAAAAAAACTTTCTTGTGGGTTGAGATAAAGACAAGGAAATCACTTACCAATTACCACCATGAGCAAAACAGACTCAACCTGGGAAAAATTAATTTAATTTATTGCCAATTAAAATAGATTCATGTAGTAAGAAAAAAACAGACAAAAAATAAAACAACCCCTCAATACCTTCTCCTCCCTTCTGTTTCCCAGGCTTAGCTTCACTCCTTCACTCCTGCCTCTCAGGCGATGCAGGGGCCTGCAGGAAGAATACCATCAGTACCCAGCGGTTCCTTTCTGCCGCTCCTGCTCTCTCATGCTTTTCCCCTGCTCCAGCATGGGTTCTCCATAAGCCACAGTTCCCTCAGGAGGTATCCGCCTGCTCCAGCATGGGGTCCTCTATGGGCCACAGGGGGACAATCTGCTTCTCCATGGTCTTCTCCACAGGCTGCAGGGAAATTTCTGCTCCGGCCCCTGGAGCACCTCCTCCCCTCCTCCTTCTCTGACCGTGCTCACTCTTTCTGTTCCCTTCTTATCTCTCTGTCTGTTATTTTACCCTTTCCTGAATACGTTTCCCCAGAGGCACCCCCACCGTGGTGGCTGCAGGGCTCGGCCGTGCCCTGGGATGGGTGAGTTGGAGCCAGCTGGGGGGCAGCCCCGGCCACTCCTCACAGAGGCCGCCCTGCAGCCACCCCCGCCAGCGCCTGTGCACGTAAACCCTATACAGCCCCACATCTAGTTTATCTCTGCCTTCCTGTAGAGAGCTGGTCCAAAGTTTACTCTTCAACAGAACAACTGCGATTCATTCAAATGGCATTTTAATCAGATCCTATGAAAACCACCAGTGCAATGATTACTGGGGGTAAGATTATTAAGTTGAAATTATTGAGGCTAAAGTTATATCCACATTTCATAAAAGTTAACTTTCAGGGTGGAATATGGTTGACATGCTGAATATCAGTTAAGTGATCATTCCCTAAGCAACACCACCTGCAATCTTAGATGTTGGCAACACTGGGGGAGCTCGGGAGTAGAGTGAAGGCTCCATGGCCCAATTCCTCCATAAATCACTTTAGGTCCGGGAACTAGATGGAACCATGGAACCATGGTCTGGCCAGCACCATGCAATTGCAAAATCATGCCCTGTGGATGAACTTCGCTCATTATAACCTCATTATAATACCAAAACACACCTTCATCCCAAAAGTTACCCACCTCCAAGGTGCGACCACCCCTCACTGAGCTTGCGCATTGAATTTTTCTAGTATATACCTTTAAAAGCAAAGCGAGAAAGTTTTGCACCAATCATAACAAAGGTATGTNCCCCCCCATTGGAACGCCTTTGGGTAAGATTTGAACACTTGATTATACCAAGTGTCTCCCTGGGAAACATTTAGAAAACTCTATAGAGTCACTTTAGATTATTTATAATCAGCACTGCTATTAATATTCGCTATATTTGTATATACTTTTGCAGACAATCACTATTACCAGCAATCCAGAGAACCTGTGTGTCTGTTGCTCAAATAAATTTTGGTGTGCATTGGTCCAGTCATGATAGTTCTTTTGAGAGCGACCAGTATTTTGGCCGTGACAGCTTGTCGAACATGGCTAGACTTACACTCTTAACGTGACACCACCCAAATTAGTTAGCCTGTTTCCTTACATTTTGTGTTGTCTCTTTTTGTAAAATGTAGTAAATATTTGATGTGATTCCACAAAGAAAGACTGGCTAATTTGTACTGTACTGCCTATGATTCTTGTCGGTTTTATATGAAAAGTGCTAACTGCATTTTTTCTGATACATTTGACATGAATACACTTACAGAAAACATTATCGTATTAGCTTGCAACCTTGAAAAAGAACAACCACCAAACAGAGGAGAGCCCATAGTCCTCTGGAAGCTCTACCACGAAAAGGTATTATTGATAAATACTAGAGGGACTACCAGTTTTGCAGGTAAGGGTTGGACGACCTGCATTAGATCTGAGATGCTGGGAGGTTGTTTTCCTGATAAAACTCATGTATTATATTATAGCTACAGCTTTAACCACAGACGTGCATCAGAAGTTGTGGATCATAACACTAGGCATAATAGGTAGCCAGAGGTTGCCTATCACTTCCACGTCAGGATCACTTGTTGGCTGAAAGAGCCTAGGATGCTACCCACCAAATTCTAAATCCTTTGTGTTAAGAATGACATTTTGGCCCTTATTGTTATCATTCTTCAGTAAAGCTTTATAAAACGTGACTGGGTCATTATGGGATTATTACTAGAGACACAAGCCACTCGTGAGGTGGAACTTCAGGCTGAATCACTAATAAAGTATTTCCAAAATGCACTTTTTTATTTCTGTGTTTTGGAAGTTAAATAAGATGCATCTGCTAGAGCTGGAGTCAACATTTTAGTTTTAATTTTAATTCTCTAGAAACAATAATTTTATACCCACAAAGTATATCATTACTTTAAATACATATTTTATACTTATATCATATATATTGCAATGGTTGTCAAAATAATTTTAATATCTAGACAAACATACTACTCACAGAGGAGGTCTATCATGGAAAGAGGTTTAGACACAAGTCAAGTTGGTGTGGTAGAACGTGTTCTTCATTCATAGTTCCTAGCAAATGGACACTTAATTAGACAAATTCTGCAACACCTGTGACCTGGACAAGCCTCATCACCTTTTATAATGTTGCCATGTAAACCAAAAGAATGGTGATTTGGCATCAAAACCTAGTCATATGTCCAGGAATGCTCTGACTTATTTAGACTTATATGAAAGCTAAAAATGAGCTCACCAGCAGCTTTAAGTGCCCTTGACAAAATAAATCCTAAGGACAGGAATCTGAAGTAGCCTACAATAAATTGCCCTCTTTTTTGAACATCTTCATACGTGATTAGTACAATTACAGGTCTGTTCCTTCCATTGCAAATATTGTGAAAGATAAATCTTTCAACAGTAATACTAGCTGGCAGTGTGATACAGTAAGAATATAATATTTGTAACTCCATAGTTCTGCAGGGCCATTTCAATAATTCTCTGCATATCAAATCCCTCTCCCTGTTTTCTCTCTATAGGGCTACTGTTCTCAGTGTAATTGGAGGAGGGAATGGATGAGGTAAAATCTGGCATCACATATGGTATTTGCATTAAATCACTGTTCCATTTTATCTGTAAGATACAATGATTTTTCTGGACTTCATGTGGAGCAAATATTTGTCTTTAAGATTCTTTTCCTCATCAGAGAGGTATGGAGTGCCTGTGATAAACATGCATTGCAACAGTCTGTGGTGCTGCTTTGTCCTTGAAAGTGGCAAAATGGCATTCAAGTGTATTGATGCAAAGGGCAGAAGCAGTCAAACCATGGTTGAAGAGACTGTGGAGCTGTATGAACATTACCCACGTTGTGACTGGGAGCACATATACCTCCCCAGCCAGTGGCAAAAAGAGAATTAGAATTCTCTTTGCTACTTGTCACCCTGTCTGACATTACCTCCATGTCTTATAATTTGCTCTGAATATTAAGAAAACAAGAACTGTACTAAACATTTCTATTCTTGATGGTTACAGCCATTCAGGCATATATTGCCATCTCACATGATTGAGAATCTGAAACAGAATGCTTTTTTGTTGCCCTAACATTAGTGACTTTTAAATAATCTGTCAAAATATTGTCTTTTGTGTTGCTGATGATTCAGAAGCACAGTCTACTTATGCCTTTCCTTCTGAATGCAAACAAATCAATCTGTCTCTCACAAAAGAATAGGTAGAAGCCTGTAAAATATCCCTTGTGAAAGAAACTAAAAAATAAGAGACAAGTTAAATAACCTAATAAAGCATGAATTGATATGAAAAAAATAATATTTTCCCCTGGTACCAGAGCTATCAGCAGAAAAATGAGAACTTTAACGAATTGCATTCAGACCCAAATGGATGATGTCAGTGATGGAAGAGCAAAATTATTTTTGTTTGTATTTTTCACCATGGGGGAGTAATATTGAATCAAGCTGAGCAAAAAGATACTATAAATATATACAAAAGACTACATTTGTAAGAAATTCTAGGATCATAGAATGAGAGAATCATAGACTTGTTTAGGTTGGAAAAGTCCTTTAAGACCATCTAGCTCAGCCATTAACCTAGCACTGCCAAGTCTACCACACGAAGCACCATATCTACACGTCTATTAAATACCTCCAGGGAAGGTGACTCAACCACTTCTCTGGGCAGCCTGTTCCAATGCTTGACAACCCTTTTGATGAAGAAATTTTTTCTAATATCCAATCTAAACCTCCCCTGGCGCAACTTGAGGCCATTTCTTCTCATCCTATCGCTAGTTACTTGGGAGAAGAGACCAACACCCACCTCACTACAACCTCCTTTCAGGTAGTTGTAAAGAGCAATAAGGTGTCCCCTGAGCCTCCTGTCATCACAGTGCAGTACGCCGCAACTTGATTCTTCTTGCCTGTGTCTTCCTTTGTAATTTATTCAGACAGCAAAGCTAGAAAATTCCAGCTCCTGCCTAAGCTTGAATCTTACCTGGATCAAAAAATAAAATGGGTCATTTGGATATGCCTACAATGAAGACCATAATAGGCATGCCCATTCCAGCTTTAAGTTAGCTCAGATGCTGTCTCACTGCAGCAGTGTAGCAAATTACACCTCCCAGACTTGCATGTGCAACACCTGTATTGACTTTAATTCTTGAACTAACTCAGAGTTAGATTGGATGTCCTTGCACAACATTGCCTACCTGAGGTGCCGACTCCTTAGCATTGACCTTGAGGAGATAGTGACTGCTGCTTGCCCACAAAGGAGAGAGATGCACTCTGATCCATCCAGAGCTTTGCCAGGCAAAGCAATAGGGCAGACGGTACTCCAGCTTGACAAATTAAGCAGCTGAATTGTATCACCATACAGCACCCAGTGATCTTGCCAACTAAGCATCAAATGGAAAATTAAAATCATTTTCTGATGGCAAATGCCAAGATAGCACCAGTGGTGCTACAAAGAGGTGGTACAGAATTTTTTGTGATATAAAGAAATTTCTTGCCCAACCACTGAATACTTATAGGAAAACTGTACATCATACAGTAAGAAGAAAAAAAAAAAATTGTTAAATTTCACAGAATTGGGAATATGAGACTGTGTCTGTAACTTTGTGACAGCATGGCATTGGTCATTCATCATATTTTAATTAAACATTGTTGTGATATAAATCTGACTCATTAAGTCACCCACAGATCATTTAACTGAGTGTTTAATACCATTGCGTAACTAGTATGGCTAAAGATAATTCAAAGAAGTCAGATAATACTTTAAGAGTGAAAAAAAGCAGTATTATTCTCTCTGACTTGTCTTTTTTTCAGTGTTGTTTTTAACAAATATTCCCTCAATACCCTACACAATTTTTGAATACGTTAATTTTATTAATATTTTTTAAAAATTACTGGTATAGTCATATGGTAAATATTCCTTGTATTTGTGCAGGCAGTCATCTATAAAATCGGTTCATATTTTAAAGTATTATGTACTTAGGTTGACTGCTGAAGATTTTGAATTATTCTGCAATGGTGAAATGTGATTATATCCAACATGCATTTTGGTCCAAAACATCCCCTAGGCAGTAGAAATCAATACAGGGCATAAGATTTTCCTGGGCTTATTGTGTGAAGCAGTGGCTAAGAAAGAAAATGTGATTCTTAGATAAATAGTAAGAGGAATAAAAAATGGAAGTACAGAGCTATTTTTAATTCTCAATGATACTAATGAGACCTGTACTGTGTTCTGTTTTATGAACTTATTTTAAAGCAACATTGTCGTATTGGAAATGGCTTAAAAAAGAGCTACAAGAATGATGTAAGATCTGAAAGAAAGTGTTTACAGTGAGGTACTAAACCAGTTCAGTCAATTTAGCTTGACAAAAAGAAGGTTAAGAAGTGAACCGATCATGGTCTATAAATGCAGGTACTTCCAACACTGGAGGAAAGTTTAATCTATTGAAGACATTAGAGACCTAGAGTCTGAACATGGAGCATAGGTCAATTGAGACTAGAAATGAAACATGCATTTTTAAAGTGATTCATCACTAACCAACAGAATAAGTTACCTAGATGCTTGATAAGTGTTCAAATAAAGATCAGATGTCTTTCTGAAATATACATTGTAGCTGAAACAGAAATACTGGGCTTGATATCATTCAGGAAAACCAGAAATGTTAACATGTAGGTCTCTTAAAACATTTATATTTAGCCAGATCTGCTTTTCTTTCTGGGACGGGACTCTGGGCCCAGTCTGAAATCTGCACATACACTATATAACAGCACAGCTTTCTTGGACTACAAATGAACTTTACCTGTCCTATGGCTCAGGGTCTTTAGATTGCTTCTGGGAGCAGATTCATCCCCTCAATGCTGCTACAGCCTCTGATTCCACTGTTAAGTATGAAATCGAGAAAAATCTTGATTGCCATGAGTAAGAAAGGCCGACGAGCTAGTCTTGACTCAGGATATATACCCTGTAAAAATGCCACATGGCATGTGGGGGGCTGTTGTGCCTACGCCTCGGGCCTGCCCTGACTAAATACACTCAGAATAAACAACTCAGTCTCATGCAGGTGATGGTGTTAGGCTGAAAGTGGGAGAGAAATATCTCAGTGGTGATCAAGTCTGATGCAGAAATGACGGAGCCTTCTGAGTGAGACAGAATGAGATTACTCTGTCCTAAGTTTTAGAAACTGGAATTTCACAAGGCAAGATGGTGGTAGGCAGGGATGATGGAGCCGGCAAAGCTGGGTATAATTGAATCTGTTTTCAAAGAACTGGGTAAGACATAGTGTCAGTAACCATAGCTGACACCAAGAATAGCCTGTTAATTACCTGGTAGTCTGCATGTGGAATAAGACCTTATTCTTATTTACACTGACATCCCTTTGCATTCTTCAGATAAAAAGGAAGTCCAGCAAGGGACAATTCCTGCTTTAAGACTCCTTTTATACTAGTGAAAAAGAGTATAAGGGCATTCATGTCAATGAGAATCACACCGGAATGTTGCAAGCTAGAACTTCAGCTCTTTGTGTAGAATGGCTAAAGCCAGCTTCCGTTTTAGAACAACACATCCTGTTAGTGTTCCTAATGAAGATTTTTGGGTTTGATTAGCTGTGGAGCATTAGAGATACTGCATATTTAGGCTATATCTAAAAGTTGGAACCTAGGAACATTTTCAAGTGCAGCTTACCTCCACCTCAGAATGAAACTCAAGCAAACACCATCAATCTCCACACCCCCTGACCTGTACCTGGATTTCAAATGGAAAGAGGTCCAGTGCATGAAGACCAGGAGGGAGCTGCAGGGCATACTGGTAAGCCCCTGAGCTGGACCACCAAGGAACCAAGACCAATTTGGACTGCTCTGCAGCACACATCTGCAGCATAACCAAAGTGTCTTTGGTTGTGCTGGCAGAGCCTACTCCCCTTTCTGCTGAAGACTTCTGTAGAAAGGTGACTGCTTGGTATTTATACATTGTGATGCTTTGTATAAATGCAGGAAGGAATATCTCTTCAAATCTGCTATAAATGTCTTTTCAGCACTACTGTGTTCAGCAGATGAGTTTATCTGTGCACTCAATGAAAACAGATGTGCACCACATGAACACATATTGAAGGAACATTTACCGAAACAATGCAAAAGCCCAGCCCTAATCACACATATGTATTTTTTGGGGATAACTTAGAAATCTATTTAGCATTACTGTTTGGAACACAGAGACAACATAGGGTAGGCAAAGAGATTCAGTTCTTTTGCTGCTGGGTTTTTTTGGCAGATATTGCTTTCAGTGTGAATAGTAAATGGCACCTTCCAGGAAAACAAGTTAAAATTTAAAAGTTTTTATGTAATTACACATTTCTAAATGTCTTATGAATACCAAGCTGTAAATGAATCTAAATAATTAACTAGCATTATATGTAATTATTGACGAGGTAACTGGCTTTGTTGCAAACCAGTTTCAAGATGAGAATTTGTTTGTAAAATTCATTTTATCTCTCATTTCTGGAAGTACACAAAATATTAAAACAACTTTCCTAGTAGACTTTGTTCTGTAGTGTATTTCCAAACTTAGGAAAGTTGACAAGACATCAATATCACCCATTTTTAGATAATCACCATTTATTTGTCTTAGGGACAGAGACAGAAGGAAGATTGAGGACAATTACACCTTATTTTTTGACTAAAAATTGCAGAAAGTGTAGGAGATGTCTTGAAAAATGTCATTCACCATACTGATAGTATACAGGTTATCACAGCTTTTCCCTTTTCTTTCCCAGGGTCACACTAGAGTTTTATTTTTTTTTTTATATTTACCATGGTAGCAAGGAATTTCTAGCTGGACTTTTTTCTTCTGAGCTGCACTGTCTGTCTTGCACTTTCCTAGATCAAAGCCAGATGAACCAGGCAACTTGAAAAGACAGATACCACTCCAATGCATATTTATTACAACACAGTAAAATTGTTATGCATATTCAGCTTAGCTCCCAATACAGTTTGGACAATGGTACTCACTTGAGTAACATTAGAATAAGATGTCTGCCATGGCTGCTTTCACAAGACAGAGGGAAAGACTGTCTTTTGTTTCACCTACCAGTGATGTGTTTCAAAATCTATCCCACAACCCTCTTTTACCTATGTCTTCCTTTCACTTTACTGGTTTCTATCTCACTAATTCTAACTCGCAATTCTCTGTTCACATCTTCATCACTCCAATTTCCCTAATATGTATACTACTACTTTTCCCTGTATTTCCTCTCATGCTTTTCTTTCACCTTGTCTTGTGTCCTACTGCTGGTTTCCTGTGGAGTCAGCTGGTTTCTTTTTTTCCTACAGTTCAGTCTTTAAACCTCTTAAAATTACTTTGGTATTGCACACCAATATGAATTATTTATGCAATATGTCATCAATTCGTGAAATTGATTACCAGTGAAACTCTCTTGATATTACTGAAGTTGTTCCTACATGAGCAACAAGGAGGCTGGCTTAATATTTTAAATATCATAGATACTTTCACTCTGGAGGATAACAAAGCATAAAGGCACCATTCAAAAACACAGGAGAGAAAATGCAGGTTGTATAATAAGGTGATTTTCTTTCATAAACAAGATAAAGACACATGTGCCTCTTGAGTTCATTCCCACTGGTACAAACATGAGCAAAGTAGAAAAATCACGACCTGTTATGGTTCTTTCTTATGATTTCCCCAGGCTNGGATTTTAATATGAATTATGGATAAATCTGAAATATGGAAATTAGGGTGAAAAGTATATTTATTTAAATTTTAGACAAACAGAAAAGATTCAAGTTTTCTCATGTATGGTATCATAAAGTTGAGAGGCTGCTGAATCTTGGAGTGTGACATTCAAGATCTTTAAACAGAGAAGTTAAGAAAGCTGCTCCTTAGCTTACAGCCTAATGTAATTCTGCTGAGCTTGTTACTAGCACTCCACTGAAGAAAAGGAGCAGAGAAAAAACTTTTCTGTGTGCATCACTTAGGGTGAACAGAATATATTTTTCTTTCTTTTTTTGTAGAACACCATATATACATGTGTCAGTATGGAAATAATAACTTACTGGATATCTGCACTGTAGATTCATATTGTTACTATTGAAAACAGTGTTTAGGAAAAGCTTTTGATAACAATTCATGAATCACAGTGCCAGGGAGACTGAGGCTACCAGTAAAAAGGCAGTCCTCCATTTTATACATCCCACTGTTGCGGGATATTCAATGCCATCAGCAGTAGGGACAACTTCATCAGATCTTTTCCAAAGTCTGCTCTATTGGTCTCACTACAGAACTATCTTGTATAAAAGCTGTTGGTTCTAGGGACCTAGGTATTCCAAAGCTTTTGCTGTACCCCACAGAGCCATCCCCTGTGCTTTCACAACTTTTACACTGATTGTCAAAAATGCTTTATTAATAATTCAGAAGGTAAGAAGAAAAAGAAAAAAGTTTGGCTTTATAGGGAGCATTTTTTCTTTCTTAAAGGAAGGGGGAATGGAGTGATGTTCCAGCCCATTAGGCTAACACAAAGGCACATATAGTTTTTCACCTATTTAAAGGGTTGCAAGAAGAAATAAATTAGTAAAAATAATGAGCAAGCCTAAAAAATAACCAGATAGATGACCATATTAATTCTATCCTTTATGTTTCATACACCCTTGGCCCCCTCCAATTCTTTCCCTTCACACTGGTAGCATAACCACAGGTGTACTGCCTCTCACTATCAGAGTTTGATTTCTGATATCTGATTTTCAGAATCTGGAGGCAGTGAGTGATGGTTCCAAAACCAGTGAATTGTGAAGGTTGTGCACGTGCTTTTCAAGCAGTGGATTCCCCTCTCTTGGGCTTTTAGAAACACAGCTGTCCAAAGCAGTGGTTTTCAAGGTGTAGTTTCTGGATCCTAAGGTTATAATTTATCAGCAAATTAACAGCATCAGAGCCCAGGATAAAACATTGATACATGCTTGTTCATGCTTTAAATTGTGAGTAGAGTCTTAGGCATGGTTTGAGGTCCCCCCATCAGGGACCTTTCCCAATAGGCAACCAGGACATAGCCACGCTATACGGGAGGAGGGTGAAAATATTTTGCTTACAGATGCCAGCTGGCTTCAGGCCAACAGACAGTCCTTGGATCATTTTATGTATCGACATAGATTTAGACCAAGGGCTCAAGAATTGTTACTCTATGTGTGTATATAAAGAATACCTAACAAAAGGAAGTTTATTGTCAGAAGACCAGGATTTTCTGTAGATTTTTAGGGGATGTACAAATAGAAAAACACAGCAAACACTAACACATAGTGAACTAGAAAACTTATTAACAATTTCGTTTCTGGTTTTGATGTGTTTTCTCACTGTATGCAAGACTTATCCCTCACAGTATCAATATTGTTTAGCTTGTAAAAATTGTGTGCACATGCAGTGTCTCAGACAAGAAAGACTTGTGGACTGCCCTGGTTTCAGCTGGGATATAGTTAATTTTTTTCATAGTAGCTAGTATAGGGCTATGTTTTGGATTTATGCTGAAAACAGTGTTGATAATGTGGAGATGTTTTAGTTGTTGCTAAGTAGTGCTTACACTAGGCAAGGACATTTGCAGTTTCCCATCCTCTGCCAGGTGCACAAGAAACTGGGAGGGGGCACAGCCGGGACAGCTGACCCCAAGTGACCAAAGGAATATTCTATACCATGTGACGTCATGCTCAGTATATAAAGCTGGGGGCAGAAGAAGGAAGGGTGGGACATTTGGAGTGATGGTGTTTGTCTTCTCAAGTAACCATTATGCGTGATGGAGCCCTGCTTTCCTGGGGATGGCTGAACACCTGCCTGCCGATGGGAAGCAGGTAACAAATTCCTTGTTTTGCTTTGCTTGTGTGTGCAACTTTTGCTTTGCCTATTAAACTCTCTTTATCTCAACCCATGAGTTTCCTCACTTTTACCCTTCTGATTCTCTCCCCCATCCCCCAGGGGGGAGTGAGTGAGAGGCTGTGTGGTGCTTAGTTGCCAGCTGGGGTTAAACCATGACAAATAGTGCTTTAAAAATATATACCCACATACATACGTATAAATGGTAACTCAAATTTAAAAGATGGTATATTAACACAACAATCTCAATTCTTTGTTGGCAATGACCAACTTTTGTGTTGGTGAAACAGCAATACTACTGGTCTTTTCCTTCCCTTCTTTTTTGACTCTAAAGTTTTGTTCCTCTACGTCAAATAATGAGGAAAGACTAAGGAATCCCAGTAAAGATGTTCAAGAATGAAGTAAAACACTAATATTTTTAATAGAATACCTGGACTTCATTTATATCACATTTTTGGTGGAAGACCATAAAAAAACTATAACAGTTAAAAAAATATGTAAATACATCAGTAAAGTGAAGCTCTATTATGATAGTGTACCAGACATGGTGTTTGATACAAGAAAGGTGACAGAAGATAAAAAAAATACTGTGTCTGAAAGCTCCAGGCCTTGGAGCCATTAATTAAAGAGTAGTGTTGCAAAGGGTAAAACACTGTTCTGACAGCTATAGAGAAGTCTCCCATGTCTGATCACTTGCAGGGTAGGGAGTTGCAGAATTCCACAAGTCTATGAAAAATAACATAGGTAGACATAATATTTGAAAAAGGAGGACAGTGAATACCAGCATTCACTGGAAGGCTTTTAATCATGCTTGGTACAATTAAAAGCTTCACTGAGATCACAGGAAGAGATCTGTGGAGTAAGATCTGAAGTAAGGAACGGGCTGCTGAACATAAATCACTCAAGTTTTTCATCAGCCATTAACATTTACAGAGTAAATTGCTTCTGATATTGCCTGTGCATGTATATAAACCGTAATCTCCTCACTGTTAGATTGTGATCTTCAGTCTTTTGGTGCTGTTAATTTTGGTGTTCATCTCATCTAACATTACACATCTAACAGTCAGGTATCTAACTCTGTGCTAGTTACTCTGGTTTCCCAATGAAGGAGAGAAATAGGCACCTCTGGAGTATGGTTAGTTTTATTCTAATACGTATGAAGTCAAAATAATGGGAAGATTTGACGGCATTTCTTCAGTGGCAAAGGAAGTCCTGGGAAGAGGCCAGTGCTATCTCCACAGATCCTGGTGTACACAGGGAGTTCTGCATTTCTCACTCTTTGTTCCCACAGTGTTCCCAGTAAGAGCTGTTCTCTGCAGGCTGGAAGGTGCACTTCAGCTGAGCACTCACACTGACAAGGCTCCTCTTTGGCAGAGACAGTGGAGGGGAAAATCTAATACATAGGTGGGACTGAAGGACAAAGGTAAGATCCCTGAGCATGTGTCTTTCCATTTAACAGCATAAGCACCTTTTAGCTTGATCTGGTATAAACTCCAAAAAGTCCTGCAATAGCTTTAACCAAAGCACAAGTCCTTTCTCCCTGATGCCTCAGTCTGCCTGCCTCAGTCTTACCATGTCTGAAGGCCTCTCCACAACCTCCAGCAGCCAGGCACGTATTTGGTGTATTCACTTTGAGTGTTCTGGAAGAGGACATTGGGCAACTGTATTGGGTTCACTCATAATGGGAGACATGATTGCTGCAGATGAGATTTTTAGAAAAATAATAGAAATGTCTACTGATCTTAGCAGACTAATTGTGATAAAAGAAATACATTCCCAGAAGTCTAAGGTTGCTATTTCTAATCTTAAACTTGTGATCATCTGGAGACCATGACATAATTTTGTACTACTTGAAATATTCAAAGGGGAAACAAGATCCCGTGCACTCAGTTGTGTGTAGATCTAATGCTTGCAGAGTTTTGTTACTCTGGCTGATGTCAGTCTCATTAACATTATCAAAGTCCCACCAAAGCAAGACAGAAAATCTTGTGGAAGAGCATCTCTGTTAGCTTTACTCTTGTCAAGATGTCTACTACCTGCTGAAATTCCACAGAGCTACAATGAAGACACATTCTTCTAAGGGCCAAGGGCAGGCATGCAATTCCTATGAATAGGGGAGCAATCCTATAGTACAATCCATACTACTTAATGACTGTATATTAGTCACACAATTACAGCATCAAGCCATTAGTATTTGATCATTGTACAGGAGTAGTTACAATAAGAAGAGGGAAGAGTCTCCTTTTATGTCCTCCTAACTACTGGCTGCAAAATTATTTTAAGAATAAAAACTTTTCATCATATTTATGTATCTCTCCTAATTTTTTTTCCCCCCTGACAATGTTATGGCTAGTCCACAGGTACTAAGCAGAGGCAATGAGGGAAGAAGCTGAACACTGAGGAGGAAGAGGGGAAAGGATTGAACAGAGCAGTAATGTTTTGAGTGAAGGAATGAGGCTGGAGCAGCAAACCAGAGGTTTTGGGAATTTCAGTCTTAACCTAGTAAGTAATGTCTTCCCTTCATTCCTTCCTACCCTGCATGTGAGAAGCTTCTTTCCAGCAGCCTCACTAATTTCCAAATAAAAATGCATTACAGGCACCATTCTGTAGTTACTACTTTTATAGATTCACCAGCATGGGAACATGACAACATCATAAAGAGTTTTGTTACAAGCTCTGTGCTGAAGGTCTAGTGGGAAAACAAAGTGACTACAGTGATCCCAGTTCTCAGGTCATATTGATCAGTTGGACTTTATTTCTATCTTTGCTTAAAAAAATTCAGAAGCTCCTTAGTAACTTAGGAAGCTAAATATAATTTTCTAAAGGGATTGAAAACCAAGTTCACAAAGTGTTTAGAATGTTAATGAGGCAGAAATATTTACTCGCTTTCCTATTAGGAATTATAAAAGGAAAATATTATTATTATTGTCTGATCATATAATCAAGACATAGTAACTATAAAATATTAATTAATTGATTCAGGTGTATTATGTATATTTATATACTAACTGTATATTAGAAGATTTTTATATATACATATATCTGTCTATGTATGCATATATAGAACAGCCCAGGTTGGAAGGGTCCTCGACAGATCATCTGGCGTGTGTGTGTATATAATACTTCATCTTTTTCTGTCTAAAATATATATATAGTCTGTTCCCAAGAGCCTGCGTTGATTTGAAACCCATTGACCTTAGTTTTCTAAGTTACTTAGGAGCTTTGAAATTCTAATCTTTGCTAGGTTTCTATGAAAGGTGAGAACCACTGCTTTGTAAGTTGAACTATATTGTGATGGCTCTAGCTTCACACTTGAATTCTATGCATATTCTCTTGTACAGATGGAAAAAGTGAGTTTCTTTGAGAAAGGAACACTTAAAGGGCAAGTTGTAGAAGAGGCTGAACATTCCTGCAGGTTGCATCATTGAAAATATATCTTCTTTTCTGTATAGGACAAAGCATACAATGTCTTGCAAATCCAAAGGTAGAAAGGTTGGATTCTAAAATGATGAAAGGAAGGATGCCTTTGTAGCATTTTTAAAGGAGGATGTTCAATAAATTACTTTAGCCCCAGGGCAGTAGTTCTGTTACACAGGAAGTATTTGCTGTCTGAAATAATTTTAGCAAATGCCATACCATGTTTTAAGAAAATTGACATACAGATTTGCAAGGCTCCATAAATTACCATTTAAATTCCAGATGTGGCATTCATCAATGATTAAACTATACATTTCCCTTTAAATCATATGGGGTTGCACTGTCTCCAGGACCACAGGGTTACCTGAACACCCTTATGCTGCTAGAGGAGGAAACAACTTGCTATCACTCAGTGTAGCACATACAGCATGTGTAAGATCTCAGCCACAGACTTATTCCCAACACATAAAACAAACCTGCACTGGGAGAATGAAGTATCCTGCACAATATTGAAAGCTTAATCATAACATGGCTCCAGCTTGCCACAAAATGATGTGCATTTGTAGGGTCCATCCAACCACTATTTTCAAAGATATGTTATGGTGCTTTGACTCAGTCTCATAAAATATGACACTTCATTTGAGCTAAGTAAAGCTCTTATTCTAAGCATTTCAAATTATTAAAAAAATAAAAAAGAATGAATCTTTAAGAAAGTGAGACTAAGACCTTGGACCTTGTCCTGGCAATATTTCTGCAACTAAATAATGTGCATCATTCTACATATTTCACAAAGTTGCATAAGGTTGAGTACATACGTGAGTCTATATAAAATCAAGAGCTGAATTCATTAACTTGGGTACTTAACTTGATGTAAATAGTCTGTGAGATATTCTAAGATCTGCAGCTCTCATAATTAACTCTTGTTAATATTAATATCTTGCCCTAGATCATACAGGAATGCAACCTGACTACTAACAGACTCACCTCATTTTTTTGAAGTTCAGTTTTTCAATTCCAGATGAATCAGAAAAGTAAGCATCTCAAAGAAAATGACTTAGATTTCTGTGATGTAGAAAAAATAGATCTAGTGACATTTTAGGCCCCTAGTTTCTCCTATCTGGCTTTGAGTTGCAAGTCCAGAAGTGTAGAGTTTTCTTTCAAGTCTTGTTTCTTGTCTGTCAGATCCATGCAGGTATTTCATACATGCTAAGATGTCCAAAATTGTACAAAATTCCTGTATTTAGGCTCATGAGTATTATTGAATTTAAATATTTAGTTTAGAAAATCATAAAAGTATAAACCATGGAAGTTCAAATTCATATGTAAATTTTCTACCACAAAAGGTTTGGGGTATTTTTTCATGTCACATAATGATCACCAAAAAACTCCACAGGCAAAAGGAAAACTTGGTG
>WEKW01007915.1:112254-200957 GCA_013389905.1 Sula dactylatra | reverse complement strand
GGGGTGGGGGTGTTATATCGGTGGGGGCGGCCCTGGGCCGTGTTGTGAGGAAAGTTGGGGGTGGCTGAGGTGGGCGCTGAGCCCCGGCTCGTCCCGAAAGTGTTTGCCCCGGCGCGACGGGGAATTGGCCGGCTGAAATAACGGCGGGGTGTCGGGGGGACCCTCGGGGTTCGCTCCCCTCCCCCAGGTCGGGCTCTCCGAGGCGCTTTCAGGCCGTTATTCCGCTTATTAAACCCCCGCGGTTGTTAAGGCCCCGGTCCTACAAAGACCCGCTGGCGAGCTTAACTTCCAGGGATAGTCCAACAACTGGACTCCCGACAAAAGTCGGTGTTTGCAAGATCGGGATCAGCGTTGCGTGTTCGATAGCGGTACGTGGTTATCGTTGGTGGCTGGCTATATTTGGTCAACGGTTTGCTCAAATATATATACGTCGTGATCTGTTTTTCCACGGCCTTCTGCTGGGAAGGCCAAATGTCTCCGTCCTCACTTGCGATGTTGCTGGTTCCTTAGGTCGGGTGCCGCTGGTGCGCTGGTCTGACCATTTTTTCTGCTGATTAAAAGGAAAATTAGGTGTCAAAATGTCTGAAACAGATTAAAAAACGTTAGGGGGGCAAACTAAATGCCTAACTCGAGGAAATATCGGAAGAAGCCTTCTAGAGGTTTGCGAGAATCCAGAAGTAAGAGTTTGGGTGTTACCGCCAAGGTGAAATAGAGTCCTGTACGTACGTAGGATGTTTATATTAAAATTGCTGTTGTCTGCTTATTTCTGGAGCTTAATTATGCCCTCCTTAATTTTAAAAAGACGGTTTGAGCGCTCAGTTTATTAAGTGCTGAGGAGCATGCTGAACCATGAAGCAGGCCACCAGTATGTGTTTCAGCGGGGCATCACGGTTAAATGGTGGTCAGCAGAGAGCGTGTGTCATCTCCGCCTTGCGCTGGAAGGATACCCACAAGAAAGAGGGCTCATGAAATGCTTTGGTATCTCCCGTTTCTAATTTGTACGTACATGCCTTGTGCGAAGCAGCAATTTTGTGATCAAACCGGAGTTGGAGAAAGCTGTAATTTGATGGGGTGGAAAGAATGAGAGAAAAATATAGTTGGACCGATACTTGACAACATTACGAAGAAGAAACTGAAGGTAGCAGCCGTAGCTGTAGTTCTTGCTAATAGTTTGCCGTTAGTTTTCTGTCGGCTTGTGAAAACAAGATGACTTTGGTTTTAAACACGTGGGAAAAATCAACAGTGATAATCATGGTCAAAATTGGCAGATATGTGTGTAAAAAAAAAAAAAAAAACCAAACCCCAAAAAAAACCAAAACAAAAAAAACCCCACCCTATTCTTCAAATGTGCGACTCTCCTTTTAGTTAGTTTACTACAGGCAAGAGTTGGACAGCAAAAGACTGACTGGGAATAAAAGACATGGTTTTCTTCCCCCCCCCCTTTCATGGCAGTGCTTCCTTTCTCAACCTGAGATACCATTGATCTACTTTCACCTGTACATGGAAGCCTATAGCGGCTTCAAGATTACACTCCCAATGTAGGTAGAGCTGCAGATCTGCCTGCAAGTTTCATGGCCTACAGCTGACAGGATGTATTATTTATTACAGGGATTTAACACTTTAATTTCTTTGTGGTTTTGTGTTAAAAATAGGTATGATTTGATTTAATATGTTTGCTCAGTAAAATACCCTTACCAAATTCTAAAGCTGGGCAGAATAATTCAGGGGCTTCTCTTACTTTAAATCCTAGAGATAAAATTACTAATAAACCCTTCGTTTCCATAGGCTGATTTGGGGGGATTTGGGTAGGGAAGGTCCATCCTAAGGAACTGCTGGCGAGGCTGGGATTCTGAGTTGCATTGGAGGCAATTCCTGCCTTTCTGCAATGCCTCGCGCAAAGGGGTCTAAAGCTAATTTGGGGCTGCTGGCTGCTCTTGCAACAGCCTTCTAAGAACTGAAAGATTTGAATCTCTCCGCCTGTGTTAAGGAAAACTCTGCATTATCAACAGCTATAACTAAAGGGCAATACGGTTTTGTTATGTTATGGATTTTTTAAGCTCTTTTTGCTGCTGTTATGAATAGGTATTTATAATTGCTAATTGCTTTTAGGAAAACCTGGTGCATGTTTTTCAATTATTTGTCCTTTGAGCTAAAATTAATAATTATTTTCCTATATTCCAGGTTAGTGGCTTCCCACACTGTAGGTCAGAGAGATTGTTTTGCATTACCAAGGAACCTACCATGGTAAAACGTAGGCTGTGTTAGACATAAAGATGCTGTTAAGGCCAGACTTGTCTTTAACAGTCTCTCCTTGGAGTTTGCTGTCTTACCTTTCTTTGTAGAGGAATATGTTAGTTTCTGTTTAGACTAGGTAAGCGGATGTTTGAAGAGAATCTTTATGATACAATACTTTCAATAATTTAACTTTTCTTCACTGGCAGTCCTTTCGTTCTCCTTTCACTGCAGAGGGATCAGTCTTTCACCTTGTTAAAAAGTGCTGAAGATCTTGGCATAAGTAACGGTCCACTCAAAAATGGAATGCCTTGGGTTTCAGCTGGGTTATTTAATTTGGTTTGTCAGTAGATATTTCCCCCCCCACACACACTGTTATTTGTGGCAATTCCTTGTATATGGAAGATCAGTAACTTGAATACAGTCCATAACTACAAAATCAGTTTCTGAATCAGCAGTGAGTGCTTATCATGGATGTTCCTTCTGGAAAGCAGCTGGCCAGGTGGATGCCCATCTGGAGCCCCACTAATATCAGTGTGTCTTTCTGTGGGCTTAAGAGACCACATGCACAAAGCAGCTTGCAGGAGAAGCATCTCATCTCTTAATGGCTAGGGACACAAGTTTTGAAAATGGCTGAGCTTCTTTTTTAACAATGCTGTTAAAAACTTTCGAAGAGTAGGGAGTTTGGTTTCTTCTTTTGGGTTTGTTCAGTAGTTTGGGTGCTTGGTTTTGTTTGGTTATTGTTTTTTAAGGACCCTGTGTTGGTGTCTGGCTTGTCCCGGTGGAAGTGGGTATCAAAGTTACTGTTGATTTTAACAATAAAAAGATACAGGATACGCTTTTGAATGCTCTTATGTCATTAAGGACCTGCTCGTTCTTTTTAAGAGTTATTTGAATGTTTGAAACCACAGGCATTCACTGGCTTTTCTTTGTAATTATTTTTGGAACTATTAGGTGGACTAATACTGCTCAATCAGTTTCAAATAGGCCTGCACAGGAACCAAAGCCTGTATTAGGAATAAAATTTTGGAAGAGCTTTGGAGACAGATAAAAATGAAAGCATCCTGAAAGCTATGTAACTAGAGCTAAATCAAGCAGGATGCTAATAAAAAGCAGCAGTTAAGAAATTAAGAAGTGCTGACTCCTTTCCCCTCTTCGGATTTAAAGTTCTTTATTATAGCAATACCTGTTGGGTTTTTTTGATGAATCGTCTAGAAAGAATTCAGACTTTGTGCTACTTTTAAATTGAGGTAAAATTTGTCAAAACCACTGAGACTACAATGTCACAAAGTATGAGTACATATGCATATAAGTTTAGCTACATACACAAATGCATACGTTTATATACAAACTACCATATAAAAGAAGTGGAAAAAATAGATACTTTAAAACAGTATTTTTAAAAGTTAAAATTCAAGCGACTGTGTGGCTCCAAAGAACTGTATTCCAAGCCTTTTACCCCTGAGTTGTTGTTTTGATCTGGCACGTGGCAGCAGGAATCAGTCATTATGGTGAGATGGCTATTCATAGACCTTTGTGAAATGAGTTGACCATCTCGGTTTATCTGCAGCTTGACAGGTGTTTCCATCGCAAAAATCTCCATTACCTCCTGTCCTTCCCGTGGGAATGACTAAGGAACAAATCGTGGACAGCGGCTTTGAGCATTGGCTCATTGGGTTGGAGCTGAGGAACGTTGTAGAGGGCAATACAGAGAGCTGGAGATGCACGAGATATGCTTGTTGCTTTGTTGTTTGTTCAGGTTTGGGATTTTTCTCTGAAATCTTGTGTTTCAGGAGCTTAAAAATGGAATGGGAAGATGTCTGGAAATTCTTTTTGAGGTTTCTAACAGCTTTATGAAAGAAAGAATAAAATATTTCATTTATTACTCTGGTTAAATTCTTCAATGTGCTGTTTTCCTGGAGAGAAATTAAAAAATAAAAAGAAATATTTTAAAGTAAGCAAACAGTATTTTAAAAATTCTTATCTTGTCACAATATCTGGTAGATATGACCTATAGATGCAATATGTTAATTACATTATTCCTATATGAGGTAAAATTGAAGCCCAGGATTAAAAATATATATATATATTCTAATAATTTTTTACTAATCTACGTTTTCAGTGACATTAAATCCAAAATTAGTTTGGTGACTTACTGAAGGAGGAGTAATCTGAAATGTAAATAGCATCTTAAATATGAGGGCCCTTGGTTTGCAGCATCAGTAGCATGGCCTTGCTAGGAAAAATTCCCAAGCGAGGGAACCAGAACAGTTGTCAATTGTTTGCACAACAAATCCTGTTGGATCAAATGGTGATATTCTCAACGTTTAGATAAAGAGAGGCTTGCAATAATGTTGCCTTGTACCCTGCTGCCAAAGGAAACAAATGCAGTCTAAGTTAGGAGAAAAGTAAAAGTCGGCCAAATAGAAGGTAGGCCTACATACCATAAATACAGATAGTGAAATTTTTCCATTTGTACTGCCTGATGTTTCAAAAACACGTAAATTAAATTTCAGTTTGCCAATTTTAGACTTTATTTTTAAGCTCTGGTAGGTCATTGCCAACACGTTATTTAGGATTATCTGTTGTGGTAAACTAAACTCTTTTTATAAAGAGTTTAATGTAAAAAAAAAAAAGATTTTAAAATGTAAAACATTTGGGTTTGTCTCATTCCTTTGAGCTTTCAACTGTATGTCTTGTGTATACTTTTTTATGCATGTATGCCCATACACGCACACATATTTATACACACATGTGTGCATGCATATATATGTATGCATAGATATGCATATATATGAGTAGCCCCCCTAGAATGAGTACAGATTTCATATGTTTTGGTAGGACTCAAGCTGTGCGTTGATGATAACAAACACTGGGCACTGGCTTTATATTTTGACTGCGTTTGCACCTAATATATATTTTAAATTTATTTAACTTTTTACTTTTAAGGCTGATGCAATGAAGATGTATGCATCTATTTAATTTTTTTTATATAAGCGTACTGCCGACTTAAGGAGGTAAATTTTATTTATTTTATATGTATGTAGAAGAGAAGCACAAAAAAAAAGTTGTTGCTGGATCCTCTCATCCAACCCCTAGATGAGAGGAAGAATTTTTTGGTATCTGCTATTTTTGTAAGAAAACACTGCAAAAGTGGACAAATGACATCATTGATTAAAGAAACAAAGTAGTTGGAAATCTGTAGCGAGCTGGGTTTTTTAGAACAGAACTTCCTTTTGTCTTTTACGGGCTTGGGGGCGGAAGGCGAGGGGTACGCTGTCCCCTCGTAATCTTTATGGGGAAGAAGCTCGGCTAAAGTGAACTATTGGAAGGATGGGATTTAAGAGGTAGGCATGTTGGTATAAATTAGTGATGCAGTGCAGTTTTGTTAGGTTGTTCTTGAGCGTGGCTACTTGAAATGGGAAATGATATTATAAGATCTGCTGGTATTTTGAATTTCAGTAACTTTTCTGGATGCATTTTGAAGTCTGAAGAGAAAAAGCCTTTGGAAAACATCGTCCTGTTTTGCAACCATTTGTTTTAAAGTTTTCTGGCTTTTTATTTTTTTCTCGAAGGATCAGACTGTGTTTCTCAAGGATAGCCCCCTTTGAAAACTTCAAGTCATTTTCCTCAGAAGACTCCTATTCATACTATCTTAGGAAAGGTTAGGCTTTTTTAAGATACTCGTTTATAAATATTTTTCCTCGTTTAACATTTTGTCACACAGGAGTGCTTGCCGAAGGGATTCTTGGCTGTTTTAGAAACTGTAATCTAGTTAAAAGGTTTGTTTATGCTTCCCATCTCTGTTCTGCTGATGGTATTAGAGTGCGGGCCAGAGCCAGGCAGCTAACTGTTTATAGCAGTCAAACTTCAATTAAAGCTGCAGCCTTCAGTTTACTAAATATCAATATGTTCATGGCAGCTGCAAATAATTGCAGAAAGGATGAAAGTGGAGTGGTGGCCTGTGATTTCTCTCCTTCTCCACAAATTCTTTTTCACTTGTTCTTTTCGTATTTAGAATCCTGCATGCACTTTCAGATTCAGAAGTGCTTTGCGCTTTGAAAGAAGCTGTCGATGAATGAGAGAGATCTGTATTTGGTGCTGTGTCTCTTCAAGGCAAAGCATGCATGGATTTCAGTGGCAGTTTTGCCCTAAATAAGGGCTATAGAGTATGTTCCTCTGTATCAGAGCAGGTATCAAAATTCTTCTACCACAGCCGTTGCATAGGCTGTTGTCCAAATTCAAAGTACCGTTGACTTTTCTCTGCTAAGATAATTTAAATGTCAAGGGCTGTGACATCCCATCTTCCCAGGGTAGCAAGAATGCGCTGTATTTAGTGGACAGTAACTCAAGAATTTGTGTGTTTGAAAAAAATGTGAGCTAATAACATAGATTTCATTTAATACTTTAAACTTCAGGCTGATGTTTGGGTTTAAGGGTTGTGTATTTAAAAATATGTGAATTGTTGGAGCCTTTTAAAACACACATGGTTTTCCTTGAAGCCTGCCTTGGTGTTATTAAGTAATAAAGCACGTATGTGTCTGTAGGCCATCTGAACTGAAGAGGCAAACCATATCTGGCCTGTAGGCTATTGGTTCCTCACCTCTGTTTTAAAATTAGTAAAATCATTTGCAGCGTGATTCATTTCTAAAAATTACTTGTCCATCTGTGCAGAGCACACGAGCTATAAAGTTGCAGTGCTCGCTGTGGTAGCGTTGTTGTTTTTTCTGAAAGTTGCATTACTCTTGTAACATCTTTGTTGTACTGCGCTGTGGCCAAGTTAATATTCTTTGAATAGGTTTGTATTAGGCATGTGATTTGCGGTGTTATAATGTTGCTGTGTGAGGTGATTTTAATTTTTTGAAATATCAATAAAATATTTGTACTCTTGATATTTTGTTATTAAAAATCTATATATTAAATCTTCACACTAAGGAAAAAAATAAAGAGTCTAATCTGTTTTCACTGATGTCAGTGCTAAAATATTTATTAACTTCCTTGGGTGCTGGATCAAGCCCTAAAGCTGAATTTTTCATGAGTTCTAACTTCACAAAGGTATTGGGGAACAAGCAGTCCTAACCATGTAATGATCCAAAAAGCTGGTCGTTAGGCAGCTTCTTAATCAGCTGGTATGTTGATTCCTAGTGGATCACCTTACATATTTAGCTTTCTTCCTGTGCTTGTGGTTTTTGCTGGTCTCTTTCCCATGCTCCTTTTCTTAAAAACCTCACCGTTATGAATCAGTCTTAATCATTTTTTGTAACTCGAGTCATTATCTGATGTCAGAGTTCTGCTAAGAATCTGCAGACGCATGGTGAGGTAGAACTTAATGAGCATATACCTGGAACTAAAAAATAAACAGCAAATTACAAGATAATAGTTTTACGTCTCTTTATGTAAAAGGAACATATAAATACTTTATGGCAGCAAAGGTATTTGTGTGTAGGAGCTACATTGTTTTTTCTTAAACAGTAACTATCAGAGCAGTAACTGTTGTTTTGTCAGAGAATGAATATATGAACTTTGCAGAACCTGCTGTTTACCATTTTTTCTTGTATTTGAAAACAGTTAATCAACTTTCTCCAAATACTGATCTATGCTGAGTAAAAATAAGTTTAACTTTATTCAGGGTTTTTTTCTTTTAAGTTTTGGGTTTGATACAGCAACCTGAGACACACTTATCCCATAGTGGAACCGTTGGCAGTATGTTAATCCCATTTTTAGTAGTATTGCATTTAACAAAACAGTAAAAAAAAGTGTTAATATGCAGCTTTTGCTAATTATTGCAAATAATTATAATACTGTGTGTGCACTGGGGTTTATTTATAGTATCTGTGTGCCTAGAATGTTTCTGAGCTTCTACTATAGAAAAAAATGAAATACTGTTTAGTTTCTGTTTTGGTAGATACTAGTCAAAATTCATCTGTAATATATGAAGATGTTCATTATAAAGGTGGTAACTGTAAACCTACTCACTGCTGATCACTGAACCTTGAAGACATCTTAAAGCATCTCTGGTTATTGTTGTCTTGAAAGAAAGCTCTTTATAGAGACTTCTGTTTAATGTCCTAACGTAGGGTCTGAAAAAAGTCGGTTAGCATGTATACTAGAGGTCTGCACAGGCAGGCGGTGTTTTAGGATTAGGTTGTATGAATCTGTACATTCACCAAAAATTTGTCAACAACTACTACTTTTTTAATCTCTGCGTTAATCCTGTCCAGTGTAATCCATAATTGTTCTGTCCTCAATTTTCAGACTTGCTTGTTGTTTACTTCTGCTTTACTGACATGCTTTATTTTGCCCTAACAGAAATACCTCAGAACTTACTAACTGTTACTTGCTCTAAGAAATGTTTGATACTCAACTTGGTGGCGTTTTTCTGCATGTCAGTAGTGTAGTGAGTTTGGAATGCCACAAATAAACTTGAAACTTGAGAGAACGCATCGCTAGGTAGGAATATTTTTATTTTTGTGCCAGCAAAGGATGGTGAAGCCTGCTTCACCGGAGAGGCGAGTTCCCTGAAGCTGCAAGGTGCTGCCTGTGGATAAGTCTTCCTGCTATTCACTGTGGTATTTGACATTAGGTACACTTATTTTAAGAGAAGACGGTGTTTTGCTCTCTGTAAGAGAAAGGAGGATTATAACTGAAAGCTTCTGTAGAGGCCTTGTGGTGTGGGAGTAGGAAGGAAGCGAGTAGTGAGACGTTAGGAAGTTGCAGGCTTTGGGGAGAGGGGTTGGTGGTCAGGAGCGAAGCGGCGTAGTGGGGTATGAATGGCAACAGGGAGAGAAGGGGGATGCGGTGGGGAGGGAAGCGGATAGAGGCAAAGCAAGCATTTGGAGAAGAGTTGAAGGCTGAGGGGGTGGGTGCAGAGGTAAACAGGGCTGTAACAGAAACTGGGAGGCATTTGGCGAACAGGGGCCACGTGGCTGTGCAGAAGAGTACTTGCCATGGCAGAGGGAAGGAGATCCTGTAACGGATGGTGATGGGAGGGGAAGGTGGTGACTACTGATGGAAAAAAGCCTGGTAGCCTTACTGAAGACACAAGTATGAAGCCTCATGGCTTATATTTTCACACACAGTAGCAACTAGAAAGTGCTGCTTAAACACAGTCTTTACATACTACAGAGTGTCAGGATGATTTGAAAAGGGAAATAAATAGGCATATGACTACTATCAGACATATAAATAATTTCATAGTGTTGTCACTGTTGCTGCCTTGACTTGGAAGAGCATGAATTTGCTACAGTCTAGATCATTTGGACACCAAGCCCCACTGTTTTCAAATGATAACTGCTATCGGTAGAAAAGAAGTGCTTAAATATCTTAGAGGACTTTGGCCTGGATCTTTAGGTTTCCACGAGTTAAGTCTCTAGGCAACTAAATACATGAGTTGAGTTCCGCTTTTTCTTTGTCCTACTTCAGTTCTGTCTTGTGGCTGCAAATTCCACGTCTTGGTTGGAGGAAAGCATTGGAGAATTCTGCCGTTCCCGTAGCATAAACAGCTGTCTCTGACAAAGACCTACATGTTTAAGTTTTCAGTAGGAAAAAGCATCCCATCATTATACTCCAAAAAGGGTGACTGAAATGCTCAGCATGCCTTCTCTGGCTCGCCATTATTTTGTTTACTTTGACTATATTCTTTCTTACTTGTCTCTTGAGTAAACAGTTCTAATCCACTGCTGTACACGCAAGTCATTTTTGTTATTTATTTCTGAACCTCCCTATTTTTTATGCATCCTTTTGACATCAGATGACCAGAAGTAAACACAATATTCCTAGTGAGGGGAAACCATTGATTTATATAGATTATTCCAACCCAGCATCATGCAGGCAAAATCAAAAAATAGTTTGACTACCTAATGATTCAGAAATGCAGAAGTGTTGCCAAAAATTTTAGCATTTGTTAGCTGTACACTTGAGCAAATGCATTCTGGTAGAGAATTTAACTTCTTTGTTTTAACTCTTATCTTCAGAGTTTTAAGGCTATGAATTTATTCCACAAAAACAGAAGCATGTGTCTTACAATTGACAGAAATATGAAAATTATTCTTTAAATTGCTTGCATCACCCTTTTCAGATGAATATTTCTAGACTTACATATACAGGCACAAACATACTTCCATTGAATACAGCCAGAAAAGTTGGTTTGGTTTTTGTTTGTTTTGGGTTTTTTTTTTTGGTTGGTTTTTTTTTTAATTGAACAGGAGCTTTAACATGATTTAGCATTTTCTAGTCCAAGATAATGATCTGAAGCATGGTTTGTATCATATGAAATCAGTTCAGTGTACCTTAGTGAGGAAAGGGGTATCTCTTGAATAACATCAGTTCCTCTGTATCCTGCGTGCCTAAGTATTTCAACAGAAATAGGAAGAAAATTTTTTGAGGAACCTGAGCAGAAGTAGGAACCAGATGTGTTGATTTTGTAAGCATTACACAGTCTGCATTTTAAGAATTATTCTCTGATCCCTTTGAATTCAATGACTGACTGAATTATTTTATGTGCCTCTTCTGGACAGTGTTTTTCTGTGTATTTGTCAATCATAACCGGAGCTCTGGTATTAGTGTAATATAGAACAATAGCAATAATGAGGGATTTTTTTTTTTCCATTGACTTCTGTGAAAATTATTTTGGACCTAACACAGTGGGATGATTTAACATAGTTCAATAAAGAATGAAAAGAGAAAAGTGATAATTTAGGATGAACAGTAGAAGAGACTTCTTATAATGAGAAAAACTTGATTTCTAAATTTAATTTCTATTGGATAGCTGAATTCAAATTGTTGATACTATTCAATGTTAGCTTCTTAGCTTGGCTACAAGGGACTATCTTTGCACTTACACGAAATGACCTTAATTTTTTCTTTTTCTTTTTTTTTTTTCCTGTTCAAGGCTTAAAAAAAAAAAAAAAAAAAAAAAGAAAACCCAACCCCCAAACCTGTCCCAAAATACTTCAATATATATTTTTCCCCGAACTACAACAGCTGTACAGCATTGTTTTAACTGAATATTCTGATACAGTTCTGCCAAAAACAAGAAAAAGGGATTTGTTCAATCAGCTGAAAAAAAGTTATCTGCAAAGTAGCAAGGAGTCACATATGTGTTTTCTCCATGATTCAGCATTTGATGAATAATATGTTAATAAATAATTGCATTAAGTTAGAAAACCAGCTTTGAGAGGATTTGGGGTTTTTATTTAGATTTTCTATAGTAATACACAGGTCAGTTGACTATTTGACTTCAGACAGATGAGGGGAGAATCTAACAAAGTGAAAATGCCTGTTCTGCAAGAAATACAAATACATGCTCAGCAACTGGATTAATCTATGATAATCTTTCTTGTTAGATGTTTTTCTCACTATTATAAAATACAAAGTTGTAAAATCAAACTTAATTGTTTTGGATGAAAGTGAGGAAAATAATAAATTTCTGCAACATTATAGTATGAAGTAGTAAATGGGAGATTCATGGAGATGTTAAATATGCTGGCCTCATTTTCCTTTATAGCCAGGGAGCTTTACATTACTTTTACATGATTTTCACCATGACTTTTTACTTTATTTTAAAGTAGAATGCCTTTTCTACGTATAAAAGTAACAATCTCTGATCTGTTAAATTTTTTAATTTTTCCTTTTTAGTATTAAGTACTGTGATTTGGTGCTACCATTACAATATTAAATTTTAATAACATGTTATAAGAAAACTTTAAAATAACGTCGGGACAGAACACTGTGTGTTTCTGTAGCGAAGATAATTGCTTTCCTAAATTTGAATAGCATATATTTGTGTGCATGTATATGTGGCTTTTTTTGAGGCTGCTTCTTTTGATGGTATTATCTCATAGGTATTGCTTCCCTTCGAGATGCATAGGACTTGTACCTTTCTGTGAGGTGAGCTTATGTCTAGCAGTGGAGCGCAGTGTATTTTTCTCTGTGCCATGGAAAAAGAAGTTTATGACTTGGGCAAAAGCACTTTCCCCATTTCTGTAGAGACTTGTGTGTTTAGCGTCCAAAAACTTTTTCATAAATACAACCATAGAATACCTAAGGCTATTCAATTCATCTTTTCAAGGGCAAAGGATTTTTTTCCCTTTTCTTTCTTTTTTGATTAAATTTTTTGAGAAAGGGAGCTGTCAGAACTAACTTTATAGTTTTTGCCTTTGTTGAATTGACACTCTATAAAATTTTATTTTAGCAGATTTTGGTACAAGAAGGAAGAAAATGATAGACTACAAGTAGGGCACAGAAGAAAGTTGTAGGTTATTAAATCTTTTCAAGGAGAAAAGGAAGTAGTTCAGTGTGCTCACAGAGGTTCCTGTGTCAGCATTTGAGAAGCCTGGAAGAGATTATCTTCAGCCAACAGTAGGTAACGAAGGACAGGATGTGAAGGGAACACCGAACTACCATCGTGCAGGAAATTTGAGATATTAGCCTGTTTAAAGACTGGTTTTGCTTTAGATGTCGTCTTGCTCTGCAGTTCTTGAGCTACAGTGTGTGAGAGAGAGTTTTGAGCACACAGATTAAAAAGTGGATGCTAATATCTTGAAATAGACATTCTAATAGGCTTTTGGCTTTTATTTTTTTGAGTGAATTTATCATTAAGGAGAAATGATAGCAACACAACAGATAAATTGGAGCAATTTAACACTTCACGCACCTGTTTGGTTTTGGGGTTTTTTTTTCTTCCCGTACTGCTATCCGCATCCATATACATTTTACTGAGAATCGGCCCCTCTCTTGAGGGCATGGACAGTACTAATAGAATTAGTTAAGGGTCATTCGGCCAAAGGGTTCATGTCTTGATCTGTCAGCTCAGTTCCCTCTGGCAGGTGAGTTGGGTATTTAGGCGTGTGTGTTGCTCCACCTGTGTCACTGCTGTTCTGCTCTGCACCCCACTGAGGTTACTTAGCTGGATTTTACTTTGTCTCCAGCAGTGACTTTGTCAAAAGGACATCAACGTTTTTTTTAAAACAAAAAATACTAGCTGTCGTCCCAACCCTGTGCATTGGTAATGCTTCTGGAACGCACGCTAGAGAAAGTGGGGTGTGTACGTATTGAAGAGTGAAGCAGGTGGAGCCAGGTAGGCTGTGCTGACGCTATCAAGTCTGTAAGATCAGTCATGCCCTTGCCAGTTGAGACTTGCGTTAGGCTTGCACGTATCATGAGCGTTACCCTTTACTTGGATGCCATTCTCATAGAAAATTGCTCATTATTTTAGGTGCATGGGATTGGCTTTGCTAGGTGCTTGACTGATACTGACCCCCTCTGATAATGAGGGTCAGTATCAGCATATAATAATGCTACAGAATATGCCTGTGCAAAGACTTACACACGTATGGACAGGTATGGAGCCTGCTTGCAGAGCCCAATACCTTAGCAGTGCTGTCTGCGACCCAGATATGTATAGCTATATCTTGTAGTTGCGCTTTGTTGCTAACTTTCTGAAGTCGTAACTGCTGTAGCTGGCCTGCGAAAGATTGTTTGTCCTCCTTAAACCCTCTTGCGTAAGTGTTTGCCATCACGTTTTTTAAGGTAAGGTACAGCCGATTCAATTAAGTTCTTCACTTCTGCCTTTTTCCAGCCAGTGCCAAGCCTCAGTTCTGCCACTGTGGGATGGGTTGCACCTGCTTGGGGCTGAACTGTTGTTTCAGCAGGTTACAACCAGAGATTGTTGTGAGAATTACAGATAGATTTCTGCCAGCCCCTTCTGCCTTGTAGGAAGTACTGGCTCCTCGCAGAGGGGAGTTGTAGCAGGCTGGAAAATTCTGTTAAGCAGCTGCTGTAGTTTCTGTAGCTGGCTTCTGATACAAGGCACTTGAAACGAGATGAAATCATACAGATATGAGCACCTGAGAACTTCTATAAAGTCAGTCAGTCATACACTGAACTTTTCTGAGAGTATGCCACTTGTCCTTTGTCTAGCCAGGGAAATGAGAAATACTACAACAGCCTGAAAGCAGGTGGACATTATCCAGGCTGCAATAGTTTGGGAATCAGACCTTAGGTTTTGGGAACCTGTCATTTCTGCAGTCATGGAGGCGCTCATTAAATACGTCACATTCAATATGCAATTTATGGAGCAGTTTACTGACAAATGATGAATAGATCAAATGTATCTTGAGTGGTAGCTGGTTTTGAAGGGGATGGTTTGCCCTGGGTTAATCATGTTCATACGTGTTCAAGAAATTTCACTTGTGAAGATTGCTTTTTGGTAACACAGGCCTTGGTGAGCCATATTAACTCTCTTTCAGTAACAAATATAACAAAGTTATGCTGGCAAAGTGTACAACTTCACGCAGCTGGAAAGACGTACCTTTCATTTATTTAGGCAGTGGTAGGCCTGTACTTTCTGAACAATGTGATTTTTAAGAGGAATATTCCAGTGTTGTTTCAGAAGATTTTGCCCACTTTACGCTTAGGCAACTACCACAGAGTTCCTGGTATGGCCATGCTTTAATTAGAAACCTAGCAGTTACAGGATGATGTGCATTTCATACTTCAAGATAAAAACCTGCCATCTGAATGCTGTTAAGCCAGTGTGATCCCTGTTGCTGTGTCATGCTGTGCTCTGCGCCACAGAAAGTGTATGTGTAATTGTTTGAGTCCGAAGTGGGCAGAAGATGCTGCTGTACGCAGGCACATTTCAAACGGGTGCAGCTGTCCAAGTATGGGACAGGTCCAAGCGAGCAAGCAACACAGTTTTATGTTAGTGTCTTTGCCTTGCGTGAAGATCTAGAAGGAGAAAACCCAGTGTGGTGATAAGGAGAATGTGCTATTCTCTTGCATAGCCTTTGGTTTATTTATATATGTGCTGGTACTACAAACCCTTAGACCTTTCACTAATGACATGAGAAGTTTGGGTGCAGTTTCCTGGTTCTTCTTACAAAACTTCAAATGGCATTGTATTTTCCAGAAAGCCAATTAAAATATAACAAAGCATTAAACTAACCAAAAGTACCCAGAAAAGTATTTGTTTCTTGTCCGCTAATAAGTTCATGGTTAGAACAGTGTAGTAAAACAAAAATGGATGCAAAATTGTGCGCTTGGAGAAATTGTACAAGGAATCTAGAATAGTGACTTTTTCTGCATTGAGACTCCACTAGATTTATATATTTTACAGCTTTTCTAGCACAGATAAGAGGGCCCAATGATATAATCTACCAGTTTAGACCTTAATTTCTATTTTTAAGTAAGTGATACCTTAAATTTTTGCCATAGGTGTTTGGGAGCATCTTGTGAAGGAACATTTGTCCTCTGACCATTTTAGATTATAGAGCTATAATAAATACGGAAGGGAGAGCATACTGAATTTATAAAATATCAATCTGAGCAGAACAAAAGGATGCTTTTTATCTCCTAACTAAAAAATACTCTGATTCTTCCTCACCCCCATCAGAAGGAATAAATGAACAAAGGATTCAACTGAACTAAGACACCAACAGAAGCAGAAAAGGTGAAAAGCCACGACCAGTGAGGGAAGATGAAAAGGAGGGTCATAAATGATTTGTTGTGTGATACACAGGTTGTTAATGCTGTTAATGATTGAACTGTTTATTGGGCATTACAAAGGGTTAGTAAACTACTCTGCTCTGGAATTTCACTGAATCTGACAGAAATGAGCAAAAGTGAGGTTAGCAGGATGCTGAGCTAGGACTCGGAGACTTGCCAGCAGAAGTCATTCTCCCTGCTGAAGCTCCCTAAGCCTGGTGAGGCTGCTCAGGGTGAGGAGCCCAAACACAGGTGGCTTCAGGGTCCTTCTTCGCTTTGGTCAGTGACTGGACGGATTCAGGCTACCTGAGAGGCTCCTCTGATGCTAATAACTGTATAGCACTATTAAGTTACCAGTGTGATAGAGTTACAAGGAGTGTGGAAGTTTACAGAAATATGCGGTAATACTTGCTAGACCTGTAAATCTAGTTTGGGGGTTGGGGGTTTTTTGGTTTTTGTTTTCTAGGGTTTTTTAATAAACGCAAACTCCCTAAAATCAACTGGTAGTTACATATTTGTTGTTTGCCCTTGCTTTGAGTCTTGTTTAGTTGCTAGAGAGAAGATCAGGAAAATAGTGTTACTAGTACCTTTGCAATTAAGGACATCCAACTTGTTACTTCTAAGATCCCTCATAACTGTAACATTATAGTTTTAAAAACTGGAAGTCACTTCCCATATTTTACCCCACGGTAATAAAGATTACAGCTTCCACTTACTCAGTCGCAGCTCTGGCTGCTTCTCTTCTGGTTGTTCTTTAGGCTCACTGACTCAGATTCTTGGGTTGTGTCCCCACGGGTGGTGACCTTAAAGAGGACTCGGAGGAGCACTGTGAGTTGTTCTGTGTTTTGTTTTGCTATTCCAGTCTGAAATCATATTGCTCATGTTCATAAACCTATCATGCAGAATCTGATCATGAGGTCTATATTTAGAAATGAAGGAGGAAGCTTTCAAACTCCGTGTAGTAGGCATGGGAAGAGGAGGAATATCCAGACTTGTCATTTCCTCACAGAAGAGGCTCTTCAGTTTCTAAATGCATTTCTGGAGTTTTACAGCAGTACAATCAGCCCGTACCTGTGTTCGTGTTTTAAATAAGCAAATGCATATTTCTGATGTTTCTCCCAAAGTCATAGACACATCTTTACTCTTAATAGCTCTTAGGCATGTTATTCTTAAGGGTTGGCTACAGAATAGACAGTTGCAGTTCAGCTGATTCATATAGATCATGCAAAATGGTGAAAAGGTGCATTAAAGCAGTGCTGGTTTTCAGCATTAGAAGATGAGGGGAATAATGAGCAGATAGGGAAAGCTGGAATGTCTTGGCCATTGTGGGAATTGTAGGAAAACTTTAATGCATCAGATTACACACACCCTCCATTTGTACAAAAATCGTTAATCCAAACCACGTGTTTGTACATGCTTTTATTTTACCTGTTACGAAGTTTGGGGCAAAACATGTCTGTGAGTACAACTCTTAGTAGAACTATTGGCATATTCTAAATGGGAATTCAACCACAAGCGATGTATCAAGTTAGCACAATTTACATTAATTAGCAAAATTCATCAGCTGCCAATTAAACTACTCCGAGCTCCAGTTTTGCCTGGAGTAAGTTTATGCTTACTGGGGCTAACCTGAGTATAGGAACTCAAGTGAGGTAACTGTTAGCTGCTCGCCGTTGCAGTAATGTGAGCTGACTCTTGCTGTGAAGGTGAGTGATTGCTTGCAAGGAAGCTCCCGACGCTTGAAAGTTGCTCCTGTAGCAGACCATGACAGTATTTGGTATGCATGCTCTCTGCTCTTGGCATGTTACCTTCTGGGGTGCTTTGCTCCTTCGTGATATAATATGCAGTATAGTAAATACAGAAGTAAATAATACAGTGATGAATCCATCAGTTAAGGATAAATGTCACTTGTTTTTTTCTTCCTCACAAGTTGTTAAAAAATTGATGTAAAATGTTGCGTTAAACCTTAGTGTACGAAAGCAGAGATGGGTACACCACTTTGCTGTGTAAGATTAGGTTCATCTGTGAACAGGATTTGGGGGAAATAATGCTTATTCTCTTCCTTCCCCCAGAAAAACCAGAAATCTGCTTCAAAGAACTTTGGAATTTTTGCAGCTGGTTTGGGACACTGGGAAGAAGGGAAAGTGGATGTGGCTGAATTATCTCTTATCTAGCATTTCAGGGTATCATTTGGGAATATTTCATAGTACAATTATTCTGCAAGTCATAGTATCCATGCTTATAAATAATTTGTGCTTTTTCTAAACTGTCCTCCTTTAGAGCCTGCTTTGTTAGCAGTAAGTTTGGAATAAAACCTGACTTGATAAACTTGGGTTTAGTAGCTGATGAGCAGCTAGGTTAGGAGCTGTGTCCTCTCTGAAGCAGCCTTTCTCCATCCATCGACTTGTAAGGAAAGCAGCCTCCACGTTGTCATCCACGCATCTCAAACCAGGCTCTGCAGGTACCTCCTTGGTACTTCTCCCTGTAGCTGCCCTGTATTCCTGGACATCCTTACCCTGTTCCAGAAGACAGCCGAAATGTTTGGCTTGCCTCGCCACTCAGCAGGGCGCAAGGGCGATGCCTCAGGCTGCCTCTGAACCAGGCTGCTCTGGACCTAGAAGAATGTGCTGTGGTAGCGTGTATCCAGGATAACAGACCTTACCAGGGCCACTCAAACACCTCCTGGGCTTCAAATATCGAGCTGGAGAGCATCTGTATTGTCCCAGTCATGGAGGAGATGAATGATAGTATCGTGTTTTCTTATTTTATGTATGTATATTTACAGACAGTAGATTACTCATATCTGTCTTTTTTCTGTACAGTGCAGGAAGCTTTTCTGGCATTAAGGCAGGTTATCTCAGTTTGGAATTTTTCCTTGTAAAAACAAAGCTTTTTACTGCAAAAGAAGCGTTATGGAAAAGTTTTCTGAAGTCAGGATATATGTACAAAATGATTGCTGGGTACCCACCCACAGATTAAAAAATATCTACCGAGGGTAGTACTGTTCAGATGCAGCAAAATAGTTGTGTAGAGATTAGAAGTGGAAGAAAGTTGCTGTTGCCTGTTCTAAGAAGATGCAGAGGACAGCAAGTGTCTGAACTTAGGTTAGAACTTGAACTACAAGCTACTGAGAAAGTGGGATGGAAGTTCTCCAGCCTATGCTAGTACTTATTGCCCAGGATACACCTTTGTGTTATTCTCTTTAAGAGACTCTTCCAGGCTGTTTGTGTCTGAAGTTCACCTACCTGCTAGAAGTTTTTGATGTTCCCGATAGAGGATGAAGTAGGTTCTTCTGACTTGTGATGGCTGTAAATTCATAGGTAAAGAAGGCTTAGTTTTCTGTGTTAGCCAGCCTTGCCTAAGGTATTTGAAAAGACCTCTTCAAGTGCATCTCGGTGAAACCTGACATTGCAGAAAGCATGCCAGTGGGCTGTGCTCCGGCTTAATGAGGAACACAGATGCGTTATGTGTGCTGCACAGTATCCTGGGTGCATTGCCTTTTTGTCTTGCTGTTACATGTTTGGGTGTCACTGGGCTGTGATACAGCCACCTCAGCCCCCTCCCTCCCCTTCCCCAGCAAAGCCCAGGTGCAAATGTGGCACGATGTTGTTGTGGCTGGTAAATAACTTCACCTGTGAACACATAATTGCCTGACAAGATACATTTAGATCCTGATGAGACTTCACCAGTAGTGTGTTCAGTATTCTGTAACACACAAAAATAATTTGTCATGAAGACCCAACAGTTTGGAAAGGAAAGAGACTTTGCAAGTGTATCTGGAAGATGAGTTTATAAACCCGGAGAAGTTTTGTGCCAGAACCTTTCTAAAACTGAAGGTGTGGCGACTGCTTTTTATTACCTGGCATGTCTGATTCTTAACCATAGCCATACTTCTAATTAAAATACTAAAAAGTAGTTACTTGGTATCGTGCCATGGTCCCTCATAAAGCTGGAGACATGTACCACTGGATGAAGGACTGAATGCAGACTTTTTGTAGATAAAGCTGATGTTAAGATCATCTCCCAAGTAACAAGCGATAGGACGAGAGGAAATGGCCTCAGGTTGTGTCAGGGGAGGTTTAGGTTGGATATTAGGGAAAATGTCTTCACTGTAAGAGTGGTCAGACACAGGAACAGGCTGCCCCGAGAGGTGGTGGGGTCACCATCCCTGGAGAGGTTAAAAAAATGTGCAGACGTGGCACTTGGGGACATGGCTTAGGAGGCCTGGGCGTGTTGGGTTGGAGGTTGGACTTAATGATCCTGGAGGTCTTTTCCAACCTTCATGATTCTGTGATTCGATGAGATGAAGTATACCTCAGCAGGTTTCCCTTGTCTCTATAAGGAATAGTGTTGGAGGGATTTTACTGTTTGGTAGTTTGGTTTTTTTCCTTTTGGAGGAAAAATACAGATGTGTTAATGAAGTAATCCTCATTGATCCACCTTCTGGGTTTAATTAAATACCTTACAAAAATTCCTCTGGATCACTTATTTTCCTAAAGCTGTTGTTTTAAAATGCTTGAAAGAATCCTGCCATTGTTACTGAAAAGGAGCGTCCTTACTCTTGTGTGCTGCTACTGCAAGTACTTCTTCAGTCCATGTGGACAAGAATAGGTGCTGGTTTTGTTATGAAGCATTTACTGGAAAACAGGCTGGCTCCCCTAGGCTGCGTGTTGCTGGCTTGTTAACGTGGCAGTTCCCTGTCGATCTGTCGCACAACTGTAAGATCAGATTTGGCCCATGTGAAATTTGTTCTGGCTTTTGTCGTAACCTGAGAGAGACACACCCCAGGCAGGCACAATTCTTCAGGCTTTGGCATAGCAGCACATCAGCTTGTTTCTGGTTTTTTCCATGGTAGTATTAATGTGACAGAACAAGTAAACTGGAAGAGCTTTGTCCCAGACAACCGATGATGTCTTCAGGAACGGTGAAGTTTGCGTTGAACTAATTTTAGTTTTCCCTATATAAATTTATGAAACTTTAAAGGGAGAAGAGGGCTTCTTCCTTTTCTGTTACCTTTCCGTCGCTTAGTTGCTTGACTTTCCCGGCCCAGAAGCTTTAACGTTGTACTATACTTCAAGGAAAGGGCTTAGCATCTTGGCATTCTTTAATGTTTGTCAGTGTACGATACATTAGTAGGAGATAGCAATTACATGTTTTGTGCATGGGATCATCGCTGGGAATGGGAGAGAAGAAGAAAATAAAAAAGCTGCCAGTTACTTTCTGCTTTTGATAATGCTCTTCCTAGTCCATGGAGAGCAGAGCAGTGTCTCAAAAGGAAATAGGAAGACAAAAGCTCTAACACAAGCCTTTAGGAGACACATCTCCTCTCTTCAGCCAAGAGCTCAAGTGACTTTGTAAGAAGCATGCTAACTTGGAAATGTTTAGCTTGCCTTGTGGTGTGTCTGCCAGAAGTCCACCTCTACTGTGCTTCTGTAGGGTCTTTATTTCTTCAGTGATCATCTGGTTATCGGGAGAAGAGACATCAACAGGTATTCAGTTGTGGGCCTGGGAGGTGTGACTGCAGCGTATTTAGGCATACTTGAACTAGCTTGGGTACAAAAAGCCGTAAACCTGCAGCAGAACAGGCTTCAACATGCTCTAGCCACTCACGGGCGCTTTTGCTGCTGCCTTTTTCATTGCTATTTGTACCCAAGCTAGTGAGATTAAAACTAGGTCATGTCTGTCTGTCTGCAGTTACACCCTTGTGTTAGCAGCATAGGCACACCTGAAGTTTGATTTCCTCTACCCATCGAGTCCTCCCTCTTCTCCCTCCGCACCCCACCCCACCCCAAAGAAGGGAGCGTAAATGTGAATCCAGAGTGTTAGATCAGAGGGAAAGGCTTTTTGCTGCTTTGTCTGATAATTTGTTGCTGTGATTCTTCCTGAGTTTACCAAGTAGACAAAATAGCACTTTCCTGGTTTTAGGAAACTGGAAAATTAGTGTGAGTGTGTATGTTCATAAAATGTTTAATTACAAGATGTCAATCGTGCCATTATCTTAGAATAGGTAAATTTGTCTGAGAGCCTGAGCTGTCCTGTTTTATATGGTCAGGATCGTTATATCCCTGCATGGACTTCTCTGAAGACTCTCAGTGCAAGTCCCAAACCTAAGAGTGCATTTCTCGTGCCCACATGTATAAACCACAGTCATTCTAGGCTATGGTGAATGTCCTAAAAAGAAAAAAACATTTCTAGGCAAAAATCACTAAGTTTTACTGAAGTCCATTCATATTCACAGTGGCAAATATCCAGGCATCCTTCTCTTTGGCTAGTTCCTTTCCCATCCTCCAGTCTGCCTGTTTTATTTTTTCTTGAAGAAAATAAACTTTCACTTCCAGATCTAAATGCATTTCTATTGCTGTAAATCTCAAAATAAGCAAACAGGAACAGAAGGCCTCCAGGTAAAAATCATCACCTAAAGCCTAACTCTGTGCTGTTTGCGGCATTCATTCCTTATTTGTATCTTCAGTTTAAAATATATAGATATTTTTTTTTTCTGCTAAAGCTTATTCACAGAGGAAATGTCTGAGCAGAGATGTTTTATACCTGTAGAGGGTTTTTTATGTGTAATTCAGTATAGCTGGAGTATCTGTTTCGAACAGACAGGAATTTTGAAAATGTATAGGTCTTTCAGGAATGCATAGTTCATGTTGTCATAATTTTTCAACTTACCACGATCCAAACTTTGTTTTAGATAATGCAAACCAGATGGGTTATTGTTAGTTTTGTACACTAATATTTGTATTTCAGATTTTTTTAATGATTTGTACTAATACTGCTGAGGCAGTATACATTATATAATAATGATTAAGGATTTTTTTTTACTTCAGTTCTGTTTTTCAGTGTTAGTTATGGATCAAGTGTAACGCAGATTTGATTACTTTGTATTTCGCTAGGGAAAGGGATGCTTCACAAAGGGTATTTGGTGTGCTTTGGATGAAAAAAGAGTAGTTTATACAAATGTAATAAATAAATAAATCTAGAAAAATGTATGCGAGTACAATACTGCAGTAAACATGAGACAGCATAAAAACAGCCTTCTTTGCAGAAATATTTGATCAAGTATGCTTCTTCCATGAGAGGTAAAATTCAGATTAATAATTGTGACTGTTGTCAACTTCTAAATATGATCAATTTTATAAGCTCAATTGCAATTTATTTTCTTTGTAGATCATAATTTCAGATAAATATCACTAAAAGGCAATTCTGAGCTGAAGAGACAAAGGCAATTAAATTCGACTTTAATTTGTTTACCAGTGTCACATGGAATAAATTGACTGTAAGTTTTCATAAATTATCTAGATGTGCCAGTAGAGGAATAATTTTGCAGGATATTGGGATGAGGAAATCTGAATTCTTTTCTGTAGTCACGTGCTTAATTAAACATTATGTACATGATACTTTATATGACAAAAATAGTACAAAACTGTGCTAATGTTAAAATTCATATTGGCCAAATTATATTGGGATGCCAGGGCTGTCTTTTACATAGAAAAGCAAAAAACAGGGGGAGGGAAGCAGGGGCAAGTGAGCAGAAGCTCGAAGCTGGTACTTGCCTAGTCCCTGTTTTCAAACAGTGAAGCTTCTCGTGAGCTTGAGCTCCATCCGCGAAGGAGGATGTATTAGCTGGAAAAGATCAATTTTGAACTCTTTTGGTTTTAAAGATAACCTTTATAATGTGAGCCAATGCAACGTAGAGTTTCCAGGAATACAAACAGAATCATTGTTTCTGCTTCAAACCTCTCCGAATGGAGGAGCAACAGCAGGGAAAAAAAATTGTAACAGTTTTGGGGTGGTTGTTCTTCTTCAGGGCACTGCAGGCAACAGGAAAATTTAGACAAACGTGTCAATTTCTTACTGTTTGGAAAATCCATGAGTAGGAATAGCAGCTTCGCTTCCTCGGCAACTAATGCCTGTACTTTTCTGGATTCCATGATTTTTGCTAGTGCTTTTAAGGTAGAGGATATCTTAATGATAGAAGAATGATATCTTAAGATGATAGAAGATAATTGTAGAATATCCTGAGTTGGAAGGGACCCATGAGGATCGAGTCCAACTCCTGAGTCCACACAGGGCAACCCAGAAGTTAAACCATGTATATAAGAGCGTTACCCAAACACTTCTTGAACACCGACAGACCTCCCTGGGGAGCTTGCTCCAGTGCTTGGCTGGAACAGATAAGGCATTAGTTGCTAGTGTTGACCATAATACCTTGCTTCTAAGTATTTCTTACGCTTAACCCTTCAGATCTTTTGTGTTCTCTACTGTGTCTTTGGCTGAAATGAGAAGCAACCTCCATTTTTCATCATTTATAACGAGTTTCTCTGTTACCTGAAAAAATATAGATGAAGGGTTGTCCCTAGTGTTTGTTAGGTGTGAGAGCCAAACATGCTCACTTTGTTCTTTTTTTATTTTTAAACACAAATACAAGACAGCAACAGTGATTAAAGTCTCTTCTAGGGATTTTCTTCCAGTTCCATCCTGATATGCTTACGCTGTTATCCTTTGCTGGAATTATTTTATATTACGATGCCTCCAGAGCACCTTATTTGTGTTTTATCTTTTATAGATTTTTTTTTTTTTAACGCGTTCAAAGCCGGATCTCTTGGCACATCCTCATAGTAACTTAAGAGTCAAAGAGACAAAAAAAATGTCGTTCGACAAGTGGCAGCTGAGAGAGATTAAATAACTTGCGCAACTCAGTGTCAGAGTTGGAATTCGAATCTGTTCCTCCTGTAGTCCCTGAACACTAGATTACATTGTTACTTCTGTCCCAAATTATAGTCTAATAAAAGAGATTTTAGGAGGTAATATGGTGTGTCCTCTTGCCGTTATTCATATCTAATTTAATCTTTGAAGAGCAAGGTTTATCACCCATGTCTAGCCACTGTACAATCATCCTTCATTGTTCAGCAATTAAACCTTTTTTGGTGTCCGTGTTGTAAAAACTGTTTATAAAGATACCAGTTTAAAAAGATATTTAAGTAATTGTCATATACCTATATTCATTTTGGGATTAGTTACATGACTGAAGGAATGAATGTTGTCTGCATGCAGTGAGAAATAAAATACTAAAGAGAGGGGACAAATATTCTGACGTCTCTTAAAACTTTCTGTTGATGTTCTAATACTGCTATGGACAGGGAGTGCAACCAGGGTACTGTCTTTGTAGGCTGTTTGTTGTCATTGCATAGACCAGGACTAGAAGGTAAAGTGGCAAGAATATGAGCGTATGTATGGCTCGAATAAGCATTTCCAACTTTATTAGCAGTAGCAAGCCTCCGTCTATGCTACAGTCATGTAAGAGATTCATGCTCTTTTGTTAGAGATTTATGTGTACCGGGAAGAGGACATCAGCAAAAGAAAGAAACAGGAACCCATAGATGAACTCTGTGTGAATTTTGAAATGGATTTAGGAGGTAGCAGGTTTATACCCATGTGGTTTTGTGGGTTTATGGATGAAATGGTGAGCTTAGCATGTGAAAGCTACCTTGTCAGAGCTAAAAGGACAAAGATGAATTGGTCTGAGGTAGGTGAGGGTGAATTTTTGTTGCCATTCTTTAAGTAGAAGCACGAACCTGGATTCAACGCTATTTTGAAGATGTTAAGCAAGTACGTATACTGTAATTGTGCACATCGCTACTTATGAGAGGGTTTAAGAGCAAAAATTCATAAGGCTAACTTTTGCTGCTCTTTATCATTTTTGTGCTACAGATGGAGTAAAGAAGGACAACTCAAGAGACTTTTTAATGAATAGGATGTAAATCTAAGGAAAAGACTTTCAAAGCAGAATACGTTTTTCATGGTTGTCACTGTGCTCCCTAAATATCAGAGATCAACATAGTTTGGAAAAAAATTACTCAAAGTAAGATTATTTAGCATCTCTGGAAATTAATGCTTTAATGAATGCTACTTTTTTGGTGCTTAGGATACTGAATTAGACTGCTGGTTTTTATTTTAACATATTTTAAATATTGGTCCTCACTGAGTAAAAAGTAAGCTCGTACAAAACCAAGTACAACTCAGTTAAAAGGATGAAAATATGAAATCAACAGTACCGGAATATAGGTTGGTCAGTGTAGACTGTCCAAAAAAAGAAACCCAACCCAAATGCACGTTGTTTACTTTTTCAATGGATAGAGAGCTGGTAATTTTTTGAATGGACTTTGAGTTTGTCAGAAGAGTGAACGGTCATCAGATTAAGAACTTTAATCTCCACAGGTTTGTCTGCCTGCCTTTGAGAGCAGTACTAATTGTTACCTTACGGTAGATAATAAAACACATCTGTCCTTTAAAAAAGGGGGGTGGGGGGGGAGTTTTCTGCCCATTCTTCAAGTCTTCAGAGTCCGCTCATCCTTCACAAATATCTTTTATTATTTGGGTTTCCTCTGCTCTACAGGTAAATATTAGGCATGCTTATCCTAGCATGAGAATAACTTCTTAAAAAATGAAAATTTGTCATCTGAATGTACATTGTTTGCACCTCACTAGAGGGCAATGGACCCCTGTCACATCTCCATGACTTTCCTAGGAATAGCGGAGCCTTCAGTCATCCTTTGGAGAGGGACAGAAATTCTTTCTCTTTGATTCTTCTTGAAAGCCACTGCTGTGTGATCTGCAGCGATGGGAGCGTTTGTCAGGCTGTGAAGAGCTTTTCTTTTGTGGTCCTTTCTGATGTGCCAGTGGGCACAAGCAGGGGGGGCAGTGTGCGAGAGGAACGGTGTTTCATGGTGCAAGAGATTCAGAGGAGTTAATGTGGGAGATAACGATGCAAATTCCTTCTGAACATTTTCCTCCATGTTGCTGCAACCCACAAGCTTGACTGGATCTTCCAGAAGGAAGAGAGGTTTTTTGAGCTTTCAGCCCTTTTCTTCAGTGCGTCATTAACAGACATCAGGGGTCTGTGACCACTTTCTCATGTTTGTGTGGCTAATTGAAAAAAGGAGGTGTGTTTGAAGCAGTCTGGCTAAACAAAATTAGTGTGGGAAAAGGTTGTCTGATTGTTAAAGACGTGTTGGGATGCCAGGGGAGCATATGGTCTGTGGTGAAAGGTCTGGGGCTCAAATGGCTGAGCCGTATTCTCAGCGCTGTCACTTACTTCCTCTGTGCTGTTGTATTGATCACACTCTTCTGCATCTGTGCTTTAAAAAGTGACTGATGGTAGCCTTGCGTCACTCTTAATACAACGTTAAATTTATTCATGTTGGTAGAGGGCTCAGGATTACAGTAACTGAATACATGAAGAAGCTGAAAATAAGTATTCCTGACAAGGTTTATGGTGGTATAATTTCAAAGTTATTTAGTGAAATTTCAGCCATGTAAATTATGTCTGACTCATGCTCACAGTATTCAAAGTCAGACTTTAAAATACATTTTTCGAAGTTTTCAGTGTTGCATACGCTCTGTTGAGGCAAAGAGGAGAACATACAAGTAATAAACAGAAGATTAGCAGGCTCTGAGCTTTCTTGGCAGTTGTGTAACTCCAATATAAATTTGCATTCCTTTATTTTGTTTTGCTTTTAAGTGGCCTTTTCATGATAACTTTACTTTTCCCATTTATAATGAGAGAAAAATTGACTGCTATCAAAGCTAAAATGTGCCAAGAAGGGTAGAAGCTCATCACTTCTGAACTTGCATAATGATTTTCTGTCATATTCTGTGTGTGTTGCAGAAGTTCATCATTGCAGATACCAAAAATGTCACAGTAAAAATTCCATATTTGATTATGTAATTAGAGAAGTCCCAGCATGATTTGTTTGGGGTTTGTTGGGTTTTGTTGTGGGGGGTTTTTTTGGTGGTTTTTTTTGGTTTTGTTTTTGTTTTTTTTTAGCTTAAAGGAAGACAAGGTTCAATGATATGTGCAGTACCTTGCCTCGAGGAGAACAGTTCAGATTTGTCCTCCAGCTCTGGATAACTTTGCAAGTAATAAGTTGTCTAAACGTTAGCGTGCCACAGTTGCCCGTCACATACGTTAAGGTAATCTGGTAGCAGAGACCTAGGTAATGGGTGAGCTGGGAAGAACTGAGAGAGGGAAGAAGATATTTCACTGCTGTCAGCAAAGGAAACGGAGCATGCCTCCCATCTACCGAGAGCTCGGCTTGCTTCCCCCAGCCTGTCCCCTGGAATTGTGTGCCGCTCGGCCCCGTGACAGGTGGTCTCTGAATCTGCTAATTGCAGCCTAGCACAGCATGTGCAAAATGCTTCCTGCCTTATGTCCTGCGTATGTGGGAGCCCTTTTGGTGCTATCCTGTCAGAAGCCACAGCAACAGATGTGTTCAGAAAAGGCAAGAGCTTGCATTTCATTCAGTTCAGTTCCACGTTTTCACAGGACCATATGGTTTATATAGATGTTTTGTATACATCTTATCTAGCAGATGATTAGAAGTTAAGGATTAAATGCAGAATTGAGCTTCCACTAAAAGCTGTGTAAAGTGACAATATCAGAAACATGATCGAGCCCTAAAAGTGACTGACCTGCCTGGACATATTTGTTTGAGATTATAGAGGTAAATGTCCATTTTGACGTATTTTAATTATATATGTAAGAAGGTTGAGCTCTTGCAAACCTTTTTGAATTTCTAACATCCACATACAAAATGTTAGCTGCTTTTTATTTTTTATTTTCCTAAAATTATTTTCTCATACAAAGAAAAAAGATGCTTCTTTTTTGATAATGGAATACAGAATTGAAAGATGGATGCAGGTGCCTGGTTGTATGCAGGTACTGCTTTTCAATGTTGTCTCCTGCTTGGCCTCCAGTTGCTGCTCCATGCTGTCCTCAGTAGGTCTTTGTGCCACAGGCACAGCAGAGGTTGCGTTCGATGCATACATTTAAGCTGAATCCTACCCTGAGCAGTTGTGATATGCTTAAAGATGAGAACGAATTGTTATCACAGCTGGAATACCAAACTTGGGCTTTTCCAGCACCCAAACTTGTTTCTTGAACGCAGGACTCAGGACTTGGCCTAAGGTGTCTCTGTTATCGCAGTATATTATCACTTTAGGGAATACTGGCCGGTTTAAAAAGAAAAAAAGAAGGAAAGTATGAATATACTGAACTTCTTTGAGTTTATATTCAGTCTAGTTGAATTCAGAAAAAGGAACCTTTTTTCTGATTTAAGAAACCGAACTATTACAGGTGCAAATATATAATAGAAAATTTTGCTCAATTGGGTATACAGCCACAACGTTTAGTTATTTTTGTAGTTTCACTTAACACTAATGATAAAGCATCATTAAAAATGGCTTTCCCCCCCCCTTTCATTTTGAGAAATTGAAATAGGATCCTATTTAGATTGGGTAGCCTCAGAATAGAACAGCCCTCAGAACTTAGAAAGCGTATTTGTTTGTTGAATTAAATGATACATGTGTAAGTCAACTTTCCTTAAAAACCATCAGTGTCTTCATTCAGGCAGCAGTTGTGGGACCAGTACCATGGAATACCAGTTAAAGGCATCTCTACCTCAGGTGTCTGAAATGGACCTCCTCAAGTGTGAAAACATGGCCTGGAGGGGACAAAATAGAAAACATTGTTTGAATTTCTTCTATTAACTTTTATTTTATTCTATCCTATTGGTTGGATATTTAGAGAGGAACAGAACAGAACCTGATGGTATTCAGATTAATTGGTTTTCATCGTCAGGTTTACCCATGGTAAATGTAGAAATACCACTACCGTGTGTGGTGATGTGGTTGTAGAAGACAAGTCGCAGTGATTTGTGTCGTTGAATTTTTTTCTCCTGTTTGTCAAACCTGGAATACAGGGTCGTTGTTCAGGAAGGTGATATTATATAGCTATGGCAGCCAGGTTGCCTGTGGCCAACTGCAAAGACAGCAGCAAAAAAAGTGTGCAGTCAATGGCTGCTTCTTACCCTGCCTTGTCTGAAGACTGCATTTACCTTCCAGCTTCTCCTCAGTATGCTTGGACAAATTAAAATGGGGCATTTTCCAGAACTCATTGATGATTTAATCAAACCTGTTAAGATATACCTTTATATAATGAGTATCCATCCAAGCTCAGGGCAGAAAGCCCAGTCAGCACTCAGCAGGCCAAGGGAGATTTTAGCCTACAGATATCACCTCAGTTCTCCTGCTTAACTCTCTGTTAAAAGTAATTAAAGCATTCCATGATAAAAGAAAAATCTGTAATTAAAATCATAGGGCTGCATCCAGCCATATACAAGGCAGAACCGCTCGTGTCCTTCCATCGCCTCATAGACATTATTTTGGGGGAGGGAGTCTTGGGCGGTGGTTGAATTTTGACCCATAGTATTCCGATGGGTTATTTTTAGTTCTGTGGGAGCTTCATCCTTTTCTGGATAAAATAAAATTTGAGCCCTTGGATTTTTATGTGAAGGCTGTTCTGTTTCACAGAATTGCATTATTTTAATTGTGGTTTAATATCAAAATAAATGGTATATGATGCATCTGTGTAAACGTCATTTCCATTTTTATAAATATGAATCAGTGTTTTTCGTGTTTATAATAATTATGCACTTAATTTCTGACATATGATGACAGTTGAAAAGTGGCAATGTTAAAGACTATTGGAGCAAACCAATCAAAGATATTTGAGGTATCTAAATATGGCCAGATGACTTTGTTCATACTTTAAAAAAAAAAACGAAGGCAAAACAAAACCAAAAACCCCAAACCAACCCTTTGACTGCCTTTTTTTATTCAAGACCGAACAGTTTAAAGTGGTAATGTATACAAAAGTGAGCTGTGAGGATTTCGCCTAAAGCAAATTTAAGTCTTTTATACTTTCCAGTAACTTCAGTAGGTTCTCAGGTCCTTATATTCATAGCTTGGGGGAGGGGGAAAAAAAGGCTGAAAAGTTACGATTAAAATTCACATATTTGTCAACATTTGTAAGTTAAATAGAATATTGTGTTCACGGAATTGAAGGTGTATTGATGCAGAAGAGAGGGTATCTGGGGTAGCATCCTGAAACCTTGCACAGTTTATAAGTAGCTTTTGAAAGCAAGGGTGTTTTCCTGCAGAATGGAAATAATGTTTTGCCAGTCACAAATTGATTACCAAATTTCAAATGTTTACTTAGAAGAAATATATTTGTTAATTCATTTGAATTTTTCATTGACTGAAGTCAAGAATTCTTGTACGGCCAAAGCACTTTTACATTAATTTTGAAATTCTGTAATTTAAGAAGCTTTAGAAACAAGATAATTCCCCATATTCTGATAGTTCTGGTATTAGGTTATGAATATGCTAATACAAATTAGTATATTCTGACATTTGCAAGTGTGAGAGATTGCATTTAAATCAAGTACAAGGAGTCACTCCATCTGCATTCTCTATAAACCTGCCTTCTCAGAGTGATGAGCCTCTCTCTTTATACTTCCCTCCATGTGTAAATGATGCAGAGGGTGAGATTGCTGATGGGAGATCCTTCAGACCTTCTTGTAAAATCTTCTGAAAATAAGGAATAGTTGCCACTTTACTGCTACTAGTAGTCTTAGGTTTTTTGTGAAAATTTTCAGGTTTTTCAAAACAACTGTGGACTCTGACTACGTAGTTCAAAAGTTCTCAGATTGCTTTCTTTTCTGAATTCACTTCTGAATAATAGGAAATGTTGATGAATGAAAATTCTCCAGCCTCCTTGCTATAGGTGCATATGCTGTTGCCCAGATATATCTCTCTTTGCTTCATGCAGAACTGTTTCAAATGTGTTGTGAAGTTTCCAGCCTTCTTAGCCTAGCTGAAGCTATAATTTATTTAAATACTATGAAAGTAATGTTCTGCTTCTCTTGACAGTTTGCAGTGACAGATCTTTGTGTGATCTGGAAGTAGCTCAAACTGTAGCTGAAGGTGGAAATACAGCAGTTATCAGTATTCGTTTGGTGTCACCGGAGGGTTTCTAAGTGAAAGGAGCTTCGAGTTGCATGGGACGGGTTGTCACTGTTGCCAGTCTAAATCCGTGCCTGTCAACAGCAGTTCTGCCATCCCGTGTGCCATTGTAGGGTCAGCAGCAGGTGGTTTGCTGTGTAACTTTTGGTTTCTTCTGCTGTAATTTTGATGGACTATTACTTCAAGGATTTAATGCCTTTTGAAAAAACAACGGTAGTGGAAATGCAACGGAAGTTGCACTTTTGTCATCTCTTCAAGTTGTATTCTGTAGTTCTTCATGTGTGATTTCCCATGGGGGGGTTTGTCCCTGGAGCTCACGTTTTGCAATTTTCATAGGAGACTCTTCAGAACAATTCTATTTCTGAGGTTTCAGCAGCTTTTTAGGAGTTGATGAATGAATGCTCTGAGCTTTTGGTTTTGAGTATGTTTGCCTTTTTCCTGATGTCGTCTTTCCTGCCGTGCATGTTTTTTCAGCCTTTTATGAAACTTCCTTGCTCATTTTGCTACTACAGCTTCTTCTCGTTGAAAAGCGCGTTTTAAAGATGTCTGGTGCCTATATAGCATCTGCTTGTAGTCTCTGAAGCTTTTAGAAATATAATAAATAGTTACTCTATCAAGACTTGTAAGTCATTTGTGCTTCTATGCTCTTGATTCAATATCAGTACTAGATAAACCTTATTGTTGCCTGTTTGTAACTTTTCTTCCTCATTTACCCAATGTGCCACACTCACCTTATATTCAAAGCCTTGCCATTGAACGTACTTTCCAGTTTTTTCAACACCTCAGCTACATTTTTACCTATTCTTTGACATTCCAGGTAATACTAATAAATAATATTTAACCTTTATTTCCATTAATCTGCTTTCTTATTCACAAGTTCAAGCATGCATTTACAACAGACATATTTACGTATTTTAAGCAATCTAATATGTTTTATCACTCAAAATATTAATCAATGCAATTGTTAGTCCATGTAATTATCCTAAAAGTTGTAACAAATCCTTTCTTTGCCATTTTTATCTTTTGTGGACTCAAATTAATGTTTACACCAGAATTTACCATACTACCTACGTTAAACAATCATGAAAATGGAAGTTCTTTTCCCAAATGCAGCAGCAGTTTGTGACTTCTTAAACCAAATTGTCAGATATCCCTAAAATTGGGATCCTGCAACTCTTAATCAACTTGAAAATAGTACCTGTGGGATCTAAACTTTGTGTCTGCTTTTCTCTATATTCTTTTTTTTTCTTTCTTCCCTAAAGACTGTTAGAGTTTAACCGAGGAAATACTTCTGTACAATCTGACTACTCAAACTGAGGTTGACATTTTTGACTTCATCTCGAGATGAATGAGACTTGTTTTAACTGATGATGTAGTAGAATCATAGAATGTCCTGAGTTGGAAGGGACCCGCAAGGGTCATCGAGTCCAACTCCTGTCCCTGCACAGGACAACCCCAAATTCACACCATGGCTCCGAGGGCCTTGTCCAAGTGCTTCTTCAGTATCGCCAGCCTTGGCGCTGTGATGCCTCCCTGGGGAGCCTGTTCCAGTGCTCCACCACCCTCTGGGGGAAGAACCTTCTAATATCCAACCTAACTCTCCCTGGCACATCTTCATGCCATTCCCTTGGGTCCTATTGTTGGTCACTGGAGAGGAGAGATCAGCACGTGCCCTTCCTCCTCCTCGCCTTGTGAGGAAGCTGCAGACTGCGGTGATGCCTCCCCTCAGCCTCCTCCTCTCCAGGCTGAGTGACGATAGTTAGTATATGTTATAGTAACTATATTGTGTTTTACACAAGAGTGATTTTGACATGCAAATGTTTTACTTGAGTGGAATGTTTTCACACTTTACACATACAATACGTAATTGTAAAATTTTAATTTAAAATTTTATTATTCGATGTCATGTTTGTTTCTCTGGGATTTAGTCAGCCTCACGGGAAGGCTGGTATCAAACTATGGCTGTGAAATCTTAAGGTAGAGCAGAACCTTCACAGTGCTATGACATTCTTGGCTTTATTGTCTCAAAGTTTGTTCTGTTTGATTAGGGAGTGGGGGTAATTCATGAGCTAGGCTTCTGCCTATTAAAACTTAAAAAATAGCTCTCTGTTTCTTGAACATTAACATTTTTTCATTTTTAGAGACTATTCTGTTCTTTGTTTATAGTTGGGGTCAAGGTTTTCCTTTCATCATCTATCAATCTCAGCTTTGCAAAATTTCTGCCAGCTAGCGTACAGACCTTTAACTAAGCAATGTTGAAGTTACTAATGAAAGAGTTTTGTTCTTCTGAGCAATATTTGCCGAACACTTTGCCTAGGAGATTAAAATAAACATGAAGGAAAATTTGGCTGAAGGTTTTTCAGGCAGACAGGCAATCATATTGACTTGAACTATCTGTACCAGCCATTCAGGCTTTATCCCTGCAGTGGACTGAGTGTGTCACGTTCTTTTGTTTGTTCTTTTGCAGTTACTTGTTCATACTTTTTGTGAGAGCGTGTCTGTCTGACGCACGCTTGCCTGCATTTCTGTGGAAGCAAATAAATGATGTATGTACTGCATTGACATGCGAGAGTAGCGATAGAGCATACTTCAGTTTTTCTACCTGTGGCACAACTGGTTAAGTGTAGAGAAGATGAAAGTCAGAAGATGTAATCGTATTGGGCATGAGAACTGAAAATGTATTAGACCAAGAGGTTCCTAATGTGAAGAACTATTATCAGACTAAAATGAGGTAGTTGTGATATTTTTAGTTTATGAGATTGTTATTGATGTAAAATAAGAAAATAAGGGATGATGAGGAGAAATCACATCAACAGAGGGAATACACAGGTGAAAATGAATGTGATTTAATTTGGGGGGATGGATGGATGAAGAAATATCAGGAGCCAAAACAACTGCGGTCAGAGAGAAGAGATCGATTTGGGGCTGCAGTGGCAGAAAAGCAAAGCTTGAAGAAGAGGGAGGAGACTAGGGAAAAGTCATAAAAATAAATTAAATTAATAAGGCTTCTAGTATTTAATGTCAACAAAAATCTTAGTCTCATGTTGTCAGCCTTCTGTGTGTCAGGACTCAGATTTGTGCGGAGGGGAGAAGGCAGCAGCCTATGTTTCTCCTTGCTCTCCTCTGGTTGTCCTGTGGTCTGAACGGGTCTGTGCCTCTCTTCAGGAGAGCTGTGCTGGGCCAGGTCTGTGACAACGGATGGCACAGGGGCTTAGCAAAAGGGGATGTATAGAGATATACTTCATTGATTATGAGAACCTCGGGTACCACCAGGCATCTAGAAATGAAACTTGGACTCGCACTGTGTGTTTTTAATAGTTACTAATGGATCTTTAGTTCATAACTACTCTTTCCTTTTGAAGGCATTTATACTTGTCCTCCACAGCGTCCTATGGCAGCGTTAGGGACTCATCACTCAGTGCATTGTTTTTGAGAGTATGGGAATGTCTTCCTCTTTGTATTCCTTAGATCCTACAGGAGATTTTCAGTAGACAGACAAGTGTGTCAGAAGTCTCTTTGTACAGGGGCAAGGTCTAGGAGGCTCTGTGCTCATGGCCCCTCCTGCCTTCTCTTGCCTCCCCCTGGCATGAATAGTCCTGCATGAGATCCTGCTACAGCAATCGTGTTCTGGGAAGATAAGTCAATATTCTTGAGACATTTATGAAATATCTGATGGGAATTGTTGGGGAAGAAGCTTGGGAGGGGCATTCAGGGAACCTGAAGTGGGTTCAGTATGTGCTGGTAATGTAGAAGGAGGCAGATGAGAGCACCCAGGGAGACAAATGAGAGATTTACGTCTTGGAGCTATTTTAGGCTATGTTATTCTCCATGGGGAATTCCCATTCAGCTAAGAATGGTGCCATTCTTGTACAGTATTTCAGGGAAGCTTTGTGATAGAATTTTATGTTAGAAACTGTAGTTCAACTGTAGAATGTAGAAAATACTGCAAGAATTTTCCATCTCATGAAGGCTTTAAAAAATAAATTAGTGATAGTATTGCAGAAAGGGGAACTCTCAAGGTAGCATGAAGTTAGCATAGGACTTTAAGGACAGCCTTAACACTGATTTTTAAGTATTTGTGTTAATGACTTTGACACCAATGAAAAGAGAGTCCTGACAAACAAAACTGGGAACCATCAGTATCGGGGAAGAACAAATAGGACATGAGAGTCAGCTGCCTGTGTCCCTGCTGCTTCCTTTTGCATTAGTACTAACATCTCTATCACCAGAAAAAGAGTAAAACCTCATATCTTACCCTCCGCCCCCTCTCCCCAAAGCAGTTTTTGGTCAGATGAGGTGCTCAATCTGGCTTGCTGTGGTTCATTGCGTGGCCCACGTATGCCTGTGCTAGCAAGGGGAGGTATTGGGAATGAATGAGTGGGTTTGTGGAAGAGTGGCCTTTTCAAAAGTACCATAGAATTACATCGACTGTAGTAAGGGAGTGTGGAAACGTTGCCTAACATAAAATGAGCTGGATCTTTGAAGGCAGTTGGTCAAAGGTATTTGAACAGGACTGTGTTGGGCCAGAAACCCTTTAAGAGGGAGAGAGGTCTGAAGAGCACTTCAGTGATCAAACCAGGTGTGTTGCCCAGCGGGATGGTAATGACTGGAGACCAGCTAAGCACGATACCTTGCAAGAGCTTCGTAACATGGAGGAGGTCAAGGCAGTGGTGGGAGGATCATGTGCTTGTGGTGATTTGTGGTTATAGGGTGAGAGGAGACAGAAAAAAATATTTTTTTTTTATTATTGTAGTCTGCTGTAAAGCAGTGAAGATTTGGGAACTTGCACTTCTGTAGGTTTGGGGTTTTTCTCCTCTCCCTAATATCAAAGCAACTTTGCCTTCCAAGCCTATTAAAAACAAGGATTATTACAGTGATTAAATTGTAACATTATTTACAGTAAGTGGTAGAAAACCTAAAAAATCCATAGTGCCTGTAGCTTTTGCTAATGACAACACTGTGACTCAACAACAAACTGACATTGTAACCTCAGCTGCCTAAAAGGACCCAACTTACTTTTAAAACTATTTCCTTATGTTTCAGAAGAAAAAAGAAAAACTTGTGAGGTGTTGAGATTGGTTGGCAGTATCTCTTGCTCTTACCATACACAGAATTCAGAATATCTCAGACCTTGACAACCAAGAACTGAAAAGTTATGGTACAAGAAAATCTAGATTTAAATCTTCCCCTGCTGAGCTGGCAGTAGGAACTGAAAATTATTTGCATGTTAAGGTGCAGTTGTACTGAATAGTGGAAAGAGCAGTTGAAATAGCTAAATGGAGCCGTTGGTTGGATTTAAGGAGATAAATTAAACTTTCCCTGTTCACCTCTTGTACAGTCTTTCTGCGTGTTTATGCTTCATTTCTACAGTAAATGGGGCCCGTTTTCTATCTGTAAGATGAATAGGAGATAGACTTGTGGGTTTATTGGTGTTCAGTCAAAACACAGTTGGTTGTCATCCAAGGAGGGGGAATTAATAAAAGTGCATTTGGAGGGCTGGAGGGTATGGAGAAGGCAGAGGCAGACTTGTCCCGAAGGTGCACAGTGAGAGGCAATGGACTGAAGTTGGAGAAAAGGAGTTTCATGTTAGATGTAAGGAAAATAAAGTCACCATGAAGATGGTCAGCCACTGGAGGGGTGGTAAAAATCTGTTTTCAAAGGTGTGTGAAACTCTATATGTCAATGCCCTGAGCATCCTGGTGTAGTTGGACCTCCTTTTAGCAAGAGGTTGGACTGGAGACCTCCAGAGGTCCTTTCCAACCGGCACGTTTCTGTGATTCTAACCTATAGGTAGTGTAGGTTTTCTGTGGAGTAAGTGAAATGTGAGGTTATAAGCCAAAAGTACTCTGCCCTAGGTACACTTTCTGTGGGTAACTCTGACTTGTGACCATCATGACTCCAGTATTCACAGGCCTCCACCTCTGTTCTGCAGTGGTCTGTATGATCTTATCTCCCCATGCTTACCTTTGGGTGCTCTCTGTATGATAAACTACACAAAGCAGCTCATTTCTATTCCCATGTTATCAGTGCCTGCCTTTTGCCGGCGCAAGTGTTTGTATGATGAGTTACATGAAGAAGTTAATCCAGGTTATAATTAGTACAGCAAGAAAACAGATTAGTTTTAAGGGTCAGCTCCTGGTGCAGTGAGTTGGTTGTGTTAGTGCTAGGGGAAGGGTGAAGTGTAGGGCAGAAACAGGTAGAGTGCATAAAAAGTAGGACCACTTCCTCCAGCAGTAGCACCAGCAGTTGAACGTGAAAATGTGGAAATCTGGTATCAATTTCTGACAGATCATAAAGTTACTTTTACTCTGTGCTAGTTATTTTTTTCTTGATCCAAAACGTTGGGTTTATTGCCATAACGCTGTTTCTAAAAGGCCAGGATTATCTATGAACGTACAGACATTTATCTAGATTGATTTCATATAAAACCATATTATTGTAATTTGCTTTGCACAGCAAAAAGGTTTAGAATTTCTGTGAGTAGGGTTTTGGTTTGGGTTTTTTGGTTTGATGACATTTTGTATATATTTTCATGTTTGCATTTATTTGCTGTCCGTGGGTTACCAAAACCGGAAGATTTCAGGAAATACCCTGTTTCTTAGTATTTTAGTACCAAAGCTTCGTGCATTATGGTATGTGAGAGCTAGACAAACATTTTAGGACCTTGGTGTAGTCCACTGAAAAGGATGTAACTAGTTGCATGACTTATAGCCATTTCTTTGTGGACATTCACTCCAAGGGATTCCAGCCACATGATTTAGTAATACTACTTCTGGGCTAAAATGGTGGTTTGCCTTATTTATCGGAGACACCTGAATGTGCCTTTGGTCTCTTAAGGAAGTAACAGTATGGAAAGACTAAGAAAAAGAGAACAGGCAAGCCAAGACTTAACAGCCTATGTATATCTGCAATTGTAAACAACTACAGATAAAAAGGAAATATTCAGGCTAGCGTAGGGGCTTATAGCTAGAAATAAAGCAGTGAAATGAAGAAAGAGAAGATTAAGGCTAAATGTCATGAAAGAGCATTCTGCAACAGTAGTGGTTTTTTAGATGACTCTTCCAAAGAAAGCAAAGAAAAAACTATTTCAGGACAAAGGCCCTTTTTTTGCTTTTTCTTCCCCCCCCCCCCTTTCTTTCTTTCAGCTTAACCACTCAATGTAAAATAATCTCATATGGGTATATAAAAGAATGTATTAAATTTTTGAGGCATGAATGTGAATTTCTGCATCCTTGGGAGTTGCTTGTGATGATGCCTGAATGCTGCACGGCTTTATAGAGCCGAAGGATCTCGCAGTACAAACTTCTGATCTTGTAAATGAGTCGATGGTAGTAGGTCTGTGCACAGGGTGCACTTGCTTCAGTAAGACTTTGTAGGAATAGAGAGATCTGTGTGGTTCAGGATTTAGTTTTAGATAAGTTGAAAAAAGTGAGAGTAAAAACTGTTTGGGCTGAAGTGGGTAGGGACAAAGGGAGGAAGACAGGGAGAAATTATTAAGCCTTTTTAGGAGGTTTTTACTTTATTTTTGAATGCATATAAATGCTGCTGTTTTATTTACCATCAGTAGGACCTAGATGGCAATTCTACTAGTAATTTGTACTATTTCACTTGAGATTAGAATCATTATAAAAGAGCAAGAAGGGGATATGTGTTTGTGGTCTGTTAACCACCAGCGGGAGGTAAAGAAAACAAACCAAAATCCTGAATTTAAACTCTTAAATGGGTTAAATAAATGACAATTTTTAACAATATCATTATTTTGACATGGATACTCTTAGCTAAGCTTTTGAAAGCTTTTGATGTCTTTCCTTAAGAAGTATTATCTCCAGTGTCATAAAATTCTTGCAGATCAAAATTGCTTTGGTGGTTTAAACTGGTTATTTAAACTGGCATTAGTAACACTGCCATTAAAAGATGCTTCTGCAGTTTTCTCCAGCAGCCAAACTGGTTGGAGAAATTTCTGCCCACTTCCTCTTGGCCATTCGTTCTTTCTCCGCATGAAGGCTTTCTCCCCTTTACTTGCATCAGTGGAAGTGCTGTAGTGGTGTATCTGTGGGCTAATGAAATGGTGCAGATAAAACAATTTTTTATGCTTTTATTGGGAGGGGGGAAGGTGGTTAGCTGGATTCTGCAAAATTTGCTCCGATACATTCAATTTTTGTTTCTTTGGAGGTTTTTCTGTTTGTTTTCTGTTTGTTGTTTGCTGTAAGCCCAAATAATTTCAGTGCTGTGGTTTTCTGTGTGGCACTGCAAATATTTGTCTTGGCACACTGGGGCGGTTGAAGTGCTGTAAGGGCCAGGTGGGAAACACACAGCAGCAATTCTGTAACAGGCTTGGTACTAGAGAGGATATGCATGCAAAAGTGCCCTTGGATTTGTCTTTTTCCCACATACGTATTTCCAGTCTTCTCCGTATCCCAAATAACCATTAGAAACCGATTAAGAAATCTGTTAAAATATTCAGTGCTTCTAAGAAACTTCTAAGTGCTGTAGCTGAAGGTGAAAGTTGTTTCTAAAATTGTTTGGAATTATTAGAGCTATCAACATCACCTTATTCTCATTGTCAATAATATAGCAGTAAACTTGGGATTTTTTCCCTTTACTCTCTGCACTCGTCTGAATTTGAGCAGTGTTCCAGCTGAACTCTGAAATCTGACAGTTGTCACTTCCAGCCTGGTGATGAAGTGTTGCCTGGGTGAAACTGGAGACTAGCCTGGCTCCAGTCCTCTTATGTGTTTGCTCCATGTTTAAAGAGATGTTACATGATATTGTGTCCGATGTAACAAAACCAGTTAAATATCTCCTTAAGATTTAAAACACAACTTTTCCTTGGGCTCAAATGCCTCCTTGCTGCCTCAAGAGGGTCTTATTGAAATGCAGACACTCCACCTTTCCCTTTCTTAGAGAGTAACCTGTCTTATCAATTACTTCCATAAAATAGCATTTACTACGAATACCCTTTCTGCTGTTAGACTGTGAAGAGACAAACTGCATACCTGATATGTCTGGATACTAAGGAAGTTAAGCAACAGCAATCCTTGTCATTCCTCCTGAGGACCGTCAAACAAGAATGTGATGATTGTGGTTTTTCCCGGGAGATGTCTTAAAAAATTAACAAGGTCGTTTTCTTAACAAAAATTTCCAAACCTCATTTCAACCAAGTAGGAAGGGAATACTGCTTTTATCTGCTTCTGACTTAATTGTCCGTGTGCCTGTTGTGGAGATGTCATCATGTGATAGCAGTGCCGCTAACGCAGGGAGGTGCCTCTCGGACCCCTGGGAGGAACAAGGCAGTTTCTTTTTAGTAAAGATGGAAAGAGTAATGAAGGAGACTAAACTGATAAAGGCAGAAATATCAGAAGGAATGGCAGGCTAAAGCCAGGATTTTTAAAGCTGCATTAGATGCATCTTCAGAGCTGGAAAGGCCATTCAGAAGAAGTTACCTACATCGCCAAGTCCTTTAATAGCTGATGATCTTTCCTCCGCAGAAGAACAAAGAGCGCTGCATTCTTAACTCTGTGTCTGAAATGGGGATGTCCGGCAGTGTGAGTCTTGTTGGCCTCCTGAGCCCCGGAAAGCACAGGTAGCCTAGGGAAGCTTGGTATGACTGAACGTCTGAAGGTTGGATAGAGGATTTGAGAGCCTGTATGGAAACAAGTACTCCCTCCCTGATGCCCAAATCCACTTTGTTAATGGTGTAAAATTACAATTGAACTAAGCTGATTAAATGGCACGGTAGATGTGATACACAGAAACAGTGCTGTTAATCTGGCAGCCAAATATATTGGAAGGGAAATGAGGTTAAAAAAAATTACAAAGTCCATCCAGAATTATGATTTTTCTTCTTTAAAATAAATAAATAAATTGGGCAAAGACCTACTAAGGCTTTTCCTTTTTCAATGTGTCCAGAAAATCTGCTTTTCAAGAAGGCAGCAGAGTGAGCTGGGAGGAAGTAGGATTTTATCTTTTGTTTAACCAAGGAAGGACTAGAAGCATAACTTCAAATAAATTAAAAAGAAAAAACTATTACATTTGAGGAGTATTCTGAAGTTTCTTGGAGTGATTTGCAGGTTCCATGGGACTGATCTGTATGTACTGCGCACATAGTTGAAAAGGGAGATAAATTCCTTTCTGTTAGTAATACAATCATCTCGCAAGCTATTTTTTATTAAATTACACCTGTGTAACTAAATTGCTCCTGATGCCTTTTGTGGATGCTCCTAAATCATCAGCTAAATAGCAGCTGCTCTAAGTTTGGCAAAAGGAAGAAATGAAGTTTTGGAAGATGATACTCATCGTTCCTGATAGTAATCAATCAGAATTTGATATTTGTGTACGGTCTTGTTTTAAAAGCATTGTAATTATGGCAGTGCTACAAATCTTATGCTGAAGGAGGAGAAAAAAAAAATAGTAAATATGACCCATAATTGGAGCTTAAATATTCTGTGGATGTTGCTTGTAGAATGAGTACTGTCTCCCTTAATTAAGGTAAACAGCAGGATTAAAAAGATCACTTTCCCAACTTTTTTCTAGTATCATTAGAAGCAAAAGCAAAGTGTATACTGGCTTACCTGACCAATTAGGGAATTGTTTTTAGGGAATTGTTTTCTTCCGTTGTTTCCTGTTTAATTCATGCTTTTGATAACTGTTCTTTGTCTTTAGAAAAATCTTTCCTGTGTTCTAGGGGTCTTTTTCAAAGCAACACTCGGACAATGAGATGTGTTGGTATTTAGGGCATGTCCCCAGCTTTCATCTGCTTTTCCTTACCTTTCATGTTTGTGTTTTCCCATTGTCAGGACCTGCGGTGCCTCCTCTTTGGTATCCCTAGCAGCAGCTGGTTGTGTATTTGTGTCAGGACATGGGTGGCCCTCCTGTACTGCTCTTTTCCAGACATTGGGGCAAAGGGAAGGCACGTAGAGTATAGGTATATGTGGATGTAAAGCCTTGAAAAAGTGGGTGTCAGGCTTCTGTATTCAGATACATACATTAAAAACATTTTAATCTTACATTAAAAGTCTTATTAGATTTCAGTTTGATGGTGAACATGCACTGCTGATACAAAGAAATATTCCTCTGTTAAATCTTTTGGGATTTGGGAACACGTGAATTAATTTGTTTCTGGGAGTTCCATCAAAAGAGAAGTCCTTTGTAAAACTACAGATGTTAAAATACAGACAAAAAGTGGTTCTTGTTCTGGGAAATTATACACAGTTATTAGCAGGTTGAATATTGAAGTCAAAATGCAGAAAAGACCCCGGAAACGTACTACGTTTCTAAGATTTCAGAGAAACACTTTTCCTTGACCTTCTTGCTGGTTCCTTTCCTTAAAAAATAAGATGCTTTACAGATTCATGGAAATATTCATATAGTTTTACTTCCAACTTCACCAAGATCTATTGCTTAAACATTAATAGAATTCAAGTAAATTACAGTGACCAGGAGAACATAGACTCATGCAGTCCCAGGGGAAGCCACCAGCTACGGTAGTACCTGTAACCGGGCAGAACAGCTCACCCTTTCATACTGCTGTGAATGCATCTGTTACACCTGGAAATCCAGCTATTCCATAGGAGTTTTCATTTTAAGTCTTCTAGCTAAAATGATTTTTGGGGATTTAGCACTGCCCTGTTCCGAATCCCCCGCCACACAGCAGGAGGCTCTGTACACGCGCATCCAATTTCTTGTAGTGCCGTGACCCCGTATGCCTCTTCTTCTCATGTTTGCGGGGTTTTATTAGTGGATTTGGGGTTTGTTTTTTTTTTTTTCTGTCAGGTAAGAAAGTCATCTGGCACAACAGGATATTGAACTCCTTTGAGAGTCTGGCCACAGGTAAAAAAGGACTATTACTCTACAGAATGCAATGTATAATTGGTGCTATCAGACATCTGGCTAACCTGGTACCTGATATTAAGGTATGACTCTGCTGAACAGGTGACAGGGGCTGTAGTGGCGTCCCTCTGTCTGTCTTTGTTTGGTACCCAGTTTTCTACAAAGCAGTAGCATTCTGCCTATTGGTATTTGAAACGTGGTATAAAACTTTGCACTTTGTGCTGAATAATTATGCTACAGCTAAATGAATGGAAAAATACTGTTGAATGGAAACAGTCACAAGATTAGCCAATTAATACATTTTTCTGTTGCATTTGATTGCCTTTTCTGTTCTTCAAAGACGACAGAAAATAAAACAAGAGACATATCTGAAGAGATGCATTTTTTCTTTTGCTGTGTAATCATCACAAATTCATACATTCTTAAATTTACAGCATTTTGTGTTTCTAAATGTTTCTAATTTAATTTTGGAGGAGAAGAATATTTCTTCAAACAATGGAGGCTCAACGCTGTGCCATTTTTTCCATTTTAAAAGAAAGTCTCTGAAGAGATGTCAGGATTTCATCTGCTGTGTAGTGTCCTCTTTTCAGTTTTTTGATTCAGTGTCATGATTTCTGGTGTTCAGTGTTTGAAGGCACAAGAACGCTAATTATTTTATAATAATAAATGTCAGTACGCAGTTTTCTCAAAATCAACCGAAAATAGAACTTCAGTCCAACTTGTAACATCTTTGCAGGTTCTAAATGCAAGTATTGATAGGAAATAGCCATTCAGAAATGAAAGCTTTGTATTTACAGTTCTATAATGAAGTTCCTTCAGTCTTTAGTTCTATGTTTAGAAAAATTATTACTATGACATCAGTTCTTTCCAGATTGGTTATAGACATAGACTGCCCTGGAGCTATAAAATGCTGTTAGGGTGACAGCAACTGCCACAAATCGGAGGTGAATATTTTTGGAACCATCTAAACAGCAGAGGAAGAACATCATGTTATAAAGCAATTCTACAGTTATAACGTTTTTCTGTTTTCTTTCTTCAATCCAAAACTAAACACTAGGTAGTATTCCTAATCCTTTCATTCATTTTTCTTGATTTATGCGTTTTCACATTTTCAAAAGGATTTCAGCTATCTTTGCAGTGTTGTAACAACAAGATTCCAGTTGACAGAAATGTTGTGTTTTGTTTCCAACCGTGTCACCAACATACCAAGAATTTGAGGAGGTCAGTAAATCACTCTGCCACAGCTTTCTGTTAATAAACTAAGAACTCTTATCATCTTCATGTGACTTGGGAAATAAATTATGTTTGAGAGCGTATTTTGAGATACGTTAGGTATTTGGATGAATGGCAGTAGAGATGCAAAGTGTTTTCTTTTGTATGTGGAAATTTTAAAAAGGTCAAAACCATCTTTTTTGAGAGATTTTTCAAGTTTGCTGATAACTCATCTTCAGTGAAAGGTGGGGTATGTGTGACTGATAGTTACACTACAAGAGTACTTGGGTGAAATGTGAGTAAACCTCATTAATTCAGCAGTGCTTACTTAACTACAAATAATATATATGTTTAGTAAACCCTACTCCCTTCTGTGACCTAGTTCGCTGTGGATAATAATTTTCTTAGGAGAGTACTGGGCTTACTTTTCCCCCATTTAACTTACATGAATGAGGGAGTCTTCCCATCTCTCATCTTAATCTCTGAGCTACTCATAGCAAGACAAGGCTCTTCCCATTGGTGTCCATAGTAACTCCTGGTTCCCACTCTGGCTTCATTTTGGTCTGCTCCTGGTCCTTCTCCTGTTCCCATGGAAGCGCTCAGAGTGTCCTGATTTGTTGTTCATCTCTGATAAACTAAGAGTTTAAACCCTACGTTCTTCATCTTCCTGTAGCTGCGGATGATGTAGATACTGGTTGGGCAGCCTGACTCAGAGACCAGCTGAGATGTGAAATAAACTGATGCAAAAGCTTCTGCATACTCAGTTGAATGAGTCATAACTTCTGTACTCATGTAAAGCGCTCGAGCTTTAAGGGCATGCTCTACTATTAAGGTAGTATCAAATAAGTGAGAATAAGAAACAAAATTCTAGATGCCATGTTTACGTGGTAGCAAATAATGGGGCAGGATATAACGCACGGCGAGGGTTAAGTTGATAAGGGGTTTTGGGGGGGGGTTCTTTTAGTTTGTTCTACCCCTTACGTAGGCTCAAGTATAGTTTTAGTTTCCTCAAATATACAGCCTAAAGTCCTGTGATGCTCCAGGAGCTGGCTGCACATTAGACAATCTGTGGAGAATTTTCTTTTGCTAATTGTAGAAGTTCAGCTTTAAAGAGAGATTAGCTGCTAAAAAAGTATTTAGAAGTAACCTAGAAAGGAAGGAAATGTAGATATTCATGTTTGGAAGAGAAATGGGATTTCGTTATAATGTAGTTTGCGTCTCATTGAGGGCTGGGTTTTTTTTCCTTCCAGAAATATTGTTTTGTTTCTCAGAACTTTTAATAGTACTGGGATTTTGACTATATTAAAAAAATGAAGTATCAGTTCTCTATTTGCATAGAGAAAATACATTTTTTATGTATGCTTATAAATACAGTATTTATATGTACGCACATATGGTTTAGACTTAAATATTGGAAAAAAAAAAAAATATATATATAGTTTGTTACAGCAGCAATGCCCAAATCGAAGCAGGCCCCCACCGTAGCGTTCTGCCCTGAGGACTGCGGTGAGCTGCATCGCCAAGTCCTGCTTTGCTCGGTGCAATGACAAGAGAAGTTTTGTTAATGACGTGAGCCCAAGGTGCTGCTGGCGAACGCTTGAGAACTGCGAAGACTGGCTTTCACCAGCCTACTAGTGATAAAATTAGTGAGGCTTTCATACTTTTAGTTAAAATGCCTTTTATTTTCTAATGCTAATTAGAAAGTTCAGTTAGATTTGTGTCAATAAAATGGTAAATGACAGTTAAAAGCAGAAAGAAATTCTTTCTTACAACACTATTGGAGCAGAGTCATCTGTCATGCGATCTCATTAGTTCTTGCTTGCTCATCTGACAAAAAGAAGACAACTTGGTTTATTTATTTCTCGCTTAAAACTATTAATTTTAAAAAATGTTGAGGCTGCCTTTTCTGAGTTATTGTGGAACAAAAAAAGAAGCTCGGATGGTTTTTCCTCCTAGTTCTTTTCTGGTGGGTATGCCTTTGCGACTGAGTTGAATCATCTCGCAGATTCTAAAATCGGAATGTAATCTTGGTAGGGATTGTGGTGCATTTTGTGCAGTGCTTATTCCTGTTGCTTTCTTCCTCTTCCACTGCACTCATCAGGTGTGATCACCGGTACGCAACGTACGTGTCTGTTTATGGGTGTAAAAACAGAAAGCTGGAAAACAAAGATCCCTTCAGCGTTTTCCAAATCTATTAGTCCTTTAAATTTGTCACTAAAAAAACATTTAGAAAAGACTTTGTTACCTTTGTGTAGCTATAGGCAGATATTCTATTATGCGTTCCAAAATATTTAACGTTTTCTGTGTACATTTATCTTAGCGTGAAATAATCTTCATCTGTCTGTAAGTTTGGGCTTTTTGCTCACACCTAAGAAAAACATACCTCCCAGAGGCAAATGACTGATGGAGATTGCAAAGCCTTTGTAGTATTTCCCTGGTAGTGCCTCTCACATTTATTCCCTTATTGAAAAGAAAATGGTCTGAAATTTTGCACCTGTCCAAGCTAATGGGTTTACTTTAATACCTGAACACCTATATGAAGCTCAGGCGTGTTTTTCACCCATGTGATTTAAAGTAACATGTGTAACTTCAAAGTTACTTTTGATTTATGCCTGTGCAGAAGTTGGCTCTTTCAAGAAGCTAATTTGCTGAAACTAATGCAAATATTTAATTCCTGAGGTTAGAATGTCTTTTGTTTGCATTTGTGGTATTCTAATTAAAAGCAAAGCCCCAGTGTGGGGTGGATGCGGACAGTTACCACAACTCACGGAGAAGCAAGGTTTCACCATCAGAGCTCTGGATCGGTCCAGAGACTCATCTAAAGAAACCCCATCGTGGGCTCAGGGTGGCCTTCGCTGTATCACGTTCTGCGTTGGAGTTATTTTTTGTAAAATGTTTGAATGATACTTTGTGCCGTTGTGTCAACAGTAGCAGAAAATCTACCTTATCCCAAATAATACAAAAATAGAGTACAAGAGCTATTTACAGCGAGAACAAATGGAAAGCTAATGACATTAGAAAAACATATTGATGTTTTTACATAGCTGTGCAATAAAATATTTAGGTTAAAAATAAATCTGATGGTTTTAAGACTTAGTAGCGCCCACGAGCGTAAAAAATAATGTCTAAAAACAATTTATTATTTTTCCCCAATGGTTTTTGAGCATTTACTTTGAATGATTATTGTCATGTGTTCAGACAGTTTAGCTTCTTCAAATTTGCTGTATGGAAATAAATTAATGAAAATGTATTTGGGATTTAGAACGTTTCATATCTCAGAAGATACTAAATGTTTCGTCCCTGGTCCAGGAAGAAATCTTAAAAAAAAAAAAAAAAAAAAAAAAAAAAAAAAAATCAAAACAGATTCTTACATTTGAGCAGAGACATACGTTTTGTGGGTTGGCACCAGACTAGGATGCAGAATCTTGTAGAACCAACTCTTCATACTCTAGGATATTTAGAGGAACAACATTCAAAACAAGGTGCTAGAGGATTTTAAAAAAAAGAGAGAGAGAACATAGACTTTCTTTAAGATGGAAAATGTCTGGTTTAAGTCTCTTTATGACTGTCCCTTTATTTCTAATGCCATGTAACTGTCTTTTTTGTGTCAGTGTCAAACGACATAGAGGAATTAGATATTGTAAATAAGATAATGTGTTACTAAAAAGAGGATGTTTTAATTTTATTGGTAAGTTCACATTAATTGAAGATGAGATCATAGTGACTCCTCCTGGCTGTTAGGATGATGATCGTAAAACCATATTAAAAAAAAAAAAGAAACATTTGGGTGCCATTCAGCAAAATGAATGGGTCCTAAGAGATTTAAAGTTTCCCCTGAAACGTGGTTTAATACAGAAGAAACTTTTTCCCTGTGATGCAATGCTGAAACTTCTCCGAGAAAGCTTAGAGGTCTGGAGAACAAAATTAATGATACCCTTAAAATTATTGCAGTTCTTACGTATAGGAGAAAGATGATTAAATCTGATCAGAAATAATATCTGCAATGGGAGCAGAGTTTAAATCTGGATTTTGGCTGTACAGTTCAGTGCCAACAAAAAAAGAAAATATCATCTAACACAAAAGGCAAAATGAGAATTATTTAGTTGTTAGGCAAAAAAAAAAAATCTTTTCAGTGGCACTTAAAAAATCTGGAGAGACTTGGGTATGGTTCAACTTCTTTAGAAAATAGCAATGCTAAGTCTGAAGAGTAATTGATAGAAAGCCTCAACACCGGATTACATGCACAAAGTCACTTCTAGGGAAAACAAGTCACAGACTCTGAACCACTTTGAAGGATAATTGTTTAAAATGGCACAATGAAATGTTGCATTCGTTGCCCTGTATTGTGTGTTCTCCCTTTAAAGAAACATGTTTTACTCCGATTCTCAGTGCATCTTCAATTTGAAGATCTCCCTGTCAGCAGGTGTGCTTTCTGGTTTGTAACTACCGATAAGTATCTTCCATGCTGAACTTCTTAAACAAATCTGTTGACGGATTCTGCTTTGGCTTCTGTACCAGTTTATTCCTCTGACTTTATTGGTTTGGCATATAAAACAAGTAAAGTACAGCCAAAGCCAAGCATAGCTAACAAAAGAAGCGTATGTCATGACTGCACAAGGCATAGACCTGTTGAATTAAAGGTAATTGGTTTGGGTTTAATGTTCACATGGCATACCTTTGGTGTCATAGATCGTGTTGTTTAGTGACTTTGAGCAGCATATCAGCAGAACTTGTTGTTAGACTACTTCTGTGCGCTTCAAGGCATTTCATTAGCCTTAGATTATTTGAAATGCCTTTTTTTCCATTCCTCTCCTGCCCCTCAACCCTGTCTTGAACCATATCTGAAAATGCAGCGGCAGTCTGCCGGTGCAGCATCGCTTTCCGTTCCTACACAGCAACTTTTTAATACTTTAATAGGATCATTTTGTATCTGGAATATTTTCCCCATACCAATCCATCAACTCTGTTTGGCAAGCATCAAGGCACAGTGTACATCCAGTTTCTTTTTCAGATTTTTCATTAAAAAAAAGTTAGCATTATCATGGTATAGCCTATGCAATTTTATTCCAGAGACTGATTTGACAGTTATTTTTTTCTACAAGGATTTTAAGTTTTTGGAAGCACTAGAAAGAACAGAGAGTATCCATTTAAGTATTCGATAACTTGCTATTTTGCGGAAGAAGTTGATTTGAAAGGTATTTAGTCTCGGGTGACGGAAGTTGGTGGTGTGGATTGACTTCAGAAGAAATAAACATGGACAATTCAGATAAAGCATTATCATAAAGCTGAGATGAAACAAATTTTTGTATTGATATAGGCAAACTGCAAAAACTTAGTGTTTTTGCTATTAGAGGTATTTAACTATTATGGCTTTAAGCAGCAATAAATTGCCCCCAGAGCCTGCTAAGCGATCTGGTGATTCGATCACCTTCCCACACATGTCCTGACTGCTGGCGATCAGATGTCCTAAGCCTGCAAATAAATAAATGAGTAAATAGATAAATCACGTTTGAAAAAAAATAGATATTCAGGATGAATTAGTTGCTTGTGTTTAGCCCAAGTTGGATGACTGCTGTGGTTGTACACTGCCAGGAGTCAGCAAAAGGTTCTCCTTTGCTCAGAGTTGGATTCTTCTGTAATCTGAGAAAGACTAAACCAAATGGAATCGACTGAGTAGAGGGGAAATCGATTGAGTTTACGAGACGAAAGCTTTTTGGCTTGATTTGTCTTCTAGTTAATTGCATCTGTTGCTAAACGAGGACTGAAAGATTTCAAAAGTATTGCAGCGTATGTTAGGTTATACAGGGACCAGTAGGGCCTAATTTTGTATATAGCATTGAGCATGTACTTAAGGGTTGGTTACACTGACTTAGGGCTGCTGTCAAACTTCCTGTCCCATGTTACGCCGCTATGCTTTCAAGTTCCGTCATTAAGGAAATGTTCTCCAGGGCAGAGAACATCAGGACATTCCGAACATCAAGAAACACCTTTTTACTGTGAGGGTGGTTGACCACTGGACCAGGTCGCCCAGAGAGACTGTGGAGTCTCCATCCCTGGAGGTGTTTGAAGTCCAGCTAGACGTGGTCCTGGGCCACCAGCTCTAGGCTGCCCTGCCTGAGCAGGTGGGGTGGACCAAATGTTCTCCAGAGGTCCCTGGCAACCTCAACTACTCTCTGGAAATTTTATTGTGGTTATAATAGACAAGTGGTTTAATGAAACAAGTTGAGACCTGAACAAAAAAAAAAATTATAGCTATTGGGCATTTTAGCATAAGTTAATTCCAAAGGAAGTACATACATAGACTCGTTCATTTGATTCGGACCTTACCATAAGCACAGGAATTTTTTTTAATTCATTTTTCCATAGTTACAGTACTAAAATAAAAAAACAGCGTGAATAAATGATACTGTATGGTTATACTGTTGAATAATGTGTGGGTTTTTGAAACCATAACTGGCATTTTTAGGAACATTGTCTTAAAGTTGCTTTTAATTTGGCTTTTCAAAATTTAGGGAGGTGGTTTAACTTTTCATAACCTGTTAATGCTTATAATGTATTTCAACACTAATTTGTAATTTTATTTGCCTTTTCTAATCTTTAACTCATGGGATGATTACTCCTGTTGTTATTTTGGTATGAGAGCACTGAATTTCTCAAGCCTGGTGTATTTAGTCTTAAGTACACTTATGCAGGTAATTGTTATATGCCTCAAGTAGATAAATGTCTTCCCATGTAATGGCTCTGGTGCTCGTCTATTTGTTTTTAAGAGCAGCTAATAAATTCATGTATTGTATTAAATTTGCAATTTTAGTTTGTGCCTTCTTAATAAAGAAATACAATTTTTAAAAACTGTAAGTCTTGCTGCAACTAACGTGGCTTATGTACTGCTTTGTGGTGTTTCTCTTCAGATCCTTATTGACGATGGTGGTCATTGGAAGCATAAATATTGAAGAATATATCATTTACAGACAAGATCTTTGAAATCTGTTTCCTTCAGTCAGCAAAGGTAAGCGAAATAATTTGTTATGCATTTGCATATAAGTAATAAGTTAGATAGTTTTTGTCCTCAAAATAACCAAAATTGAACAGCAGCTGGAGTTCAGGAGCCTGGCTTCACTTATAAAAGTTTTAACTTTTTTAAACAAGTTTATTTATCCTCCTAATGTGAAAAATGAGCTATATGGAAGGAGCTTGGTTTCTTTTCCTACTTTGTTACAAGAATCTGAGTTCTTAGTTTGTTTTTTTTGTTTGATGTTATTCCATATTCTTTCTTTCTCACGAGTTTTTCATACCATGAGATCATTTGCAATATCTGTGTGATACTGAGGATAACTAGGAATACGTTACATATCAGAATCTGAAAAGTAGTTGGATATAGGGATTACTACTCAAAAAAGCCCAAAAGTTATGTAGAAAAGAAATAGCCGGAAACATGCAAAGTAAAATAGCGGTGAATCTCTTGAAGTTTTCTGTAAGAGTTTAGAAATGTGACTTGGTTTTAATTAGATATGAGAGACGTGAATCTGATGCGTGCTCTGCTTGTGCTATTTATTTTGAATGGGTGGACTTTTGATCAAAATAAATGTTAGATATTCAGGAGAGTTTTGTTTGTGTATAATTTTTTCTATTTTGAAACTAACTACATAAAACACTCTAGGTAGTATGGGAAGAATTTTTTTTTTTTGCTCTGGAAAGGGAGCTAATTTTCCCACTCATTATCTGCTGTTAATTTAATGTGTGGCAATATCTGAAATTTAGTGATGATTATATGGCAGTAGATTTTTGGTTAGCTGTACAGCTCATCTATGAGCAAACCAATTAAGACGTAATTTCAGAATATAATTGAACTCCTAATGGGGCACTTTACTTCACTAGGAATTTACATATTTGCCTTTCTTTGTTATAGTAGACAGGACCAAAATGAGGGTACAGCTTCATTTTTGAACTTCTGAATAGAGCAACTTCATCTGAGACTTTTCAAAAACGAAGCATGTAAAATGCTGTTGAATAAGAGGATGGATAAGTTCATGAATAAGCTACTTAGTTCTCAGATCTGAACTTTGAATAGCTCTCATTAGCTGATTTTTGAAGGATAAAACTTAATGTGTTGTTAGGATGCTATGGCCCTAGTGATATTATTTTCACCTGCAGCGCAACACCGTGCGATGTGACACAGTGAAAACTGATCTACTTTGTACTAAGTTTGTTCAGTGGTCAGAACTAATTTTCTTCCTTTAGGCACGTCTGGGCAGCCGTGATCTGCTGGGAAAGGACTTTTTCTGCAGATCTTTATATTTTTCAAGCAGTACAAATAGAAGATTTTTGGAACTGCATAGTTAGCCCAGACCCAACCTGATGGAGCATCTGGGCTGGGACACACAGGGTCAGAGTTCTGTCTGTGTTCTAAAAATGAAGTACGTCATTTATGTCGTGTTTGTAATGCATTTCTGTTTCACTGCCCATTCGGTATCTTTTTACATAAGTCAGAGATCTCCTATGAAAATATTTTTACTTTTTTTGAGGTTTTTTTCCATCCCAAGTTTAACAAGGGCACTAAAACATTATGTCGCTCAAGTATATCACCATAAGCAGTGGACAGTGGCAGGTGTCTCTGGACTAACGCAGCACTGGTTCCATTGGGGTTTTGCGTCGTTCTAAGTTCTCTCAGCTCCCAGATGATGCTGTAAGAGAACAGCAGATGGGAAGGAGTTAAAAAGTGCGGCACACATAACTGAATTACATGACCTAAAATAAGGAAACAAACAGTAGCTGTTTGTTACAGGAAAACTCAAATTAAGAAAGAAATTAAGGCAGTTGTTTTTTTTTTTTTTTTTTTTTTACCCCTGGAATGGAAGACCTTTTTCATTTAAAAGGTAAACACTACTGAGCTCAGAGGGACTATTTATACCTCTTCCATGTTGAGGTTAAATTTTTGGGTTTGTTTTGTTGTGACCGTTTCCTTCAAGGATAGACCTTTAGGTATGTTTTTGTTCTAAAATGGGGACCTACAGCGTTTGGTAAAGGAAAACCAAATGTTTTGAGTGAATAATTATCAAAGTTTGCATTTGGGTTAAGAAGAAACATTTTTTGTTCATGAAAAACTGGGACGGGAAAAGTATTTCTTTCTATAAGGTTAATGTTTTACTGGTTGTTTCCTTAAGGATTTAATATGTACATGTGGATAAACCACAGAATGCTTCTACAAAATAAAAAAACCCACGTAGCTCTCGTTCTTGGCATCTTGGCTTTTATTTTGCACTCTTTTTGGCTACCAGTACTAAAATGTTCACAGCTGTATAGGTATGTGCAGACACTGTTTCTATTCCATTTGATCTATTTCTGAATGCAAGGGCTTTTTGTATTTAATAAGCATTACTGTGCTTGCAGTGTAATACTTCCAAACCTTAGTGACCTTGGTTCACCTACTTGCACCTTGTACATTATCATACAGTTTTTAAGTACAGGATAACATGCTATTTTCTATTCCATAGAAGGAAATCCTTGCATTAAAAGGATGGTATTTAATCAGCATGCAGCTATCTAGTATTTTTAATTGTTCAGTGTGTGGTTCCAGATCTTCTGTACTATGTAATTTTCAAACCTTGCTCTGCAGAAAGAATTAAGAATTTGTCTTTATGCTGTACTGTACCTTTTAGCAACAGGTTTTTTTCTAAGACTTTCTGGCAAAACCCAATCTCTGAAGCCCAGGTTATTTTGTGGAAACTTTTTCAGTTCTAGGAGCTTCCCTTGCCAGCTCTTTAGATGGGCTGGTGGGCTTTGTGTGCTTTTCACAGTGGTTGCAGAGCAGGGCTGCTCACTCCATGAAGATTCTTTTGAGCCAGGAAAATGAGAGCAGTGATCCTCCATGAAAAACATAGGAATTGCAAGGACTGTTGGCCTAGGCGTCGTTTTTTTGAAGCCATGATTTCATTCTTCTTTGTTCTCAGTTTCACATCCAGCCATTCTTACTTGTATCCTAGTTCCTAGTATGTCTCATGTCCTGCATCTCTGTTTTCATTCTCCCTGACCCAAGTAACTTCTAATGTTAGCCGGTTTCTATTTCAAGTTCGTTATCCATGCTTACACAGTACCAGTCTTCCCTCATTTCACTTACTTTCCAGAATTACAGATCAATTCTGGCTCCAGGTTTGTACCCCTTTTTCTCCGGGTGAGTCTGCACAGATGGGTATTGAAGGTTACACATCTTTCTACCCCTGCTCTGAGTCAGCTGATGAAAGTCAACTTCAGTACAACAGCCTTGTAGCTACTTCGGCGTGACTGTGAAGTGCTACGGGGGAGCCAAGTCTGCCTTGGTGCTGTGCTAGGAAGGTTACACACAACCATAATGCAAAGATCAGCCGTCTGCCAAATGGTGTCCTTGCTATAGCGCGTATGTGCATTGCAATTTTGCATTTCCAAAACTGTATGTTTCAAAAAGCTTTAAATTGTGTATTAGAAAACACTTCGGAATTTATGGGTATTTTTAATATACATACAGCAGTTTTAGCATGAACACTGTGGATTTTCCTTATCTGAAAACTGAGATGGCACTTATTGATTTGTATTATTTATTTCAGCATGTGAAAGAAACCAGAACGATACAAGTCCTCATCATATTTTTTTTCTTGTTAATCACTTAGAAGGGTGCAAAAATATATCAGAGAAATACAGCTTTAATAAAATAGAAAACTGGTTATGCAGACTTAAGGAGGATGAGTGAGGCTTACATCTGTTTCTTGTGTTTCATCTTTTTAAACAGTACCTGGAAAATTCTAGTAGCTAGGTAGAATTTTATACTGTGCGATAAAATGATGGACGTGTTTAGTCCCCTGTGCCATCTCCAGCTGCAAGCCATGTAGTCTTGGAGAACTTTCTGAACTGCATAATTCTGGGACTCATGATATATCACTGCACAGAACTGGGCCTCTCATATCCAAACTTCAGAATTTATAAGGCTGTTTAATTATACTGAAGTATATAACATATGACTTGGCGCTGCATACACAGTGCTTCTCTAAATAGTTTGTCTTAGAACTGTGTCATTACTAATGTTTTGATTGTAGTTATTCTAAGACAGAGAAGGAACAGTGTCGTGTTGCATCATTTTTCTCCCTAAAGCAGTCTGCAGTCCGGATTGACGGACAATTTTTCCTGGGTTGTCATTAAAACCAAGGAGCCCAATTGTCTTTTCTGAAACCCTAATGTTTTTCTGAGAACAGTCGATTTTCTGTCTCTTTCTCATCTTTTAATATGAAAGGGTTGGTTTTTTGTGAAATCCCAAGTTACTTTCTCTAATGCAAGACATAAACTAATTCTACCTTCTTAAATTTAATAAANGGGGGGGGGGGGGAAGATACCTATAAAGTTGCTCTACAATATCACTACTTGTAGCTACATTTTAGAGCCAAATTACAGAGTATGTTTTAAATACAATAGATCTGATAGGTCATTCTCTGCCTTAGCAGAAAATTTTGTACCTCTTCTGCCAAGTTTTTCACATTTCACTGGAGCAAGAAGTTTGTTTTCAGTGGTCTCCACTTCTTTTCCAGATGGTCATTCAGAAACAATTTTCAAATAAAATATGGGCTGACATTTTGAACTTTTTCTAGAAGCAGACACTGTAAATAAATACTGCAAACTACAAGGGCTTTCCATTTTCAAAAATTGGGACAGAGGGCACCCTGAACAAAAGTAAATACTGCCAACACATTTTTATTGTTACCAAATTAATCAAGCTGAGTGGTTTAATTGTAATTTCAAAGTTAAATATTTAAATAATGCAAAAATTTCTGATACTGCAGTACATCTTTGTCTTTAAAATTAATAACATCATAGCAAAGCCATTAAAATTCACCTTTTCAATATCTGTTTTTTCTTAGCAAAGCTAGGCATACGTGCACACAGCTTCTGGATTAGTTGTCTAAGACTTCACATAGCCACATTAACCTGGATGTCTCCATAAAGTTTTGGAGTTTTTTATTATTTCAGTTAATGATGTTGGAAAGTTTTACAAATATCCATCCTTCATCAAGCGGTTTCTATGAAGAAAAAGCCAAACCATATTTGTTTTTCCTTAAAGAGCTATGGGTTTAAAATAACAGATAATAGAGCTACTGTCATTATTTGTTAATTCCACAAAATATTTAAAGGGCGAATGCAGTTAGAATGAATTATCTACAATAAACTGAACTATCCTTTCCTGTTGTAACACCAAACCAAATTCAGATCTTTGATTTCTGTTTTTATAATTCCTTCTGAAAAAAACAGTGCTCTAAAAAGAAGCTCAAGGGTAGCAAATTTAAAAGTTAGCTGTTAATGAAAACCTAGGAAACCATTGTTTTTCTTTACATGAAGATGGCCTGAGAGGTTGTGGAGGTGTTTTTTTTCCATTTTGCTGTTTAATTTTATTTTCCCCTTACTATAAATTCACATCCTTGGAGGCCCACTGTCATGTTAAAAGTCTACCAAAATGGTTAAGGAAAGTGAAAATACAAAAAAGGGAGATGTCTGTGCTGTGATTCATCAGCCGGTGGTTGGTTTGGATAACTGGTGATTCTGACCAGGGGGTGTTTGTCCCACATACAAGCGTCCCCACAGCAAAGGCCTGGCCAGGTTGGCTCTTCTCTTCATTTCTGTCCTCGTTAGACTGTGCGGGGAGAGGGCGCAGGAGCTTTCCTTGACTCTGTGTTGAGCTGTTTGCAGTCATCTCCAGTTAAGCAAAAATTTGTGTCTGTAAAGGCAATGGTGGGAAGGGCTGAACTCTTGGCACTCCCATGGCCTTGCATACAGCCCTGGTTTGAAGTTGGCACATTCAGCTTGGATCAGCAGTGTTTATCCACATCTGATCTGGCCTTGTACCACCAGGAGCTGCAATTCATATATTACAAGTACAGCCACAACAGCTTTCCTACAATAAGGACTAAGAGCTTTGAAATTAAACTAACTAATTCTTGCTTTTGTTGGTTTATCTTTGAACAAGGCATCGTCATTTTTCAGTTTCTTGACTGGCCTCTGTCAGCATATCTCTGCTAACGCGAGATCCCTACCCCAGTTAGTTTCTGCTGATCTAGCTCAGTGAATCTCAGACGTCTTTGTCTCTTCTCTTAGAAGGATCCCAGTTCAGTGAAACGCTTTTAAATTAAAACCAGTGATGCTTTTAAATTCAAGCTCACACAAAGTTTCTAAAGAAAAGAGCCACTCTTCCGCTGAAGACCTGTGGTGATACTCCAGGGCTGTCATTCAGAACAGAATGTTTATGTTTTACCACATTTCTGAAAAATATTAAGGAGAGGTAAGATTTTCACCAGGGTGGGTCAGTAGTTGCCACAGTTGGCTTTAACTTAGTCTCCCAAACTAAGATTACATCACTTCAAAGCATTCATTAAATTTCTTTTTTTTTTTTTATCCTCAGTATATGAAAGTTTATAGGTAACACTCTGAGAGTGGGGGCAAAAATACTTGAGCTTAGGAAAAGGATAGGTGAACTAAATTTTCCATTTGAAAGGTATCATGAAAGGTTAAAATACCTCATCTTTTTTTGATAGCCTCCATCCATCTGTTGAGTCCTTAATACAGGAACTGAAACTATTCAGAACATAGATCCCAGCAGGAACTTTCCAAAGTAACTGTGGTGTCTTTGAGATGTATGTTGGTTAGATGCTAGAAAACAAGATGCTATTATTTTTATACTATTGATACATAAATGGAAATGTTCATTGTTGAATCTTGTGTATAATTTGGTAATAGTTTATGAGAAGGTAGCTACATGACAGAATTCTCATGTAACTGCTTTTCTGACAACGGGAACAGGAAATGGAGAAGGAAACCTGGCCACAGGTGGACCGTCGATAAAAGCAGAACAAAAACTGTATAACTTATATTACATGTGTTATAATGTGTGTAATTTAACGTCACCTAAATAATTGTAACGCAGCATTTTTGCTTACACTACTAATTCTTCTTTGGAAGTTTTATATATTTTCTAGTGTAGCCATTTATATTGGTTCAGGTATATATATCTTTTTTCCTTGCATTTTCTTCTTATCTCAAGCATAATTTAAGTATTTGAGTGACAGCAAGTGACATTTTTTCATAGGATAGATTCTGTAGGCAAATGAACAGTTGACAGTAGGCATAATGACAGCCTGGAATAGTCTGACATGTAGGTGTTCTCACTGGAAGATACTCCGTGTTGAATGAAGTTCTCATGTAGTAGCTTTCAGTTTATATTGTATTCTCATAGTATAGAATTAAATATATACCCGACACACATGCTTCAGATGGTTTTTTTTTTACACAATTTCATCTCTTGAAGAAGAAACAGTATCACAGAGTCTGAAAGGAAATTCAACAGATAGATACTGGCATTAGTCAAAGTCCTTGGCTTTTGCATTCTGTAGGTGTGAAAGGGTGAGACGTCTTCCAAAGTGGATAAATACACTGTATGTTCCCAGACAACATCTCTGTATGAAGTTAAGAACAACACAGAATCAAGGTTTTCGGTTTTTGTAGCAAGTAGAAGGGAGCACCTGGTCATTAGTTGCATGCCAACTTTTGGCCTCTCTATGGACTTACAAACCCCAAATATATTCAGCAATCTTGGTAAAGTTACCGAGTACCTTGTGCGTGGCATGAAATTTCACAGCTGAAGAAAGTAAGAAAACTTTACCTGAGTAAAGTTTAATGACAGTATTTCCGTTGACTTGCAGGAGATCAGCTAGTAGCAGTTATCTAAAAAACACAATGAATCCAACATTAACTTGGGTGATACTAGTATATTATTTTGTCTGTCCAGGAGATTGATCAGTAGATCATTTTACTCAAATATCATTCTAACTGTTATAATACCTTTTAAAGTGTAAAAATCTTAGTAACTGTCTTTAACTATTATATCAACAGAAGTTTATGCACATGCCTTGATCAAGTTAATACTTATTAAAGTTGGTTGTGATCTTTGGAAAACAATTTCTTGGAACCAGTGATGCTGGAGGAAAGCACTGTTGTTCCTGCAAAGGGGCATTTTAAAACGCGTTGCAAATTCATCATATTATGAAACCGCACAACATATATCTTCCTGTGTAACAAGTCAGCAAATCACTGATTTAGATGGTCTTACTTAAAAAATGCCACATTACCAATAGTTAGCTGATTTTGCCGTCCGGCATGAATAGTATTAAGACTGTGGATAGCCCTGATACCTTATCTGCATGCCTGAAATCCTGTAAAAACCAGTTGGTTTACAGTGCCAAAGATTGAGAGGAGTGAAAACTGAGCCAGGCACCTTCCTCAAAATGAAGGTATGAAATTCGGTGGTTGCTACCAAACGTGCTTCCATAATTCAGTTGGTTTTGTCTGTTTGCTTCATACTTCAGACTTCTTTCTAATATATTTACAGTGGATTTTATTATGATGAAGTAGTACTTACATAAAAATGATGATTTTCACGATTTTTCTTAAATTGGATTTGGTTGATCTAAAAACTGAAATACATTTCAAATCTCTAAAAATAGGTATGCTATTTCAAAAGACAAAGCAAATTCACCTTCTGCCTGTTTAAGATGGTTGGAGTGCTATCCTAAACACACCTACTTTTATTTAGTCCCTTTTCTTAAAAAAGAAGAGCCTTGTATTCACAATGCCAGCAGAATATTGACATTTCATTTTGGTGGCACAAAAGACCTTGTAAATGGTGACTTTTTTTCCCTGCTAGGACATAAGAAATATCTTTCAGGTGGTTCTTAGCAATATGGGTCACTGCTTTAGGATGATCTACTGGTACATTTTACCAAAAAGCTTGTCATTCCCAGTTTAACTGAAGAGAAGTTAAATGTCCACTGTAACAACTGTGTGGGACTCTGTCATTCAGCTGTTAGATACGGTGTTTTGAAATCTTCTCTCGTGAGAGGACAAGTCACTGTTTTGACACAGATGTTTCCAAATTAGGTTCGATGCCCTCAGACTAGATTATCATGATTGTCCCATCTAAACATATAAAATTACACATACTTTATGAATAGTTTTGATTCGGGCTACAGGAGTGCAAAGTTAAAATTCCATCTGAGACAGTAAAAGATGGTTTATAATTACAAATGAACCAGCCTGGCTGCAGCTGCAGGGAGGGGGTAGGGAACAAGCTGATGAGACTGAAAACAGCAAGGTCCAGAGATCTAGACCACACACCGCATCAGATGGTGCGCATTTGGGAAGCGGGGTGAAGAGAGACAAGCTGCATTTCCCAGAGCTGCTGCCTCTTTCCCTGGTGGAGGAGCCTCTACAAACACATGCCTAACGCTCAAAGTTATATTTAAGTCCTTTTACAAAAGAATAAAGTGCGGCTGATCAATGATAAAATGCTTTCAGATTAGAAATGTTTGTTATAAAAGCGTATCTTTGCATGAAGATGGGAGTGGGGCCTTCAGCTGGACATAGATTCTTCAGCTGTGTCTTCTATCTTTGTATCTACTCTGCTTATTTTACTGTCCTGCCCAAGACAAGTCTTTTTTCTGGGCATGTAAGGGAGAGTAAGGGAAGTTAAAAACCCAAAGGCCAGAATAGACCACAGTGACTGTTTTCTGGCTTCCTTCAGCATGCAGACTATCACTTTTCACAGAACCTGGATTAAAATTGGCCTATTCGAAAGCTACCTGATCTTGTTTTGAAGCCTGGAAGTGATAGCAAGCTCACTGTTTCACCTAGAAAATGTTTCCATATTTAGTTACCAGGAATAGCAAGAAACAGCTTTTTATATAAAATTAATTCTGCTCTACCTTTCATCTGGAAGGTCTTAAATATTTTCTCTTTGTTTATATATATGAAATCTTTCATAATTGTATTGTTGCTTGTTGTCATTATAGCGTGGTATACTTTCTTCATCTCCCTTAGCTGTACGTGCGCTTTAGCATTTTCTTGCGCTATTTGTAAAAAGAAAAAAATGATGCCAATTGGGAAAAGTTTGTGAAAGCCATTTATGTGAAAATGATCCACCAAACAGTGCGCTGAGAAACACAGCCTTAGCATATTTTTGCTATGGCTCTCTAGCATAAAATTGATACATAGTGGACTAAGTTTGCGGCTGTACTACTGACATGACTTAATGCTTTATCCCCTGAATTCCTGATAGAAACAATGTGGTAAATGTTAAATAGAATTTAGAGATTTTTTTTTGGAGGGTAAAACATTTATTAAGGCTAGCGCTGCCCAAAAGATATGGTTAAACCCAAAATTCTGTGATAGGGGAAAAACTGCATTGCTGTATATTTAGAGCCTACACTCCAGGTACAGACTTAGGCAGAATCTCTCGGTGCTCTGTGACTGGCACAGTCTGTCCTTTCCCGTTATTGAGCTTTTTTGGAGGAGCAGCTAAAGCTGTAAGTGACTTTTGGGTTCAGTTCAGGGGGATTACATTTTTGACTGGAAGGAAAGAAGGGCCTGACTTCCTCCTTCATGATCAATTCCTAAATCCAGAACTAAGTATATAAGATGCTAAAACCAGCCTGGGAACTGAACTCGGTGGCATTGCTGGCAAGTGGGCTGAAGGGAAGGGAGGCAGGGAAAGGTTGCAGCTTCTTCCTTATGTGTTGGAATAGCAGAGCTGTGTTCCTTAGTGTAAGTTTTAGCTTAGGTTCAAGTTCATACAATATTTACGATAATGGGATGTATTCACTGAAAGGGAGAAAAAAACCCATGCAAAATATCTAATGGACTGACACAACAGTAAATTTGTTTAGGTAGAAATAGAAATTTATAAAACATGAATCTAGGGTTGAGCTGTATGTTTTAGCCTCGAAATAAGTGTGGTTATTTAGTGATGATTAAAAAGTGATTTTAAAGCAGACAGATTTGAGGATATGGTCAGTGTTCATGTGCAATCACTGAAGCCTGAGTTAGGTCCTGGCTCTGTGGAAATTGATGGCAGAACTGAAAAAGCATTTCAGTTCTGTTCACAAAGTACAGTGCTGTATTGATTGAAGTGTGTTTTGTTGCTACATTTTTGGATAGGATCTCATTTGAGATACCTGGCCCTTCTTCTGGATCTGACACATTTAGGTGTTTTTGCAGCATGTTTTGTAATATGAGCTCTAGGCTACAGATTCTGTATCAGTTAAATTTTTATCTGTCCTTGAACTCACCTAGAATTTTGTCCCATCTAAAAACTGTTCATTGGCAACATTAAGGTATGCTGTCTGAATGCTGGAGCCATCACTGTTGTTCATTTTCATGATTCTTTTGCTCTAATAAAAGGTAAAAAAGAAAGATTTTGGAGGAGTATTGAAGATGTTTCTAATGAGGTTCTCTTGTGAAGGTTTTCTACAGAAAATAAACATGCATTATTTTTTAGTACTTTTTCCATAACTTCTGCAACTTGGTGGTTTAAGTTCAATAAATTACTAGATTCAGGGTTTGGCCAACGAATGTAAATGGTGGGGCAACGTCTCACACATCTGGATCTGTCCAAATCTATGCTGTATGCATTTGTAATGTACTCCTCGAGGGTCTCTGCTCCGTGTTGGCTGAAGAAAAACTCTCCAGAAACTGGTGTCTGACCATGCAGTTGTCCACATGAGAATTTAACGACTGCACAGGCAGCCCTTTGTCCCTGGGTACTTAAAGCACACGTTTTCAGGTGGGTTCCACTTATCTGTCTTCGTGCACTGCTCCTGCCTGACCAGTTGCCCCCATGGAGGCAGCGTGCCCTGAGCTTGTCCTTGTCAGCTGCAGTTCGAGGCTCGACAGTAAAACAAAATACAGAAGTATTTCTGAAAGCCCAAAGCAGAGAATGCTGAGTTAATACTTTCAAGACTTGGAAGCAAAAGAGTACAATAAAAACACAAACCTAATCTGTGCTTCAAAAGAAAATACGCTAAAATAGCTAAAAATGTCCTATGCCTTCAAGGCAGTCTTTGAACATTAGAGGAACTTGCATTTTATCTAATTTTCACTCGCCTCACCCTCAAATACATGGTCTTGGTCTAGTTTCAAATGCAAATGTTGCTGATCTCTAGAGCCTGTATGCTTTTTACCTTTGACATTTCATAACTACTTAATAAAGAATGGTAGGCCCAGCCATCTATCTAATTAGGTTGATTTAATTTTTTAACACTTAGCTTTCGATAGATTTCACATATGATATCTTTGGATGTATTTTGACAGGAGTACAAGATTTAAGGCCTTTGGCCAGTCCTTTTCAGGAACCAAACTGTCTCTTCATCTGTTGTTGTTTCAGTGGTTCATGCGCACAAGCCCAAAAATGGCTTTAGAGATTTGGGATGCAGGAGGAGAGCTTTCCTGCATGTCTGTTAATTTACTCAGATCCATACTGGTGCCAAAAAAAGAAAAAATTTTCAAGACTCACCAGGAGAAGGTTTCCATTCTGTGTGAAGTACTGTTCGGATGTTTCACTAGTGAGGTGGCGAGTATAGCATTTGATAGTAGGACATCAACAGCTAGTGCTTTTGTGATGGACACTTGCGTGGCATGGGCAGTGGTTCTCAATGCTTCAAGTCCCAGATTATGCCAAGGCTTTTGCCGGAAACCGCACGTTTCCATTGTGCGATATATCAGTGCGTATCCAGGAGGAGATAAAACTGAATAAGTCAGTTTGGGAAAACTTGTACTCGTTAGGTCTTTAAGAAATACCAGGTTTTGCAGTGTTCCAAAGAATGCTTCCAGAAAGAAGCTTAATAGCTGATAACTTCACTCCATTAAAGGAAGGGTACCTCAACAGTTGGGTATCCATAGGTCATGGATGTCACACCTGGGCTGCAGGACTCTGAGTCCTACCCGGTAGTAAGAGCGCATGGTGAGTTTTACGTAATTTATGTGACACTAAAGCAAGGTAATTACTTATGACTTAAGTTAGAAGTAATAGATTTCAGCTTGTTTTGCACAGTTTGAAGAATTGTTTCCTACGTTAAGGGAGGTGGGGCTGGCAGCAGGGAGAGCGGGAGGAGGTGGAATGAGCCCCTTACCTAAGGAGCAGAGAGAAATCTGATGTATTACATAGGCACAAAATATTTTACCTTAGCATCATATGCTGTCAGTTCTTGTTGCTGTCATAATTTCATCCTGCTTTTTCATTTTGTAAACTATTTATGCTTAATGTGTTTCTGTTGGAATAAAATTAATATTCCAGAAAGCTATCTGGTAACTGTTAGCATGCACCTGAACAGCAGTATCACTTTTTGTACCACAACAACAACAACAACAAAAAAAAAAAAAAAAAAAAAAAAAAAAAAAGGGGGAGAATATGTTTAGGATCACTGTTCAAACCAAAAGATGCCAAAAATAAATCAGATGCCTGTTCCTTTTTGTCCCTTCTGAAAAGCAAAGACTACACCCAGAATAATGTTGTATCCCTGGCACTTTATTAAATCCAAAAATACAATAACAATTTAATAAAGCAAAAAAAGGAAATTCAGACAATGTCTAAGTTGATAATTAGAAAACAAAAAAGCCCCTACTAAACAGGATCAAGCATCTGAGGTTGCACAGACATGCGAAGAGCAGATAGTTTGTCCTCAATGCAATCCCTTGTCTTTGTGTGCTCTGCAGTGTATGAAGCTGCTGGAAAGTGCTGTCCATGCTCGGGGAGAGTGGTGAAGGAGAGATGTCTTTAGGGACTGGGAGAGTGGAGTGAGTCCTTGTATCCTGTGTTTACAGTTCAATCTCAAGATCAGGATTTGTCTGCAGAGGTGATCTTGGGTGCAGCAGGCATCTGTGGTTTAACAGGACAAAAAGCTGGTCCTTCTCATATCTGAAATATGGGCGTATCTTTGTACGGTACTCACAAGTTCTCTCTCATGGGTTCCCGTGCTTTTCTTCCTTTCTTTCATCATTTTCCACGAACAGTATTTTTAAATCACTGTTCTTTGGCTAGGTTTTTGGTTGGGCAGGGGTGCGGATTGTTTGGTCTCAGCCATAAATTTGATCAGCACCTCACAGAATCATAGAATCATTTGGGTTGGAAAAGACCTTTTAAGATTGAGTCCAACCATAAATCTGCCACTGCCAAGTCCACCACTAAACCATGCCCCTAAGTGCCACACCTGCACGTCTTTTAAATACCTCCAGGGATGGTGGCTTAACCAATTCCCTGGGCAGCTCTTGTAGTGCTTCAGCTTCGCTCCAGAGTGCTGGTGGCTGAAAGCAGCTGTCACCTTTCGAGAGAAAGGGAGCGCTATGTTGTAAAGGCTCAGACCTGAGCAGTGGACTGAGAGCTCTGGACTGCCAGACTGGGGAGTCTGAGGAAGTGAAAGAGGCTTTAAAATCATCTTGTGTACTCTCCATTACAGGAAGTGGATAGATGGCTGTGCAGCCAGCCACCAGAAAGAAATGTGCTTTACCATGGAGAAATCCTGGAGTATCCATGCTTATGGTGTATATGGGACAGGGCGGGGAGGAGGCACGATGCCTTTAGGAAATCCCGTTACATTTTTCAGTGATCCGAGAGAGAGAAAGTCACTTTAGTACATAGTGGGAAGAGAAAATAAGCCTTGCTCTAGGGTGCTGGAAATCAAATGGTTAATAGTACAAGGAATCATAATGGCCCTCTTGTAAGTCTCTCTCAATTAAAGGGAACATAGTAATTTTGAGTCAGCTGTCCCAGGAAATCAACGCTGGTTTTAAATGTGTGCAAACTGAAAACAGTCTATGCCAGAACTTCTTGTGCTAATGCCAGCTAAAAAGAAAAAAGAAAGGAAGACATCAAAATGGTAGGCGTCAAAGTTGATAATTTGCTTAAGTGCTATGCCTGTAAATCAGTGATAACTTTTCTGTTGATATAACAATTAGTGTATATAAATGTACATATAGTGCCTTTGCAATAATACAAAATACCTGAAATCCTGAATTGCTTGCTAAGCTTGCAGCATTGCGGTTACTACAACACAACCTGATGCAATGTATTGCCATTTGGCTTAACCCGAGATGATTCCATGAATGTCAAATAACATAATGCTAAGGATAATCAAAATTCATGCAAAACATGATGTCAGTATGTGTGACCTGAACTCCGGAGTAGCATAATGTGTTAAATTATCTTGCTGTAGTTCCAAAAAGCTTCATGGATTAAGTTTTTAAAAAGCGCTACTCTAGAACAGTGGGAAATTTAAAAAAAAAAAAAAATTCTACCTCTTCAGCTTTTTGGTTTACCTTAGCTTCTCAAAACTCCCGTATCGCAAACTGTCTTTATAGCACGACAGTGCCTACCTGTGTCTGCAGTCATTTTGGGCAGAGAAAATCTTTGCTCTGAAGGTGCGTTGGGTCGTCTTCTCGGTATGACCCTTCACACCTAGTTGCATACATGGCAGTCTCCAAGTCGTCTTCTGTTGTTGATCACACAAAAACTTGAAAGCAGAGAGTAAAGTAAACTTACATGCTTTTTATTGGTTTTACGTGTTGGTCTTCTCTACTCATAAATGGCATTTAGAAAGCATGCTACAAAAATGTGTTTCTATCAAACACATCAGCAAAATTTCGAGGTGCTAAATAGTCTGCAGTTAGTAAAGTTCAGGACTGTGGGATTCAACGAGTTTAGAAAACCAATGTGAAAACTGACTGCTTTGAAAGACTTGTGCTCTTTAATTCCTGTACATAAATTTAGTATTTTCATCTTTGCGACCTGTGCTGCAAGGGCCCCGGCTACCATTCAGTGTACATTTGCAACAAATTTGGAGTTTGTTGTGGGATTTGTATTTAGACTAAGGCAACGAAGAAAATTGATAAAGCAGAAAGGATAGTTTGTGCTGTCAAATTAGCTCTGCTGCAAAATGACTTGGTTACATCAAGCGGGAAGAAATACTGATATAACACATTTTGGTACATGGGTGTGACAACAGTTCTTGATGATAACATGAGGCATGTTAGGTTACAGTATTATTTCTGTGCAGGTGAATTCAGAATAAATCAAAAGTCTGTTTAAAGAAAAACCTTGTTTTAAACTGCTCGTTTTTATCTGCTACTTGAAGGTGCTGAAGTACAAACTTTTTTTACCCTACTGTATTTACCTTCGAGTGCTTGGTTGGGTTGACCTACAGCAGTTACAGACAACTGATTTGACTTTTTCCATTTAATACAGTTTCTTGTATGTTTTAGGATAAATTTATACCTTGAGTAAATTTATATTGCTTTGTAGTGAGCCCTCGTACGCAAGACGAGGATCTAGCTGCATGAGTAGATTCTTAATTTTGGTAGATTAGCAGAGGACATGTTTATAGTTCAAAAAATAAATAATTCAGAAGGCAGTATCTGGTTTGTGTTGACTATTTGGAACCCTACTTAAAAATTACTAAATCAGTAATTCACTTAGTAGCAGCTATTACCTGTGTGAACTTTTGCAGCATTACGACTGTTTTAGTAATGTTCATATTCTGTATCGTGGCTTGCTTAGGTATTTCATATTATAACAACACATTTGGAGGCTAATTTTAATAGCGCTTGTGTTGGCTCTTTGGAAGTATATCAGGCTTTCTTTCTAAATCTCCTCTGTGAGTCTTGTTTTGTGTGTGAGTCACTTTCTTTAGCAACAAAACTTTAGACGAGATACATGTTCCTAGAAGTATTCAAGAACATAACCCTCAAAAAGGTTGCCGCTACTGGAGTTGAGGAAAGACTTGAACATCGTTATTTGTACCTGCTAACAGAGAATGTCAAGAAGAGTGTACTGGCATATTCCCCATTTAATGTTTTATGAGGCTACTAGAGACTTTGAATGATGCCATAGAGCAGAAGACTCAGCTGTTGAAAATCTTATCACTAACGATTGGGGCGTTAAACTAGCAACATTAGGTTGCACAGAGCTCAGTTCACTGAAAATTAAAGGCATTCTTATCTGTTCTTCTGACTATATTGGGAAGTAATTCTTGTTGCTTGAACTTTAAATGTTTCCATCTGTACTCTGAAACTGAGCAGTAGCTAAAATAGGTATTTCCTAATGCACTAGTGCATGTTGCCATTTTACATAATAGCTTAATTTTGTGGGTTTTTTGTATGACCGTGTTTTGTTGGCATCCTCTTAGGCTAAGATGAGACTGCAGGTCTTTAGTTCCTCAAGTTCAGGTCCTGTTCATCGTCACACTTGTTGATCATCTTGTTAAATCCAAAGTGAGGGTGAAAGTAGGATTTTTCACGGTTATTTTAGATCCCAACTTTTGTTTAGGTGTGTTTGCCATGTTCCCACATTCACATGCTCAAAAAAAGCTGACCAAAAATTCCTCCATTGGCAAAGCTACGTACTGCCATCCCCTGAAAGATATTTTTTTAAATTAATCAAATTCTTTGCGTATGCAATTACTTTTAACCATGGTTGCAGGCAGTTGGCAGATCGGGCAGTCCAAATAGCTGGACCTAGTGTGTTGGGTTTATTATGTGTCAGACCAAGGCCACTGAGCACTGCTTCCAACATTTGGGAAGTATACTCTTAGAGCTGTCAAATTTAAAGCAAGTTTGCATTAAGATGCAGATGCACTTTGGTCCTTAGGCTTCAGCTCACCGTTAGTATCTCAGCACTTGGTTTGAATAGAAATCTTTTTACCTACTCGATTAGTAGTTGCCAGAGGATCTGATTGTCCCATCAATTTCAATCTAGCGTAATTCACTAGGAATTTAAAGTTTTTCTCCTTGAACGGATGTCTCCTGCTCTCCTTGGGAAATGAATTCTGTCATCGGGAAGTACCCATTAACTCCTTCCTACCAGCCTCCATACCTTTGAATTGGAGAAGTCTGCAAGTGCAGAAGAGGAAACAAAAGCTTCAAGGGTCNTTTAATTATTAAATTAATATAACTTACAAAGCAATTAAGTGTTTAACTTGTTGTTAATGACTGGAGGCCTTGAACAGTTTAAGTCTTTTGCATCATATATTAGAATTTTCTTTGGCTTGAAAGGGGGGCTTTTTGCTAGCGGACAAAATTTTACATAAAATCCTGTAATAAAAAACCAAATTTACCTGTAACCAAGTTATCTGTTGACTATTACTAAAAGTCTTGTTCTCTGATCCTTTTTCTCTGTGTGCTCTGCTGATGTGAAAAGCTGGCTAAGATGAAGCAAGCAAAATTCATTTGTTAGCTGCTCTAACACATGAAGCACTTTTCTTGATCTTTGTATGACAGTATTAGCACAGCCATTCACTGAATTACTTCCCAAAAAACATTTTTAGAAGCAAGAAACCTAATGCACTTCATATTTTGAATTTACATTGTAGATTTTGCAATATAACCATCTTAGAGAAAAGAGTTAATTCTGTGATTATTTTTTTAAAGGATTTGTTGCTGTTGTTGCAATAGCTTTCTGTCTTTAATCCTTCAACATGTATTTGTGTATTTAATTTAAAAACTCTGGTCGCTACCTACTCTTATTATTGGTTTACTGGCAAACACCTTGACAACTTCAAATGCTTGTTTTTACTGTCCCCTCTTTTTCTTCTCTAATAATACTTACAGAGCAGATGTGGGGTAAAAAATAACATCTAGGTTTGTGGAAGTGTCGGTGGGGGGTGTTTTGATGGGGGAATTGCTAAGACAATTCTTCCTAGCTTTGTTTTCATCCTCTTGCCCCCGAAGCTATGTAGTTATCTCAGTAAACCAAAGTGACAGTAAATTTATGATGCTGTGTAATACATCTTTTTCTGAAAAAGTATTATAAGTTTTTAATGACGTGATGTTTCCTCTGGTTTTTCATTTGCAGTTTGACTAGCTGACACTTTGTCATACGTCGGCACCTTTCACTTTTAGCTTGGGAACCTGCCTTGTTCGTTCTTGTTGGTGAATTGCTCAGAGTAAAACCAACATGATATTTTATCAAATGAAAATTATCACTTCTGTTTTGCATAATAAAGTGTGCAAACCAGACCAATAAACCGGTTACATACCTCTGTCCACTCATTATTCCTGAGCTGGCATAATTCTGTATTGCCAAGTACTGCATTAAAATAGGAACTGGAAGATAAGATATAAACCTTTTTATTTGTAGTGATCGGCAAACTGAAAGAAGTTAAAAACCAGTCAAACAGCTGGTTTTGAGTGCAAAGGTATCAGCCGCCATTTGTGTGAGGGTCTGGGAATGACTCTTTTTTTCCCTTTGATTAAGAACTGTGTTGCAAAGGTTCTTATTGCCTCCCTAGTAGCTTTACACCACCTCTCTTTCGGTATTGCAAATGCTGAGTACACACTTCAGTATCTTTGTTGGAATATTGAACGAAGTATCAGAATCTAATTAACTTACTGCTATCAGATGACTGTTATGATCAACTTGCTGTAGGAGATGTTTAATGTAATGCTTTGTCTATGTCAGCTGTAGCTAATACTGCAGTCATCGCTACTGAATTTGATTTCTGGTTTTTTCCAATTACAAACCACTGCAATGAGACAGCCTGCCAGAGAGCGAGGGTGGCCTGGTGTGGCCAGAACCACCGCTGGTGGCCAAGGCCCAAGGCAGCCCTACCTGCTCACCTCCCTAAAGCTCTTGCATTAGCAGTTACAACCTCGCAGCTCACTGAATACATCGGGATGGCATCCTGCTTTAGGAAATAGGCTTGGTTTTGGTCATCCTAAGTTTTGTGGCATCAGGAAATCTGACCAGCGACCCAGGCTAAGTCTGCTGGGGAGACCATTGTGGATTGCTTGGTCCTTTGCTTGGAAGTACTCTCACATGGGTGAAATCTTACCTCTGGGGAAGGGGTTCTTAATGTTGACGCAGAGCTGGATGTGCTCTGGCCACGGGAAGGCAGTGGGGCTGCTGAGGTCCATCGTGCTTCTGGGGAGAACAGTTAATAGAAAAGAATCATTAAGGTTGGAAAAGACCTCTCAGATCATCAAGTCCAACCATCAATCCAACACCACCATGCCTCCTAAATGAAGTTCCTTAGTGCCAGCCTGGAAAGAAGCAGGGAATAGGTGTGGATTATGAGAACTGTCCTCATTCTTCCCGTACATGCACAAACTACCAGCTTAGGTATTTGTCTATTTTTAGGTTTTTAACTGAAAAAGGCTTATGTGACTAGAAATGCTTCCATATCCGTCACTTGCTTAGACTAGCCTATGGCTGTACCCGCCGGTGATGTTCTCTGCCAGCTGCAGCTCTCTCTAGTTAGCTCTAACATCATCAACAGCCCCCATCAACACACAAAGGGGTGTGCTTTCCTTATTATGCTTCTCTAACCTGGGTGGGGGCTGAGGAAATGCACTGGGACAAGTTTTCCCCGCATGAGACTCCACAGGGAGATACTGAAGAAATGGGAGAATCATGTGGAGGATGAGCAGCAAGAGAGAGTGAGTTCAGCTGGCGTCAGCGTGAGATGTGTTGCCATGATTAGGAGAGGACTTGAGCAGGAGATGAAGAAGAGTTTCAGGACCGTGCTAAGGACAGGTTGTCTGCTTGATATGTGGGGGGGATTAGATCCAAGGGCAAAAGTGTGGTGAGGAGAGGGAAAGGTGGAGGAGCAAGAGGAGTTGTTGGTGAGAGAGTGCGGGGTACCAGCTTTCCAGCAAAAGCCCTGAAGGCATCACAGCTGCTTCTGCCAGAAGGGAAGACATGCAAGAAGATTTGTGCTTTATTCCTGTGTCAACAAGAGTAAGAGTTACAAGAGTAAGAGTAACAAGAAACAAACTAGAGAAACTGAGGTATACCCACCAAGCTTGATGAGTTTTCTGGACATCCCTTCATCATGTGCTCGAGAGTGTGGGTTTTGTGGCCTGTCCAGCACGATGTTCTGTGAGTCAGAAGCTGAAAGGATTCTGGCAGGTTTGCAGTGCTGATTGCCGACCTGCTCTGCAGAAACCTTTCTGTGGGCAGTCCAGAGTTTGCACTTTATGAATTGCTTTCTCATTGACCTTAGGATGTTTCTCTGCACTGTAGTCGCAGGCTGTTGTCAAATCACTTTTTTTATGGATAAAAAGTTATAGATTTTTCCTTTAGTAGTAATCAGATTAAAATGACGTTTTCTTCTTGCCAGCTTTCTGTGCCTTTTTATTTGATTCTTGGATTAGGGGTTTTTATTTTCTATAATTATATAATGTGCGTATTGTATATTTATATGAAATATTAAAGATATTAATATTTTTAGATTTCAGTACGGATTGGTGTTCAAAATGTGGTTTCAGAGAAAATCTGGCTCTGTCAAATTCTGCAGCAAGGATAATTATTTTTATGATCGCTACAGTGGCCAGGGCAATACATGATGTGTGTATCAATAATTGCCCAAGATCACCATAAAGCTTTCAAATACGTTTACATAGATTAAGACATCTTGAGACCTTAAATATGTTTATATATTAACTCTTGTCTGAGGCATTTTTCTCATCTCTGGCCTTTTCACAAACTCATAAGGCTTCAGAAAACCTTGCAAAAAAGAAGCGAGTTTCATTAGCCTTTTAAGAGGATGGGTACTTTGTTTATTTTCCCCAATGACATTTGGAACGTTTGTCACTAAAGCAGCTTAATACTATTTCACGTGTCTGTTTGGCCTTAATGCTACTTGCAGCAGGTGATATATATTTCCAAACATCAGAGGAATGTTTGATGATTTAGTACTGTGATACTTAGAAATGCCTAAAACCAGACTTCATTATATCTATCGAAGCTTTCCAAAAAATCATTCGATCCTAGGCTAAATTATTAGAGAATTTTTATCTCTATCTATGAATAAATAAGCCGGATATTTTTAAAATGATCAAACAGATTCAAATAGTAGGGCATTTTATATAAATATAGACCCAGCAGTGATCCAGTGTGGATTATATTAAACTCAGTGGGAAACCATCTATTAACCTTAACAAGAATAGAATCAGAATTCCGAAACTGAATTCTGCTTTAGGAGTCCTGTGTCAGGGGATTATTAAAATACCATCCTGATGCTTTATGAATGAATTGGACAATTACTAGTACCAATTAGTAGCAACGTCTGTTTGAAAGAACTACTTAGAGGAAGCACGATGATGAATATTCCTCCATGGTGAAGGAGGGAGGCAGCCTTCAGCAGGCAGCATGGGTAGTGACATGAAATTCCTTCGGTATGTAAATTTATTTTGAACTTTCTCAGCCTTTCCAGTTTCAGGTGGGACACTTGCCATAGTACACACTGGCCAGACTTTTCTGTAGCATGGCAGCATTGAACACCTTGCAAGGCGCTGTGGAGATATTAAGTAATGAAATCTGTGAGCATGATTACTTTGGTTATCTTTTTACTGGAAGATTAACACCCTCTCACCATAAAGGGGTGATAGAAGCAAAGAATATAGAAAGTGTGAGTGCTACGGTGATGAAGTTGGTCACATCACTAACTAAGCAGAGAGTAAAATTCAACATGTTAAAACCATTGGCTCTGCAGTCAGTGGTGGTGAAAACTACTCTGGTCTTCCTTAAGGTAATTCCTCTTTAAAAAGGTTAGTGATGAGAGGATTGTGAAGCAACAACGTTTTTTTGTTTTTTTTTTTTTTTCCCCCCTCCTCCTTTTTTTTCTTGGCTTCTTTAAGAGTCTCCAATTATCTCATCCCTGAGCAGTAACAACAAAAAAAACATTTATATGTGATGGTGTTCATGTACCTGGGTGGGGTGATTACTGTCTGTGTGAACTTCAGATGTACAACGTAATATTTCAGATTTAGGAGAAAACGGATATCTCTGCCACCAGCATTGATTGTAGCCTGAGTCCAGACCAAAAGAAAATTGTTGCAGAGATCCTGTGCTGAACGCAGTCATTGAGTCCTCCTCCTGTCAACTGCGGTGGCAGCAGTTGGCCTACATGAGAGTTGAAAATAATCAAGATTTGCCAGTTATGGAGAATTGTGCCAAGAATTTTTAAATAAGAAATAACATAGTTCACAAAAGTTTATGTTGTTTTCTTTTTGGAGGATTTAATTTTAAACAATGGCATAATATCATGTTTAACAGAAGGTACTTTATTATGTGGTGATAAAGTATCATGAGGCAAAAATATAAACTGTTGGTGTGCTTGCTGCATTAAATTTCTTCTTTCCTAATGAGTTTGAGGCTTTGGGTAACAGTTTAATCTTTAAGTCCTTTTCTTCTGCTTCTTACGCTGTTGGTATATTTATTCAAATATTTGTACAGCACTTCAGCTGCTTACGCCATGTTCCTAGAGGAACGGAAAAGCTTACAATCTTGGTGTCAACACAAATATTTTTATATAAAATAATCTAAATCATAACTGGTGGATTCAGTTAGGCCTGATCTGTGAAAGAAGAGCTCCAGCACTGTGTGGAAGCACACGAGCAGCTGGAGGGACAGCAGGAAGGCTGGGCAGGAGGAAAGACTGGTTCAACTGTCTTCAGGGCAACATTTGTGCGTCCTGTGCCTCATCCATGTCAAGCATGACAAAAAGCATGTACGTTAATGGAAAGAAAATACATATAAGGTTTGTTACTGGCTTTTCAGCAATTTGTAAATATGCTTTTGAAACTCTGCTTCTGCAAGTCGTATACATTGCAAAGTACAGGAGAGCTTACAAGTTATAACCTAGGACTACTGACCCCGCTGTCAAATAGTCTTTGTTACTTTCTGATATCAAGACATGATGCAACAAACAAATGAAGCCATGTACAGATTGTGTCCTTTTATGTGTGGGAAAGAAAAGGGGTCTGTGTGCATTTGCTGATAGTGGAAACAACATTCCTATCAAGAGATTTTTTCTTTTTTTGATCTTTAAAAAAAAAAAAAAAAGGTGTGTATGACTCTTGCCAAGTTTTGTCATGGCTCTTTGTCAGTGGATGACATCTGAGTTTGTGGTTGGTCTGGCGGGGACCCCTGGGGTGGGAAGAAGATTGTTTATTTCTCCTGTTGGGGTTATTTTATCAAATGTGGTTGCTTTTGGGTATTTGTACTTTGTATGTTGAGGCTTTAAGTTAGCCATAGAAATCAAGAAGAAAATGGATTAACATCGTCCTCTCCTCATTAGAATGGCTCTGGTACTGATAGCTGGCTCTTACACACCTTTTGAAATGCCGCTGTGTTTCAGGTAGAGACAACTACAGAAAGAAGTTCAGTTATTTGTTAGTTTACGGTAGTAATGACTAAATAATTTTTTTTTACTAATTCATTTTTTTGTACCTCTAACAACATCTGTTTAGGAAAAAAAGGAGGGGAAAAGACAGATCAGTATTAAGCAAAACTAAAATTATTTGTTTATCATCTTGATTCTCATCAGTTTCACAGTTATCTCTATATTAAATTAGAGATCAGTGAAGGAGAAAAGTAGATTACATTTCCATTGTGAGCTAGAAAATAGAAATGCATGTACAACAGGTATGCAAAGTAGCTAATGGAAATAAATCACAAGTTCTTAAAATGCTGTGTTACAGATGAATGAAAATAATTTTAAAATTATTCATTAATTTTTAATTCTAAGATGTCTTCACAAAACTAAAATTTGAATGCATGATTGTTTGAGAGAACCTTCAGTTTCCATACCTTACAGGTCCAAATCTTAAGTATTAACTTCATCAAAATATCAAGAACAAGGAAGCAGAAAACATATTACTGTTTAATGTACAAAATACAGGCAAATGCTTGCCATAGCAACCAGCAGTTAGGTAAGACGAGTGCAATGGTACATGGGCCTGCACTCTGCTTACCTCTTTATTACCCAGGGTTGTACATGGGAGTGATTTTCTTTATAGTCAGAAACTGATCTATTTGTCAATTTGATTGTTTTCGTTCAGTTCTTAAATTGCTGGGTGAAGATTGCATGTATGCTGTTTCTGAATAGGAGCGTGCGCCTTTCCTGTCAAAACCAAGGCTTTTTGTAAAATAAAAGTCTTTTCATGGTTGTAAGATATATTATTAGTACTTGTCACTTTCTTTGTGAAAGTATCAGATATGCAGGATTTATAGGATTGAGACTATTGACTAAACTGATGTCTCTGATTTTCTCCTCTTGCAAATTAAAACTCCATTTCTTTTTTTTTTCCAGTAACTGGCAACAAAAAAATAGGCAGTATCCCTTCTCACATTTTCTCTATTCAAAGCTACATCCACTCAAATGACACCATTGCCAAATCTGTGAATAATGTTAGTATGTTAGCCTTATAGCTATGTATCACATACGTAAAACAAATATGTTAGTATGTTAGCCTTCGAGCTATATATCACGGAAGTAAAACAAATGTGTTAGTATGTTAGCCTTATAGCTATAGCTAATTTTTAAATTAGCTTCTCTGAAAGACCTGCCTGTTGTTGTTATATTTCTTTCAGCTTTAATGTTTTTCACTTGGTATATTGTGGTGTTAGGCAGTTAAAACACATTTTGGAAGTTATATTAATATGGCTAACTTGTGATACAAGAGAACAGCACACTTGGAAAAGGCCATATGTTCGTGCAAAGGTAGCCTTGTAAGGTAGGGTATTTGCTTCTTGTTTTCTTTTGTCATCTGTTACGTTTTAACTTCATTTTCTCCAGATACCGTGTCTAGCAAATATTCGGGTAACAGATGTGAATTCTAATCAGTAAAGAAGCAAGATTATTATTTCCAACAGCTTTATGATGACTTTAGTCAGGTACTCAAAACAGATTTTTTTAGACGTGCTGCCTGCTCTTTGGTATTATAACAGTTAAAATTGAGAATTAGGATCACACGTTTTGAATATGTAGTCAGCTAAATATTACTTTTATTTAAGCAATGAAATATACTGAGGTCCTCCTACGAAAACAGGAGATGAGAAGATATTTTCAATACTGCAGTACTCTGAAACAAAATAAATAAGCAAACATGCTGAATTTCCCCAAGCACTTTGGACTGGCACAAGCCAAACTCACTGCTGCTCTTTCCACTTTGAGTTACTCATTCCTGTACATGTGCTACTCCTTCCTAAGCATCTAGTCCAGCACAAGCATTTCTCCAGCCACAGAGATCAGGGAACCGATCTAGGTTAAGACTAATCCAACAGAAATACACAAATCGGCTCCCTTATCTGATTCACTGGACCAGTGTTAGCCTCCGCGGAGGAGAGGGAGCAGTGCCCAACTGCAGCGCCTGGCCTGGAGCAGGAGAAGCCTTTTAGCAGAGGGTTGAGTTGTGCCCTCTAACCTGAGTAAGGGGCTACACCTTGGGGATTTCCTCCTCAAGAACAGTCTCAAGTTCCAGGAAAATGAAGAAGTAAGGAAAAAATCTGGTGTCCGCATAATTTTCAAGCTTTCTGCCGAGGAGCTAACACAGCCCTGATTTAAGTCAGGTCTTCTGGATTGATGGGTGTTCCAGGTCTACATTGGGGAAACCTGAGAATCCTGTGATCCCTGTAGTTAGTTCAAGCATAATCATCCAAAGATATTTTCACCAACTGTTTATGCTGGTTTTAAGAATAAAATTAAATACAAGGCTCTGGTTAGCCTGAGTTCATGATTCTCCATCACGTGTTCAAGTCACAGAATTAGTCGTAGCTGTGTTTGTTTCAGGTGAAAAATCTGTAAGGCATTTTAGGGAAAAATGTCTACGAGTCTAAAATCTACTTTCAGTGGTATCTAAGCTACTTCAGGGCTTTTATGTTAATTTATATATATGTATGTGTGTGTGTATATATAGAGCTGTGTATATAAATTAGATATAAATAAGCAAAACTGGGTGTATATTTTACAATTTTAGTTCTCTGAAGTTTTCTGGTAGATCTTCTCAAGAATATCTCATTAAAAAGTCCTTTTATCCATTCTCTAGCTGTGTGGGCTCTGTTTCCATTTAAATTCTGTAGAAGTGTAAAGCAGTGGAGGATATGGCCAGGTTGGACCCTGCCTTTGGACAGATGGGTATTCTTCTGCTTTTGTGTTTATGCTCAATGGAGAAAGAGAGCTCCTTCTCGAGGGCAGCTTAAAATACAGCTGTATTTAGGATCAGCTTAGATTAGTTTATTTTAAATCACACTTTGGACTCTACCTTTCTTCATTGACTACTGAGAGCACCTAGGTAAACTCACCAGTTTTGTTCAATGTTTGCTTTTCTGAATGTGCCCGTCGTTTTTGTGTGGCGAAGCAGTCTGTTAGAGAAGCTGTGCAGTCTGCATGAAGCGCAGGTATTGATAACTTGTCTTTCTGTAAATCTTGTTTTAGTACAACATGTATTTTATTGCAGGAAGAAGAGGCTTTATCACAACAAAACGAGCAAAGAAACATAAAGACTTGAAGAAATAGCACTTCTCTAATTCTTTCCAAAAGTTCAGAGACCCACCAAAACCTGGCGGATTACCTCCACCAGTCTTCCTGATTTGAGGTAGGTGAATTTTTCTCTTTGCCACTCTCTCTGTCACGTATATACGCATAGCAAATACAGTGATTTCAAATTTTTAAATCATTTCTTCTGTTCTCTTTGATGCATCAGAAAATAACGGTGGGCTTCCAGTAGGCTGGTGTTATAGTCAGTGTTGTTAATGCGGTGCTAATGTAGCCTCACCACTAGAAATTAATGATAGCGTGTTTATTTTTAGTATTATGGAAGACAGTGCACATACTGAATATTATTTTGTGTGACTTTTCCACCTAACAAAATAAAACCAGCAATTATTGAAAATAAAGTCAGACAAAATCAGACCGGATGCTTGTAAACAGGTCTCTAAGCTTTTGCCATTTTTTTCTAGCATGGAGCCCATGGCTCTAATTTGGAATATACTCTTTTGGAGGAGCGTTTTTCAGTTACGCTACAGGGTAAATAGGAAGAATAACCTGAGAAACAGCCAGTAATCAAGCTGATTGGTTTAGAAGAAATAAATTTAAAGCTTACCTGAAGAAAAAAGAGAATTGGCTGACTGCCATTTTCTTTCACTAGTCATTTGTGACAATGCGCAGTTGAAAACTTACTGAGTTTGTTTCTGTTACTGGAAGATGATTTTTTGGCATTTTTTTCATTTTTTTCTTATGAAAAGTAGAGTATCTTTAATTTTAGATACATCAAATACCATAGTTGTAAGAATATTGTGTGTATCTTAAGAGATTAGATGGGGACAGGATTTTTTTAATCTGTTAGCACAGACTTGTTATGTAAATAGAACGCTCACAAAGAGAACGAGACAGCACATGCACTGAAAAAACAGATGTCTCTTCCCCAGAAATACATTCGCCATTAGATTCCTGCAACTTGGTGAGAACTCCTTGGGAAGTTTATTGTTATGGATATGTACGCAATTGAAAAATAAACGTGTTGTAGTCACTGTGTAAGTCCTGTACTTACCTCTGAATGATAAAAATAAACTGGTCTTTTCACGCGTGGTGCAGTGCTATTTATTAACGGCTAGGACAGCCTGTGACAATCACCTTCTTACATTGAATAGCAGGCCTCAGGAGTATAAGTGCTTTTTTCAATGTCAAGTGTCTTTTTTTTTAATTGGAAAAAAAATTCCTTTGCAGCTTTTTTACAAACGCTTATTTTTAATTCTTAATCACAGAAACTGGTAGCTCCTAATAGACAAAGAAAGAAAGGCTGGTAAAGGGGAAAGAGAACAAGACTTTCGGGAGGGGAAAAGCAATGCAGAGTCGATTGAATTAGCCACAAAAATTCTCTTGGCTCATCATATAGGAGCCTTTTGATTATCACCAGGAACCTATGCTTAGTATTTATAAAACTGTATTCTGTAGCTGGTCATCTGTCTCTCTGGTGCTAGTATTTTGATGCTAGTAAGTGTGTAAATGGCATATGCATAATTAAGGTAATGTCTGGGTTTTCAGCGGAAACTTTAATTACATCTTTGCTTACACATGCCCATTTCCATATGCTCAGTATGGACAATTTTTATCATTAATATATAGTTCCTATTTTATTTAGATATTGTAAATTAAAAATCGGGTTATTTATTTGAATTCATTTTAATAACGCTTTTCTGTAGATCTCTTGAGGCTTTTATTAGAAGCTGCTTTTACTGATGCTGCTTCAATCTTTAGTACTGTCCACATGACCTAGTTATTTTAAGCCCCAGTATGACTTAGGTTTCAATCTTGGGCTGTTTCATCCATCTATTGAAATTGTTTCCAGTAAATTAGTTTTACAGTGTTTGCTGTGATTAGCATTATGTGCTCAAGGGAAGTTCTTCATAAAAATGTCTCTTATCAATACCTTTCAATGTGTTTAAACATTAATAAATAATTTTATCTGAAGAATGTAATATCCATAGTGAAATTGCGATCTAAAATATTTGTATGCAAATTCTTTAATGGTACGTTATATCATCTTTTTATTTGTTTTGTTACTGTAAAGATAAGCTATGTTGTGAGACAATGGATTCTTATTTATCTATAATTTTATGAATAATCGACGTAAAAATGTTCATTCTTTGAAATATTTCATGCAGCTTATATATAACAGAAGCAAGTTAAAAATTTCCGTCATTTCTACAATTGAAGAAGAAATTCTGATGTTTAAATTATGCCATTTGTATGTTAGATTTTAAGATTTAGAATTTCAGGAGTAATTTAGAAAACATTGGCATTCAGTTTCTTGATAGGCTGAAGCTAGCAGCTGAAGCCTTGTGAGTCATAGAATCACAGAATCATGAAGGTTGGAAAAGCCCTCCAAGATCATCAAGTCCAACCGCCAACCCAACACCCCCAGGCCTCCTAAACCATGTCCCCAAGTGCCACGTCTGCGTGTTTTTTGAACCCCTCCAGGGATGGTGACTCCACCACCTCTCTGGGCAGCCTGGTCCAGGGCCTGACCACTCTTGCAGGAAAGACATTTTTCCTAATCTCCAGTGTAAACCTCTCCTGACGCAACTTGAGGCCATTTCTTCTCATCCTATTGCTTGTTTCTTGGGAGACTAAACCCCCCCAGCTCCCTCAGCCGTTCCCCATCACACTTGTTCTCCAGACATTTCCCCAGCTTCGTTGCCCTTCTCTGGACACGCTCCAGCATCAGTCCTGAGGATGTTTCACGGGAGAGATTTCAGCATGTCTGAAACTCCATGAGATTCATCTCGTTCTCATTTCCCATTATGTCTGATTTTGTTGTGAGTAACCTTTACTACAGCTCTGCCCATCGAATACCCCGATTCTTCATCTGCTAAAATGCGGTATTTTTTTTCAGTCATATATATTCAGTATTTAGAGTCCTATGACTCCTTGCATTTATAAACTCAGTTTTGTTTGTTCAACAAAGTCATTTAACCCTTTCAACTAAGGGGAAGAGGCTTTATTTTACTAATGGCAATTATATTAATTTTGTTGTTATGTATGTTTTATTAATTTTTTATTTTAATTATTTTAATAATATCTATGGACTTGGATATAGCTTGTTAGTATTCTAGATACGTAAAAACATTCAGTATTAAGAACAGGTAAGCCCTGTTATGTTCAGAAGCATTGAACATATAGTGCTTAAACATGGAAGCTGTCTAGTACCCCAGTCTTTAAGAAAATATAAACATACATTCATAATTTTATAGGGGTGTAATTATCAAAGTGACATTGGTTGGGGAAGGATTTTAGTGAGTTAATAGTTTTTCTTGTAAGTAGTTTGCATATGAAAAAACTGTTCGATGAAAGGCTCTGCTGGGTTGGTAAAGGCAGTCTGAAACAACCAAGACCCTTTGGTACCCATTTTTACAAAATGCTGTGCCCCAATTTTGCCCTTAAATTGGGACGAACCTGATCAACTAGTAACTGAGGTAAATTAGTGGTGCTGATAAAGTCAGTGAATGCCAAACAGCAGCTCATCACTTAGAAAGCAGAAAGATTTCGCTTAGAAACTTAATTAAGGTATTTTAATAAACATAGTAAATAGTGTATTTGGTATTTGCAGCCAGTGTACTTTATGTGACTTATATGCTTATACCTTGTTTGTTTGGCTTATCTGAAAATTTCCGTTCACATTTTGTATCAACGGATTTTCTGTTGGGGAGAAAGTTTTAACAACTGAGACCTTTACTGTGCTGACAAATGGCTTTAAAAGAGATTCCAAATACGTGATCTGTAAATCAGAAGAAATTCATGAGACTTTCTGTAGGATTCAAAAAGCATTGATTGGCTATGTTGCATCTCATTTAATTGAAGATTTATTTAAAAAAAAAAAAAAAAAAGAAAAATCCCCAATAATTCTGAATTTGTTAAATGTGTATTTCTTATCCCTAACAGTGCCCTTACTGAGTCCTCAGGCTTTCAGGTGTGATGTTCTAAAGGCCTACATTAACTCTTTTGGATATGCCTTTAACCTCGTGAGTTCCAATCCATTTCACCTCTAAAAGAATTAATTCATTGACTTTAAGTCCTGCAAAGACTGTTAACTCCTTTCAGTGTCAGAGAAATTGAAACTGGCACAGTCAAAGCCTAACTAACTGAGCCAGTGGAGGACTGCACCATTTTGGTGGTGATTCTGAAGGAAATGGCTCAATAACAGGTAGATTTGTGGAATAACCCAGGTTCTATTTCAGCTGGGGGTTCACCAGTATGTGTGTCCCTGTGCAAAGACTTAATTTAATAGCTCATCAACAATACTGGTGGAACCTTTTACATAACCAAGGCCATTTGCAGTATTGTAACTCTTTAAAGCCTAGACTTCTTCCCTCTGTAGTTGAAGGTTTTTAGCATGCATCAGTACAGCTCAAGTTGTCTGAAGAAGTGACCTTTTTTGTATGCATACTAGTTCCATCATAAAAATCCTTACACTCATTTTTATAGAAATCTACTCACTCTTCTGGACAGCGAACCACCATAATGTAGGAAAAGGTATCTTTTTTTATCAGTTCCAGTCAAAGCCATCCTACCCTTCTTTAAAAGCAAATATTATTACAGTTTATACTACAAAGTAATTGGATGAGGGCTTACAATGCAATCAAGAAAAGTGAAATAAAAACATTTGGTTCATTCTTTAATTTAAATAACGCAACTCTCTCAACAGATGTAACGTGGGGTGCAAGAGTTCCTCAGATGAGGGGTGTAGTAAGACAAGGAGCCAGCCTCAATGGACATAGCCCATTATCGAGATCTAAACAGGAGACTATCTAAAGCAAAGCTGAAAGCGCATCAAGAATTTTAAGAAGCCTAAAGATCCCCAAGGTAACTAGAAGCAAGACCATGAGGAGTGATGTAGGTAAGTATTCAAAAGCAAATCAATGCATTTATTAAGCGGAGATTCTTTTGATTTTATTTTGATAGTTTTATGCTGTGGTAGTAAAGTGTGTTAGAAAATGTATTTCAAGGAGTATAAAGAAAAGATTTGAGCCAGTGGTTAAAAAAAAATTAAATAGAAGAACAGCAGACATCTTCAACATTTAATGGTGCTGAAGTAGAAAAGTAAACAATTTAGCAATTCATATCTTTGTACAAGACAGACAGTGCACCCATACGTGGACCTTTTTGATAACAGAACAAAGAAGAGAAAAACATTCTTGACCTAGATTTAACAGATTGTATTGAAACAGCATGTGAAGCACAGTATTTTAATGGTAAGAAGATTACCGTTTTGTGACGGTGTGATTCATATGGAGTATTAGTCATAATTGGTAGTAATATATTTTGTCATCATTAAACAATGGAACTCCAGTTATCTGTATCAGAAAATATGCAGCACCATTCTTGACCTAGATTATATTGTAGTAGCAAAGTGCAGCTGCCTTGCCCTGAGATGAAGCCAAACTTTACAGTAAAATGTAAACTGTAAAATGAAATGCTCTTATTTTTATACATTTTCTTAATCAAAATATAAGGTTATACCATGTCAACAACCAGCAGATGGAGAAAAAGAACGTCCTAGGAAGCTCAAAGAACACGCTAGGAAACAGAGCTATAAATACCAGGCTAATTCCATAGCTTTAAGATTTCTCCAAAGCTTTTTTAAATCCCTCCAGAAAAGACTGAAGAGATCCCTAATCTGAAGTGCCTCAGTTGAAGAAATGTGGACGTTTTTATTTTTAAATAAAATTATGTTAATCTACAATAGATTGTTTGGACATGTTAATGAGTCAGTGTAGTGTCTGTACTATATTTGCTGCATCAAAATAAGGTTTTTAAGCACACTGGTACATTTTCATTCTTATCAGTACTTTGTTCTTCAGAGACAATAACGAATTCTTTCTGATCACCTCTGAACCGATGCGTATAGTATTCCTACAGAATACTTGATGTTCACAACTCATTTTGAATCTCTATTTTTTAGAGAGCTGTCCCCTTCAGTAGAGACAGCTAACAAAAGAACAATCTTCTTTGGTAGGGTTTTATGAAAATTTGGAAGATCTTTTGATTTATATTTTTTTCCCCCCTTTCCATTTGCAGATTGTACCTGTGGAACCTAACATTGTGGCTATATTTAGAAATATTTGTTTTTCTGGCTTCCATACTTAATATTCTAAATTCTCGAAAGCAGGCTTTCAGGTTTCGTGGCGTTCCAAGGAGGATGTTACTGTCATGTTGTAATCAAATTTGGTGAATCTGCGATGTGAACAGGTTCTAAGACAAGTGTCTGTAAGAAAACCTGGATTATAAGTGAATTGTTGAGTGTATAAGTGAAGGGATTCTTTTCTCCGTAATGTTGGATGAAAAGATGTATACACTTGTATTACTGAAGCACTGTGTTAACAAAACCAGTAGCTGGGGGTGTCATGAAGACAGAATTATCGTGTAACCATAGAGCAGTATTGGTTAGAAGGGATATCTGGACATCACAGAGAACAGCTGAGGTTGGAAGGGACCTCTGGAAGTCATCTTGTCCAACCGCTTTGGTCAAGCAAGGTCACCTAGAGCAGGTTACCTAGGACCATGTCCGGGCAGGTTTTGAGTATGTCCATGGAGGGAGACTTCACCACTTCTCCGGGCAACCTGTGTCAGTAAAAAAGTGTTTCCTGATGTTCAGAAGGAACCTTCTGTGTTTGCGTCCGTGCCTGTTACCTCTTGCCTTGTTACTGGACGCCACTGAAAAGAGCTTGGCCCCGTCTTCTTTGCATGTTTCTTTCAGGTATTCATATGCATTGAGAAGATCCCCCCCAGAGCCTTAATTCTGCTAATAGGTATTCAAAACTTCCCATGTTGCACATGTACCTGCTGCTTGTCCTTTAACTGTGGACGTCAGAGGAGATTCTGGCTCCATCTTCTCCTTAACCACATGTTAGCTAGTTGAAGACAGCAGTAAGATCTCCCGTAAACCTTCTCTTCTTGAGCTTCTCCTTCCATAAGGATCTCTTCACTCCTTAAAAATGTCTTACTTTCTGCACTCATGTTTTGCTTGAGAAAATGCGTTAAAAATAATACCCTTTTCAGAAACCTCTGAGTTTCTATTGCATGTTGCCTCTATAAGGAAGGACAATTGGAGAGCTTGAGGGAGGAAAAAAAAAAAATCACAAATCTTCATTCCTAGAGCGCTGGAAATTGTTACGGTGTATAGTACGAGTGTGTGACACCAGGCTCCGTATGTGTTCACTGTCAGTGAGTGTCATTCTACCTCAGGTAGAATGTATTTTGCAGTACTGGACACTGCCCTGTAAAGAAAATTTGTATTAGCCAGAAGAAGGCAAAGCAGAGCAACAAGCTAGTGACAGATTTAGAAAGCAGGACTGTTAAAGAACAGCTGAAAGGATTGGGTTTGTTTATTCTAGGAAGAAAAGAGAACACTGTAGGATGGGCATAAGGCTTTAAAAAGATAAGAGGTTTTTATAAAAGCAATGGTGGCAGTTGCTCTGTAGAATTTTTTAAAAAAAAAAAAAAAAAGCAAGTTGAGTTTGCACAAAGGATAATTTAGGATAGATGTGAAGGGAACACAGTCCAAGCTTGTTTGTTTTACCTCATATCTGACTGCAAATATGAATAAAAAACTGCGATATTTTACTTATAACTATCAGGAAATCTGTGATAGGAAATTTTTAAAAAAATGCATAAAGAAGCAGCTTTCAGAGACGATCTCGGTAATTTTGACCTTCCATTGCTGGCAGTGGGCTGATCAGATTGCTCTCCTGAGATCCCTCTTCAGATCCTCAGTTTCTGTAATTCTGTCAACTTAATTGTGGGATTAGCTTTGTTTTGTTTCCCAGCAAACTTTTTCTATTTCTCATAAAATATTTTAGTTTAAGGTATGTGGTATTTAAAGTCTTTATGTGAGGCAGTTTTCATTACAAAAAAAAAATAAAAAAAAAAGAGGCAAAGGAGCTTTTTTCTTAAATAAAATGCTTTGAAATGCTTTGAAAAGCTCTTATTTTAAATGGAGTGAAATTCAAGTTCAGCAACCTTTGGAAGGTTGCCACTGATTTCCTTGAATTCAGATTTCCATTCAGATGCTGGGCTGAAGTGTAACATAAGAAATACACGCATGCAAAACAAATGTGGGAAGCTATCGTACCTGTCAGTAGCCTGAATTTGTATTTCTTAGATTTTTCTGCCAAGAGTTTATGACATTTGTTCATGACACTAATGGTTTTGTTTATGGAGGTTCTTTTGTGACAGAATGTATTTGTGTTACTAAATGAATTTCGTTTGATCAAGCTTTAAATATGTTACGATGAAGAGCTGACTAAATGGTTCTTTGGCTACATTTTTTCCAATAGCTCACTTTTTTTGGAGCGTGGTGCCAGAACATGCTAAATATGTGTTATGTCCCTACCGCCTGCTTTTCCAGAGATGTTTTTCAAGCCTATTCAGAGAATAAAGGACTGTTTGAGTTGTAAGTTAGTGTCTGGCACAACATGTTGTCCTTCAATTGGAATGAAGTAGTGTGTTTTCTAGGTTCTCAACTTTTTTGGAGCTTTGTTCATAAACTCTTGGATGTACTGCGTCCTTGATGGGACACATGGTTTTAATTTCTGGGTGCCTGTGGTCCTTACTATCATTTTTCTTTTCTCTGCTTTGACGAGCTGGTGGAATTCTCTTATACTTGTCAAGCTTGACTGTGATTCACCCTTTTGTTTAGTTCCTTCTGAAGAGAATCAGACCTTTTTTTGTCTAGCTTAGTGTATGCTGTCTATTGCACATGCAGTAAAATCAGGTTTTATAGTGCATCAAGTGAGCACAGCCATGGATACCTGGCAGGACAGAGCTGAGCATCGTTACCAGGTACCATCTTGCTCTACATTAAACCTGACGATCTCACGTTTGGATGGCAAAACCACCTCCAAGGAGAGTTTCACAACCCCTGTACTGAAGTAGAGAATAGAATGCTTTTTATTAGCGTAAAACCAAATGTTTCATTTTCTAGGAGCCAGACTGCAGGCTTCACAGTTTATTGGACAATGAAATTTATCCTTATTAAGGTGTCAGTGTGAATACATCTGATAATTGTCAGATAAAAATTCAGCCAAGAATAGACAGACACTAACATTTAGGTACTTTGCTCATTTTAGTAGTCTAAAAATACCTTGGCTTTCTAAAAAGTAAATCTCTGAGTGAAGGGAATGGGACAGACGCACAGGAACAAGGTTTTTCGCTCATGAAGCACAAAATCTTACTTGAAACTAGTGGCATGCATACAGTCGAGAACTTTATCATCTTTGGTGCTGGAATACAGATTCAACTTTAGTAGATGAGATTTTTTTTTTTTTAAAGAAGTTGTACATTAGCATTTTCTTAAACGTTAGATTATTTTTTCTGTGCTCATGATGTTTTATGGAAATGAAGCGTGTACAAAATAAGTGGAAACAGGTATTTATTTCAGAGATTTAAAGGAGCAATAATATTCTAAGAATCCCCTCTGTTTATAAATATGAAGAAATAATTAAGAATCATTTAAGGCTGAAATCTTAAAATCATAAGTGGACTGTATTGCTTACTATTGCCTATCTTCTGTTTCAACTGATTCTTTGTTTTTCAGCTTGGAATGAACAAGATGAACGTATCCGCCTTCAATCTAATGCTTAATGAGGAAAAAGGTCAGGTTTGGTTGGGTTTTTTTAAATCCTGTGCCCTACTGTTAATTTGTATATTAAAAAGTACTTTCTATTTGCATTACTTATTTCATGTATCTTAAATAACAAACCAAATGTGAAGTTTTAATAGGAAGGTGAGGAAGATTATTTTAAATCGAATGGTATATTCATAAAACAGCTGAGTCAGACCAGTGTAAGTAGAAAAAGAAGCTATAGAAGGAAAGGTCATGTATACAAATCTTCATAGAGGTTCATTTAAAAATTATTAAACTTATGATTAATGGACCCCTTGTATATCAAGAAGGAAATATTTGTCTTAATT